>CM060972.1:19029904-19629904 GCA_030765045.1 Tenodera sinensis | reverse complement strand
ATACACAATTTACGTCTGAATAAATTTTCTTGTAGGGTGAACCATTTCGGAGATATTCCTTGCTATGTGTACGAGTTTCGGAAAACTTAAAACTTTCGTGAAATGAAACATCGTTCTTCAATTTTTTTATATGTTAAGTGTGCAAAGAGAACGGAATCTCAAAGCTTTAAGACATTTAACTATCGCAGTAAGCCTCCCAACTTGTTAGTGTTATTTATATAGATGAATGAGCTTTTGGCTGTCATTTCTTAAGAACGTAATTTTAACATCATTGCAGCACAAGGATTGTATAAAACGGTGAACAACAAAGCAATTTTGAGGATATCCGAAGGAGCGTGCCTGTTGTAGCCCAGGAGCTAATTATGTGCGGAATATATCGCTTGAATATCATCAGCCCAGGGCAAATCTCATATGAGGTAATTGTTAATAACACAGCCAATCAATGTAGGGCTCAAAACACTTTTGAGGTCCTCCTGAGCTTGCATATTACACCTCTGTGATGCGTTTGTGGCCTAATTTACCTCTCTGGGTAAACCTAAACATTCATTGCAAACTGTTTCACAGATTTTCAGCGAAATGCACGAACATGAAAGGTAATAAAGGTAATAACTGCAAGATATTTATTACCTGAAGGCAACTCAATTGCTTTATGGTTCTCTTTTATGAGTGTTTAATGACAGTTGCAGTTAATTTCAGGCCGTTCAACGACAAACATAACTGAGGCTAGCAGCCGCTTTAAATACTACTCATATATCTGATGTATTATTTGATCCTTTGGTTTTCCAAAAACATTATCTTGCATTGGAAATAAATTTGGAGATCAATTGCTGCACAAACGAGATTTTTATTAGGTTTAAAAAATATAAGGAATGAATACCATCATTAATGTCAGCGTGTTATATTCATTTGATGATCAAAAATACTATAAAATGAAAATGATATCACATGTAGTGCACTAACTTTTCAACTTTTAATACCGTCAATAGAACAAACTTGTCAAAGTTGAAGCAGCTAACCGTTCGAAAATCATAACAACAGGTTAAACTGCGGCACTAAGAAATCGGGCTTCACTTGTAGAATCAACAACTAAAATGGAATATTGACTTTTATCAAGAAATGCAACGATATAAGCAGTTAAATTGAAAATAGAGATGTTTTATGGCTGTTACCTTGTAAAACGATGTAAAATAAGAAGTTTCTTTGTAGTTAAAATAACTGTGTGTCTTTATATTCACACACACACGCACGCACGCACGCACGCACACACACACACACACACACACACACACACACACACACACACACACAATCATAATTCCAGACTCTATGGGAATAATCCTAGCTTAAGAAAAATTCCCAACCGCCAACCGGGATTCGAACCCGGAAACCCTAGTTTGGAGGCTAGCATACTAATCAGCACATCACAGAACCAGTTTGGCATAAATGACGAGTTTATTGCCATAAGGTTCAACATTCTTATGAAAATGTCTTAGACATATAGTATTTTAATAAAAATCATTAAGATCCATTTTTAAAAAAATAAAACATAACGAAAAAATTTCTATGTAAAAGGTAGTTTGGTTTGGATGGATTTTCTTGAAAATTTTCGTGTGACATTTTGGCACAGAGCTTCATTGCAAAGTTCTGTATCCATCGCAGTCTTTGTTTTTAAGTTAAGCTATTCAGACGCATACAAAAACTTTTTTCTAAAAATGCTTCTCTGAGTTAAGGAGTCTCAAGTACTGTGTACGAACGAAAAATTTCCATGTCGAAATTTCAACGGAAATATAAGTTTTGAGGCCCCATGATTCCATGGGGAAAAACACAGCTTCTGCAAAAGGTACGCGGGCGTTTGTGTGTGTGTGTGTCTCTGCATAACTCAAAAACGAGAAGTCGGTTAAAAACCAAAGTTGGTATTTAAGTTTAATGTCTTTCAAGGATGCGACATTAAGATTTTGAAGAAAATATCCCCACCCTAAACTACCCTTTACATAGAAAATTTTTCGAAAATGTTTATTTTCCTGAAAATGGCTCTAATGATTTTGATTAAAATGTCATATGTTTGAGATATTTTTATAACAAATGAAATGCATATCTTGAATTTTCTGGCTATAGCCCCTGTAGTCGTATTTACTCTGGACGACTTTTGCATAACTGGTAAACCGTTAGAGATAGACCAAATCTTACTATACAAAAAATGTAGATCTTGCTAAAATACACAATTTATGTTCGAATAAATTTTCTTGTAGGGTGAACCATTTCGGAGATATTCCTTGTTATGTGTGTGAGTGTATGCTTATCTCAACTAACATGAAGAAGATAATAGGAATAAGAGTTTGTAAGAATGGTTAGTACAAGAGTAGAGAAGTCAAGTGATTTTTTCGAGTTACTGTAAGTAAGTGCGTATAGAGAAAACAAAAGCCCACTCTCTGAGGTTGGTGGATGATAAACGGTGAAAGGTGGTCGCAACATAGGTATTTATTTGTCATACCGCACGCCGCGCTCTGTGTAGGGTGAATGACACACGTAAGGGGACAGAATGAAGTGCACCCTTCCTTTATGAAGTCCATGCGAGTTTGGTGGAGAACAGAAGGCAAGTCAAGCAAGCTGCAGCAGCAATTTTCGAAGCCAGTACACAGCAAACACTGGCCCCAGTAGTTTAGACATCTAAAGGAGCTTGAAACGAACGTCGTTGAGTCGGAAAATTGTCATGTCACTCGGATAGAAAACACATTTGGTTGGAGTTTTCAGGGGCTACAGAAATCTAGCCATACTGACCGTCCTAAAAACATCGTACCTTCATAACCTTGTAAGCCTGTGTCGCTTTATGATGTCTCAACAACTAAATTAAAATAAAAAATTTGACTTTCTCTACTCTTGTACTAACCATTTTTACTAACTCTTATTCCTATATCTTCTTCGTCTCGGCTTTGTGCGATAGTCAAATCTTTTGAAGCTTTGAGATTCTGTTCTCTTTGCACACTTAACATATAAAAAAATGAACAGCGATGACCCATTTCACAAAAGTTTTCCGAAACTCACACACATGAAACGGAATATCTCCGAAATGGTTCACCCTACAAGAAAATTTATTGAGACATAAATTGTGTATTTTAGTAAGATCTACATTTTTAGTATAGTATGATTTGATCTATCTCTAACGGTTTACCAGTTATGCAAAAGTCGTCCAGAGTAAATACGACTACAGGGGCTATAGCCAGAAAATTCAAGATATACATTTCATTTCTCATCAAAATATCTCAAACATATGATATTTTAATCAAAATCGTTACAGCCATTTTCAAGAAAATCAAAATTTTCGAAAAATCTTCCATGTAAAGGGTACTTTAGGGTGGGGCTATTTTCTTCAAAATCTTCGTGTCGCATCCTTAATAGACATTAACCTTAAATACCAACTTTGGTTTTTAACCGACTTTTGGTTTTTGAGTTTTGTCCACAGACATACGGACACACACACACACACACACACACACACACACACACACACACACACACACACACACACACACACACACACACACACACACACACAACCTTTTTCTAAAAATCTGATGTGTAGCATTCACATGACTTTCTCTACTCTTGCACTAACCATTCTTACAAATTCTTATTGCTATATCTTTTTCATGCTAGTTAAGATAAACATTTGTACAAATTACCTTATTGCTTATTTCCTTGTAGGTGCAAGGGGAATATTAGAATACAGTAGGCTTTGTGCGATAGTCAAATCTTGTAAAGCTTTGAGATTCTGTCTTTGCACACTTAACATATAAGAAAATGAACAGCGATGACCCATTTTACCAAAGTTTTAAGTTTTACGAAACTCACACACTTAACACTTAACATCTCTGAAATGGTTCACCCTACAAGAAAATTTATTGAGATATAAATTGTGTATTTTAGCAAGATCTACATTTTTTGTATAGTATGATTTGGTCTATCTCTAACGGTTTACCGGTTATGCAAAAGTCGTCCAGAGTAAATACGACTACAGGGGCTATAGCCAGAAAATTCAAGATATATATTTCATTTGTCATCAAAATATCTCAAACATATGACATTTTAATCAAAATCGTTACAGCCATTTTCAAGAAAATCAAAATTTTCGAAAAATCTTCCATGTAAAGGGTAGGGCTATTTTCTTCAAAATCTTCGTGTCACATCCTTGAAAGACATTAAACTTAAATACTAACTTTGGTTTTTAACCGACTTTTCGTTTTTGAGTTATGCTGTCCACATACATACGGACACAAACACACAGCTTTTTCTAAAAATGCTTTTTTTGGATTCAGGGGATCTCATAACATACATTTCCGGTGAAATCAAATTTTTGGGTGGAATACAATACTTCTACTTACCAGTAGAAAAAGTATATTATTTATAGTTTTGTAAATAATACTACATAGACATTTTTGATAAGATTTGTTTTCGTATTATATAGAATTCGTCACTAAGCTCTATGTAGACCAAATAAATTCTCGTATTTTAAACTGCATTACAGATAAAACTTGCTCAGACTTGAGAGCATTTTCAGAGTTAAGTTACCAGTTTATATGTTCTTTGTGTTAACGAGATGAATATTTAAATTTGTTCACTGCAATTTTTATCCAGAATACTTTTGTAAAACTCACTTATGAATCTTTAATTTATGAACGCGCCTAACGCATTAATGTTAAAGTCATAAATCCAATGAAACTATTTTGCTCGTTTTCCAATTATTTCTGCGCATTAAAAAAGTGGTAGAAGCGGAAAGGATATAAAAGCGGGATAATTTGAATATTTAATGTTATCTGACATCGCCTCAGACGCAGCTAAATGCAGCGTGACTGTAGAGGGATATCCGCGCCATTATGGCGGTAAATTACTGGGAAAGTGAGACGCCAATCGCCCACATATAGGAGCAATGCTGTTCCCCGACATAAGCAATCTGGAGCAACATTATGCGGCAGCATCGTAAGAAATATTGCAGAAAATTGCGCCATTTCAGAGATTCTTGCTTGATTTCTTATAAGATAGTCTTTCTCTGAAAATGTTAATGTATTTTTTTTGCTGTTTTGACGCTCCGTTTTCGAGATCAATGGTAAATATTGATTGTGGTGAGCAACATTTGAACATGATTATCGAAAAATATTGTCTTTATTAATGCGTAATTTTCCACTATCTGCCTCAAAAGTAACTAATTCTTCAACTGATTTGGGTTACCAAAGTTTGTCAGTTTTGCACGTCGTGTAAGCAATGAAAAAAAATGTCTGTGTGTGTCTGTGCGTGTGTGTGTGTCTGTGGACAGCATAAATCAAAAACGAAAAGTAGGTTAAAAACCAAAATTGGTATTTAAGTTTAATGTCTTTCAAGGATGCGACACGAAAATTTTGAAGAAAATAGCCCCACTCTAAACTACCCTTTACATGGAACATTTTTAGAAAATTTTGCTTTTCTTGAAAATAACTCTAACGATTTTGATTAAAATGTCATATGTTTGAGATATTTTTATAACAAATGAAATGTATATCTTGAATTTTCTGGCTATAGCCGCTGTAGTCGTATTTACTCTGGACGACTTTTGCATAACTGGTAAACCGTTAGAGATAGACCAAATCATACTATACAAAAAATGTAGATCTTGCTTAAATACACAATTTATGTCTGAATAAATTTTCTTGTAGGGTGAACCATTCCAGAGATATTCCTTGCTATATGTGTGAGTTTCGGGAAACTTAAAAACTTTCGTGAAATGCAACATCGTTGTTAATTTTTTTTATAGGTTAAGTGTGCAAAGAGAACGGAATCTCAAAGCTTTTAAAAGATTTAACTATCGCACAAAGCCTATTGTATTCTAATATTCCCCTTGCACCTACAAGGAAATAAGCAATAAGATAATTTGTACAAATGTTTATCTTAACTAACACGAAGAACATATAGGAATAAGAATAGAAAAAGTCAGTGCAAGACATCAGAATTTTCACTTTCTTCTCTGGCCACTACTTGACAAATTCATTAGAGGTATATTTTCTCGTATTTTGACTTTTCAGACCGAAACTCAAACATCAATATCTGCAACACTTTCGCTGCTTTCCGAAGTCATGCTATTTAGTGCTATTTAGTGTGTTGCACTAACTATAAATGGCGACCATATAGGATTTTATTTAGGAGTATTTCCAGACCAAAAGTCTCCAACAACGAAGTTTTCACTAAATCGATTCTTACTAAGTCCACTGCTAATTATCAGAAGATAATGGTTTATTGGTATTTCATGTCCTAGACTTCAAAAATGACAAACTGCGGACACAAAAGGTTATGTAGGTTAATTGTTATAGAAAGCTTCTGTTTTAGCTTGCCAATTTTGAGAACGAGATACGCAAAAAATTGCATAGTTTTCTATCCTTGGTGCTAAAAATGAATTGCGGTTGTAAAAGAATGAGCAAAAAATCAAATATTAACGAATCTTAATTTTCTATAGGAAAATATAGCTGAAGTGGGCATTCTGAATTATTGCAAAAGAATTTAAGTATAATACAAGTAATTGACTGAAATGTTCGCAACAATATGAACTCTTTTAACGTTTAGATTAATAGAAGTTAAATTATAAAATTAATATTAATATTTGAACTAACTTGCACACGGAAAACGTGTGCTTTTTCTACTACTCGTATTTGTAGCTAATCGAGAAGACTTTCCGTGCACTTTTATACATTTCGTTTTATGTACAAGAAGAATTTAGTAGACTGAAGCGACAGTCAGATGTTCTATGTGGTGAAATTGCATGTTCTTTGGATTTTCTTTGCCTACCACGAAGATTGAAAATTAAAACAAATAACAAAGAATTTTAACGCAGAGAAATGTTTATTTGACGGTAACTGTATACTTTAAAAAGAGCTAGGTATATTTATTTAGTAAGATTTTGTCGTTATTTAGTGGTTTATCAGTTACAAAACTAATTCAGCTTTGAGATAACACTAGCAGAAAACTCAATATATACTTTGTATTGTTGATAAAAATTTTGTAAACTTATAGTGCATTCATTGAAGTCGTTAGAGCAAAGTTTGAGGCAACCAAAAATAAGGAATCATTTTAAGAACTAGTTTGAAAGACTTCGTAAAGCACCCTCTCCCCCCCCCCCCTCTTTCTCCCTCACACGTAGATCGTTATCTAAAAAATTAGATTTTTTTGTAATTCGTGGGGCCTCAAAACGTGTTTCTAGCGAAATCTCAGTATCTAAGTGTTCGATGAAATAGAATTTTATATTTCCTCAACTCTTTATAGTGTTAATATTAGTGTATTTTAATTTGAGTTTCGAAATGTAAACACAGAACATATAAACATGATTTATAAGAAGGCTAAAGCTTCTACCCTGCAGCTGTCTGTCACAGGAGAAGAAGAGGCGATGTTTTCAAAACGAGCAGTTACTGCACACCGCTTCTGTGGCCAACTGAAGTGGTGATTCACTTGCTGTCTGAAAATTTGGTTAGGGAAATTAGGCATGAAATGGAGTTGGTTTCTTTTTTACGCCGCACCCCTCTTCCTCCCTTCCTCCGCAACCCCAAGATGAAAAGAGAAATATATACACACGGAGTTTACGGAGCGGTACAACGACTGGGGTTGCAGCAGCACAAGAAAGAAAACAAATGCTCTGATATGAACCCCATATTGTGTCGGAGCGGGCGGGATAAACGCCACTCTATGTGTTTCCATGGAAACGTTAGCATCATCGAGTGTATAGTTTATTATCAACTATTTTTAAAATGAACCCCCCTTATTGCTATATCTTCTTCGTGTTAGTTGAGATAAACATTTGTATAAATTATTGCACATTGTACACAGAAGTTCTGTTTTCCGAAACTCACACACATAGCAAGAAATATATCCGAAATGGTTCACCCTACAAGAAAATTTATTGAGACATAAATTGTGTATTTTAGCAAGATCTACATTTTTTGTATAGTAAGATTTGGTCTATCTCTAACGGTTTACCAGTTATGCAAAAGTCGTCCAGAGTAAATACGACTACAGGGGCTATAGGCAGAAAATTCAAGATAAACATTTCATTTGTCATAAAAATATCTCAAACATATGGCATTTTAATCAAAATCGTTACAGCCATTTTTAAGAAAATCAAAATTTTAGAAATATTTTCCATGTAAAGGGTAGTTTAGGGTGGGGCTATTTTCTTCAAAATCTTAGTGTCACATCCTTGAAAGACATTAAACTTAAATACCAACTTTGGTTTTTGAGCGACTTTTCGTTTATGAGTTATGCTGTTCACAGACTGACACACACACACACATACACGGAGCTTTTTGTAAAAATGCTCTTTTTTGGGGTTCAGGGGGTCTCAAAATATATATTTACGGTGAAATCTCGACATCGAATTTTTGAGTGGAATGTTACTTGAGTAGTTAATCTTACCAAGCGCAGGAGGCTATTAACAAAGATTCTCCTAAATCTGAGACACAGAACTCCAAGGACTGCTGTGCTGAAATGCAGTGCAGGGGATAAAATCAATAGATATCAGCCGAGGGCAGTACTCAGATACAGATCAACACCGCCAAGGTGTTCAACTGGGGCACCAGATGATGCTCCTGGGCGCTCGGAGAACCGCGAAACCGAGTCAGTCATTTGTCTGTGGTTATCTTTAAAGTTACACGGCTCATTAATCGTGCCGCACTATAACTTGTTGCAAGAAAGTAAATATACGATAACCTAACCTATTTTTGCCACAATGTTTTGCTCCACTATCAAAATTAGTCGCCGTCGACAGGCCCTTAAACCCCACACACACTCACTGAAGCAATTAGTAATATAACAGCTGTAATAATAGCAATTTAGTAGCATAATAGCGATTCAGAAACTGTGAAAAAAATTAAATAGTGAATCTCGTTGCCAGATGATATCTTGTTCTGCAATTTTTGGAACTTCCGAGGAAGTTTGATCGTATATTGGAAACATACAGCTACACTAACTTTTTCGTAGCATCTCCCATTTCCGAAAACTTTATTATTTCTTTGAAATGTTTAACACTAAGTTTTACTTATTCTACTACTTATAGTAGGTAGCTGAAGTATCTTATTTCACTAAAAATTCGATGTCAAGGTTTTACCGGAAATTTTTTGAGGTACCTAAATCAAAAACAGCATTTTTATAAAAAAATGTTTATTTGTGTGTATGTGTCAGTGGACAGCATAGCTAAAAAACGAAAAGATGGTTAAAAACCAAAGTTGGTATTTAAATTTTTTCAAGAGTGCAAAGCTAAGATCTTCAAGAAAATTTCTGCATCCTAAACTACCCTTTACATGGATAATTTTTCGAAAATATTGATTTTCTCACAAATGGCTGTTACGATTTTGATTAAAATGACATATTTAAGATATTTTTATGACAAATGAAATATATATTTTTATTTTCTCGCTATAGTCCATGTAGTCCCGTTTACTCTTGATGACTTTTGGTAAACCTTGGGGGGCGGGGGGCGGGCTTTGCGACCACCACTGCTAACAAAACGTGTGAGCAATTTTTAAAACAAATTTATTTTAAACTTGGGCATTATACATTGTCATAAAGGTAATATTTAACATTGTTTAATATTCCTTTTTACTTTAATCAAAAGATTAAAAGACAGGATTTAAAAAATTACAGAAGATGGGCATAAAGTACCTCCCCCCCTTCCCCCTCTTGGTAATGCTAGGGTTAATGGTCTCTCTCATATCTTAGTTATATTTTAAAGCCCATGTTGGCAAGGGTAGCACTACATTTTTCAGCCAAGCAGCGAATGGGGGGAGGCAAACAGGGAACAAACTGCAAAGGTCGAAAAAGAATAAACATGTAAAACTCTAATTAGTTTTCATTGATGTTTTACATGCTTCACGTACTGCATGAAACGAGCATAAATCTCTTACTACCACGCGCTTCCTGATACACTTACCAGTTTTCATTTTTTCCCTGTGATTTCAACTGCCTCTTCATTATGTATAAGCAGCCATAAACTGAGTTAGATAATTATATTTTGAGAACATGACTTATTAAACCTTGATTTTTTTTTTTAAGGAAGTATCTGTAACGAAGATGTGTAAAAATCTGTTTCAATTAAAATTGCTGCGTTGAATTTCCCCGTATTGTTATTTTTAAACACCCCAAAGGATAAACGAACAGCTATAGAAAACACGCCGAGAGAAGACAAATCGTAGGTATTGTGACGTCAGGCTCGACGCACAACAATGGACGGGGCCAAACTGCTTCACACCACATGCCGGGCCATTAAGTGAGCAAGGGCGCTAACGGCCTCGCGTGTCTGTTGTGTGTACGTGACTCTTAACAATCGAAGCGGCAGAAACAAAAGGGGACCAGAACGTTCGCGAAACTTCCAGCTATGTCATTTCAGCGCACGTGTGTGGAACTCGAGAGAGGTCTGTGTGACGTCATCTAAAGTATATAAGGAGACCAAAGAAGAACAGAGTGTTTTAAAATTGAGTTATAAATACAGTCAGTAGTCAGTCAGTGTGTCATAAGAAGTAACTAGCGTAGAGTGGTCGTATCGTCGTGTTAGCATAGGAGAGACACTGAAAGGACTGAATCAAGATTATAAGAGGTAAAATTTCTGAGTTGTGGTAACACGAAACACTGTATTTGTGATAAAATTTTAGAACACAATAAAGTAATAGAAAAGTAACCGGACTGGTGTGACATTGGTGTCAGGAAATTAGAGTCATGGAATGATCTATTTACAACAGTATGATTTTGGCTCTTATGGTCCATTGAAGGCCAAAACTTTGGTGTCCTTTGTGGGTATTGTTAAATTATATTGATGGACAGCGTTATTTAATATATGTATCACTTTTTACTTTATCTACTGGTAAGTAGAGGAAGTATTGTATTCCACCCAAAACTTCGATGTCGAGATTTCATCGGAATATATGTTTTGAGACCCACTGTGTGTGTGTGTGTGTGGGTCTGTGGACAGCATAACTCAAAAACGAAAAGTCGGTTAAAAACCAAAGTTGGTATTTAAGTTTAATGTCTTTCAACGATGCGACACAAAGATTTTGAAGCAAATAGCCCCACCCTAAACTACCCTTTACATGGAACATTTTTCGAAAATTTTGATTTTCTTGAAAATGGCTCTAACGATTTTGATTAAAATGTCATATGTTTGAGATATTTTGATGACAAATGAAATGTATATCTTGAATTTTCTGGCTATAGCCCCTGTAGTCGTATTTACTCTGGAGGACTTTTGCATAACTGGTAAACCGTTAGAGATAGACCAAATCATACTATACAAAAAATGTAGATCTTGCTAAAATACACAATTTATGTCCGAATAAATTTTCTTGTAGGATGAACCATTTCGGAGATATTCCTTGCTATGTGTGTGAGTTTCGGAAAACATAACTTTCGTCAAATAGATCATCGTTGTTCATTTTTTATATGTTAAGTGTGCAAAGACTATCGCAAATGTTTATCTTAACTAACACGAAGAAGATATAGGAACAAGAGTTTGTAAGAATGGTTACATTCTAGGAATTACTAGTTGGATGTTTCACGTTCCTTGCAATAGCTTTACTTTTGTTGATTGATATCTCTCTGTAGAATCTAATTCGCGGCCTATACTGCTTCGCCATTGAAATGCCTGTCTCTGGTTGTACACACACGAATCTAATTATTCACACAAATCTCCCACCCATGTCCTGTGGCTGAAAATCAATAATATGTATACTGCTACGCATATAATGCTACCCTCAAGTAACTCTTGTGTTGTAAACGTAGTAATTGCAGCCCTTATCCTGCCATTTCGAGATTGAACAGCATGCTCAAGTAGACATACGCAGTGGATGGAATTCTATTCTCACTGATGTTTCTCAGAATCAGGTAGAACTGATCATTGGCAGAACCTGTTGCTGTGATTGAATATTGTCTCCTATATTAGTCCTTACGTAATATGCTGGTCAATTGCAGCAATACCAATAGCAGGAGGGCTACTTCATGTCAATGTGAAGAAGCAGAAAAGTAATATTTAAACAACCTTAAATATTACCTTAATAAAAATCTGATGTTTTGCACTCACATGACTTTCTCTACTCTTCTAATAACCATTTTGTACAGATTATCTTATTGCTTATTTCCTTGTAGGTGCAAGGGGAATATTGGAATACAGTAGGCTTTGTGCGATAGTCAAATGTTTTAAATTTTTGAGATTCCGTTCTCTTTGCACACGTAACATATAAAAAAAATGAACAACGATGTTCCATTTCACGAAAGTTCTAAGTTTTCCGAAACTGACACACATAGCAAGGAATATCTCCGAAATGGTTCACCCTACAAGAAAATTTATTGAGACATAAATTGTGTGTTTTAGCAAGATCTACATTTTTTGTATAGTATAATTTGGTCTATCTCTAACGGTTTACCAGTTATGCAAAAGTCGTCCAGAGTAAATACGACTACAGGGGCTATAGCCAGAAAATTCAAAATATACATTTTATTTGTCATACAAATATCTCAAACATGTGGCATTTTAATCAAAATCGTTAGAGCCATTTTCAAGAAAATCAAAATTATCGAAAGATTTTCCATGTAAACAGTAGTTTAGGTTGCGGCTATTTTCTTCAAAATCTTCGTGTCGCATCCTTGAAAGACATTAAACTTAGATACCAACTTTTGTTTTTAACCGACTTTTCGTTTTTGAGTTATGCTGTCCACAGACTGACAGGCACACAGACACACAGACAGACAGACCGACAGACATACAGATTTCCGGTGAAATCTGGACATCGAATTTTTGGGTGGAATACAATACTTCTCCTACTTACCAGTAGAGAAAGTAATACAACAATTTTAAAATAAATTTATTTTACAAATTTCTCAGACATTTTAATACTAGTGGTGGTCATAAAGTACCCCCCGCCCCCGCCCCGTTTGTAGTACAACTTCTGCAACAAGAGTAGGGTTAACTCCGACCACAGAGAAATTACCTTCCACACTGATTCTTGCAGAGCTTTGGAGATAAGAATTGATAATTGTGACACTTTAGATGCCGCCTCTAAAACTGCTGTCGGCTGACACAGTGGTAAACAATAGAACCTCTCTCTCTCAGGATAAGCGTGGATGTGTGTGAGAATAGACACCACCAGTTAAATTGGGTGATACATTTAATGGGGGCTTATAAAAAAAGCTATTTGAAGTGAGTTGATTGAAGAATTAGCACACGAAACTGTAACAGTTCAAGCATTACATTTACAGCCATAGAAATATTCCAAGTTGCAGCGCGGTTTACACAAATCGATACTTGTCCTCTGTCGGACACACAAATCTGAATAATGGAGAAATTTGGGGAATGAATGGTGGGGGAAACCGGAGAAAACCCGCTTCGTCCACCACGAATACCACATGCCGGTCTAACCACTCAGCCACGGCGCCGCCATTACACTTTCAGACTCACGGAAGGATGAGGAATAATCCTATCTGGGAAAAAATTCGTACCCCCCTGCCGGGAATCGAACCCGGGACCATTTGCACAGCAGGCAGGTGCTCTACCAACTACGCTACGGGGCCAGACCTGTATAGAGAACGCATAAATGCAAAGAGATTCAGGAATGATCATTCCTTTGTTTTATTTTCTTCATCAATATCCCCATTAGAGCTATATTTCAATCTTTTATTGCAATATTCTTCACAATAAAAGGTGAATCCGTCATTTACCACAGTAAAAATCACAGTAATCACTTTAAATACCTTCTATAGCATAACAACTTGGAACATTTCTTAATTTCAGTAAGTCATTTTATAAAATCCTTGGGTTTCACACATCAGTTATCACGGGACTCTGCTGAAAGCTATTTAATTTAATATATGCACATTCTAGAAGTTTCTCGCAGTAAATGGTAGGCACTACAAAGCCCCAAGCTACCAAGAAACACTGCTGCACGCTTTGTAATACGATTTTCCCTTGAACAAACAAAACCTTTCTGCTCTCATTTACTAGATTCTTAATTCAAATTGTAATTACAAGAAAATAAATTAAGACCAAGGCCCCGTTTTGCACTCAACATAATTAGGAATCTCCCACGTGTTTCTCAAATTCCAAGCCCGCCTTTTCTCTCTGTATTATCTTTCTTATTGTCAACATTAAACGCGAATAATAAAGGCAGAGGTTAAGATAAGATAAATAGCAAGCACAAAGACAGCGGCAAAGAGACTTTTTGTAATTTTGCCACCAAAAGGAGCCACTGAGCAAATAATCCCTTACCCTTCTTGTTGCTTTTGCTCTTCCGCGCTGGTTTGGTACATATTTTCCCTTCACGTGACGAAGTAAGGAAAACCAACTATATAAGAAGAGGAGGGATGAAATAAGCAGGCTTTTGGAAGACAATGGGTCGCAGAAGGAAGGAGAGTATGCTGGAGTGGAAGACTCTTGGAGGATTCGCTGGAGTGGAATTTCTTCAAAAGCTTTGACGCTTTGTGAGAACAGGCTAATATACGAAAATTAATTAAGTCACTTCTACTCGAGAATTAGACAGTCATTCCTGTTTATGAAAGCTACTTTATAGTGCCAGTGAAAATATATTAAAATATCATTAGATTTAAGTAGAGTTTCAATTACTCCATACTTTACAGACGTGGACAAATTATTAGACTAAAGAGAATTTTTGGCTTTGTATAGGTATTTATTTACTTTTAAGCTGTCTTACAGTAATTATATCGCCACATATGACAACATTGTTTGTGTTAGTACTTAGTATGCATCCCTTTTGCCTTGATAACAGCTTAAATCCTCTGTGTACAATGGTTTTGCAAGATTCCCGAATTTCAGGGTATCTGTGCCAAATATGAATCAGTGACTATCAGCCCCACTTTTGTAGTAATGTTAATTTTCTTTAGTCTTTTCTTAATAATTGCCCAAAGATTCTCAATGGGATTTAAATCAGGACTGTTTCCAGGCTGTTTTTCACCGTACCTTAATTTTCAGTTTTGTTGCAAGTCACTGATAAACAGCCAAACATCAAACTGTGAAATTTCAAAATAAGTGCATGCAAGGTAATTAAAAACCATTGCAGAATATTAGAACAAATTATAGTGAGGCTACATGTTCTCCTAAAGTGTTATTAAGTAAAAAATTAACAAAACCAGCATCAATCAGACATAGTCTAATAATTTGTCCACGTCTGTATTGTTATATATAGTTATATATGTTAAATACAACATTCAGATGCGTTAACTACCAATTTATTGTCTTTTTATTTCCTAAAAAGACCTAAAGTAAAGTTAGGACCCAAAATGCTCAGCATTAATTTGTATTCTTATTTTGTTAACTTTTCAAATTTAAAAAACGCTCTGATAATTCTTTCACATTTAACTCTGCAGATGTTAGACATCGGTTTGAACCACGTTATTTTTTACTTTCTCTACTGGTAAGTAGGGAAGTATTGTATTCCACCCAAAAATTTGATATCGTAATTTCACCGGAAATGTATGTTTTGAAACCCCCGAATTCAGTAAAGCATTTTTAGAAAAGGTCCCTGTGTGTGTGTGTGTGTGTGTGTGTGTGTGTGTGTGTGTGTGTGTGTGTGTGTGTGTGTGCGTGCGTGTGCGTGGACAGCATAACTCAAGAACGAGTGAGTGAGTGTGTGGGGTTTAACGGCCCGACGACAGCGAGGTCATTTGGGCCCTCAAGAACGAAAAGTAGGTTAAAAATCAAAGTTGGTATTTAAATTTAATGTCTTTCAAGGATGCAGCACACCCTAAAATAGTCTTTTCATGTTCGAAAATTTTGATTTTCTTGAAAATGTTATGTTTGAGGTATTTTTATGACAAATGAAAATGTATATTTTGAATTTTCTGTAATTACCCCCTGTAGTCCTGTTTACTCTCGATGACTTTTGAATAACTCATAATCCGTAAGAGATAGGCCAAATCTTACTATACTAAACTGTAGGTCTCGCTAAAACAAACAATTTATGTCTGAGTAAATTTTTTTGTAGAGTGAACCTTTTCGGAGATATTCCTTGTTGTTTGTGTCAGCTTCGGAAAACTTAAAACTTTCGTGAAATGGAACATCGTTGTTCATGTTTTTATATGTTAAGTGTGCAAAGAGAACGGGATGTCAAAGCTTTAAAAGATTTGACTATCGCTCAAAGTCTACAAGGAAATAAGCAATAATTTGTACAAATGTTTATCTCAACTAACACGAAGAAGATATAGGAATAAGAGTTCGTAAGAATGGTTAGTACAAGAGTAGAGAAAGTCACTTTGGTTTAGTGAGACTTGTGTGCATTGTTGCTTTAAGGTTATGTTTGTTCAATTGTTTCTTCTGTCTTCCTTTCTGTACCTACAGTGTTTTAAAAACACATGCTAGCGTTGAGGTGTAAATAGACAGAAATTGGCATAGGAAGAGTTTGTGATTGACAAGGCAGCTTCGTGCAACATAGACATAAGTCGCTTTGAGCAGAAAAGGGTCGGACTTGTGTCATTCATGTACCAGGACATCGCAATTAAAATGCAAGAACGTAAATGTTTTGATAGCACGAAATGGCGTTTTCTGTCTTTGCTAAATCGACAATTAAAACGTAGAATTCTGTTTATGGTAGGGTAATTAAAAGAAAACTCTCGGAGATGGGGATACAAAGTTAATTGCGGATGTGAAAGACTTGCTCTAGCACCGTGACCCAGGGTTATGCGGAAGGGTGTTTTCTCTCTCGGCGGGCGACCTTGTTTGGGACACGTGATGAACTTTCCCTACAAGGGAATTTAAATTTACCAGTGACAGTGCTCGCTAATACCATACATCTTCTACCAAGTCATAGTGAATGTCAATATATTATACAACTCACATGACTTTCTCTATTTTTGTACTAACCATTCTTACAAACTCTTATTCCTATATCTTCTTCGTGTTAGTTAAGATAAACATTTGCAGAAATTGTAGACTTTGTGCGATAGTCAAATCTTTTAAACCTTTGAGATCCTGTTCTCTTTGCACGCTTGACATATAAAAAAATGAACAACGATGTTGCATTTCACGAAAATTTAACTTTTCCGAAACTGACACAAATAAAAAGGAATATCTCCGAAATGGTTCACCCTACAAGAAAATTTATTGAGACATAAATTGTGTATTTTAGCAAGATCTACATTTTTTGTATAGTATGATTTGGTCTATCTCTAACGGTTTACCAGTTATACAAAAGTCGTCCAGAGTAAATACGACTACAGGGGCTATAGCTAGAAAATTCAAGATATACATTTCATTTGTCATCAAAATATCTCCAACATATGACATTTTAATCAAAATTGTTAGAGCCATTTTCAAGAAAATCAATATTTTCGAAAAACTTTCTATGTAAAGGGTAGTTTAGGGTGGGGCTATTTTCTTCAAAATCTTCGTGTCATATCCTTGAAAGACATTAAGCTTAAATACCAACTTTGGTTTTTAACCGACTTTTCGTTTTTGAGCTATGCTGTCCACAGCCTGACAGACACAGACACACACACGAACCTTTTTCTAAAAATGCTTTTTTTTTATTATTCAGGGGGTCTGGAAACATATTTCCGGTGAAACCTCGATATCTAATTTTTGGGTGGAATACAATACTTCTGCTTACCAGTAGAGAAAGTAAAAATGCAATGCCATAACTGGGATTTGAAACAGGATCTTCCAGTTTCTGACTGCATCAACCACTGAGCTACCATGGCAACGTGCCGACACGACATTAAATTCAATGTTTAGAGCGGCCTGGTTCTAACTGCGTCTATGACATTGAATTTTTTTGTTTCATAATACCCTTAACAACACTGTTGTCCTGCCCACAGTTATTGTGCGGGAAAACAATTTCCAACAAACAATGTTATTAAAAAATGATCAAATTTGAGCCTCTTATACAGGGGGTGCCATTGGAAAAATGTCCCAGAAATTGTCATGTTATTGGCCAATAGTAAATTGATGGATTTCGTACTAAAACCCCGCTCCCTGGCCATTTGTGAGGCTAGGATTCTATGATCTAAAATTACCAATACAAAATATTTTTACATAATCTGTATTTGAAAGTTTGAATTGCTGAAACCACAACCTTATCAATACTGTGTGTAAATTGTTAAACCAAAACGCAAACTTTCGTCCAACGGATATTAATGTTCTTATTTATGTACTTTTTACTTTGTCAAATTTGTTGTTAATTTATTTCAATCAATTCTATTGTCAGCTTCGACTTTGAAACGTATTTCTGCTTCATTTGGTTCATAAAGACACGTGTTAGATGGAGAATATCACTTGAAAATCATTTTAAATGATTAGTAGAAAACTTTTATCCCAAAATCTAATAAAAAGGAACACTTTACATTATTTTCTAACCTTATACAGATTACAATAGACTATTTTACCATCACATACCTTCTTAGCATATCGAGAACGAATTTTGAGTATTTTTCTTCACTTCAGGTATATTTTCTAATCTATACTACACATTTGCAACTCAAACATTCAATAAAAGCCACAGATAGACAAGACGTCCCGAGTTTGAACCTCGTTTAGGATAAATTATCCGGATAAGGTTTTTTTTCCGGAGGTCTATGCACCCGTAGCTCCTCTGAACATCATTCCAAACATTTAACTCATTTTCCGATATGTCCTAACCGGTTAAAGGAGGTTAAACACAAAAATAATTCAATAAAACAAGGAACTCGTCTACAGTCCGGTAACCAGATTATAAAGGACATACACAAATAGATCGACTGCCTATAGTACAGAGGGTACACGCACTTATTATTACGTAAAAATAAAGCCCACATTGTAAATTGAAACGAAATAGGGGTGGACGGTATATTTTTCAGAAAAAAATTGAAATTATCTTATTGCTCATTTTCTAGTAGCTACAAGGGGAATATGGGAACACACTACGCTTTGAGCGACAATCAGATCTTTTAAAGCTGGTCCTATATGAGTTATTTGAAATCCCGTTCTCTTTGCACGTCCAAGACAGAAAAAAGTGAAAAAGACCTTTCATTTGTATTACAAACTTCAACCAAATAGCAAGAAATGTCTCCGAAATGCTTAATTCCACAAAAAATGTATTTGGTCATAACTTCAGTGTTTTAACTAATCTACATTTTATAGTACGATTTTGTCTATCTCTTACGGTTTACCAGTTATGAAAAAGTCATCAAGAGTAAAAATGTCTACATGGGCTATAGCCAGAAAATCCAAATTATAGATTTCATTTGACATAAAAATATCTTAAACATGACATTTTAATCAAAATCGTTAGAGCTATTTTGTAAATCTTCTTGTCGCATTTTTGATAGACATTAAACTTAGTTAACAACTTTTAAGCGACTTTTCGTTTTGGGGTTATGCTGTTCTCACACACACGCACGCACGCGCACACACACACACACACACACACACACACGCACGCACACGCACATGCACACACACACACACAGAGTTAAAATAAAAGCCGTTTATATCACAATTATTTGACGTTATTCTTCAACAACTCAAATGTTTGGTTTTATTTTTGGCCATACACTTCGGTGAATTAAATGTAATGGGAATAAATTGACAATACACAAAGACAGAATCCCTTTCTTAACCTCAAAGTTTCGTAAACCCAAAGGACATGTTTTTCTCTGTATTGTGTTTTACGGCATGAACAAAATGTCTAGTTTGTTTCAATATGGTCACTCGTAAGACGATAATAGTTTTAAACATTGGTAGAATCAACAATCGGTAATTTACCTCTCATTTGTTTGCTTTGGAATCAAAATAAAAATTGGCGAGCTTTTCAATTATAACGGATGTTGTTTTTAAATTTGTGGAGCTAACGAATATGGGCTGCCTAAGGCATAACATCGTATTACTTCATCCAACCACTTATTTTGAACGTTTAAATATTCTTCACACCTGCCCATGACTATTTTAATCCATGATTCAGTTTTGCTCGCTCAATCGGAATCAAAACTGTTTCGACATTCGATTGTTCTTACAATACGAAAAGAAAACTAAGATCAACAAAATTTTAAAGTTCTATTTTAATACATTTATATATATTTGAACGAAATCTCCCGGACAACAGCGCCACATGACTTTCTCTACTCGTGTACTAACCATTCTTACAAACTCTTATTCCTATATATTCTTCGTGCTACTTAAGATAAACATTTGTACAAATTATATTATTGCTTATAAGAACTTAATTAATCTCTTGTCACCATTAAAGTGTTCATAGAAGAGTAGTTTTTGGATATTTCTGTTGCAATATTTTCTATCGTTCATTGTCGCTAGATATTCATATGTTTCACGACCTTAAGCCATGTCAAGGACACGCAATCTGATTGCTTCTTCTGATGCTCTCAGTGTAGGAAGAAAGAAAACAAGTGGTAGTTTGTTGAGCGAGCGCCGGATCCCCCCCCAGTTGGGCAGTCAAGTAGGATTGTTTCCAAATGAAGACCCGTGTTTGTCACCCTCTCATTGTTGCACGTGGCTTAACCGCAGCCAATATACGCGACAAAACACCGTCCTTCTCAGTGTTCCCCGTCTGTCAAAACACTCATAGTACCCCTCTTTCCAGGCTAGAAGCCCCCACCAGATGCCCTTTCCTATAACGTTTAGTTTTGTGGCGGTTCCTGGTGGACAGTTCCAGAAACATTCTAGTGAAGTTGATGTTCTATGTTTAACTTCTTAGTTTTATTTTCTATGTACTTTGTTTAAAAATCAATAAAATGGTTTGGTAACATGCATCATCAAAAGATTATACAATAAACTGCATTAAAAAACCAAAGTTTCGTCAGAAATAAATATATTGTACAGGCCCTTGTAGGTACAGAAAGCATGGAAACTATCAGCACTATCTTCTTGCGGACACTTTATTGCTTATCGTTTGTAGGGTACCTGCTTTCATTTTCTTGGCCTTGTGTTCTGCACTGAACCAAAAGGACATACCTGTGTTGGTGTTGTCAACTCATTGACTAATTTACAAATAGGAATAGCCACCTCCCTCAACTGCAAGGAAGGGGAGGTAACACGTCCCCTTTCAAACTGGTGGAGACCGATATCACAAGACACGCCCTATAATTGCCCCTACAGACCATCAGAAATCCTATGTATATTACTATTTGTGCCCTCTGTAGAAGATAAATAGTTAGCTAAAGCCATAAGAGCTTCAAAATGACAAAGAATATCTCGAAAATGGTTAAAGCCACAAACAATTTGATACAGGTTATGTCCTTTAACGCAATGTATATTTTTATGCAGTCTATCTCTTTGAGTGCTAATACATAATACATACAATGCAGAGAAAATTATGTGAATGTAACACATCAAAATTTTTCTTCGTCATTTATCTTTCCTATTTATACAAAAGAGAGCATTTTAAAGACATTACTTATTGACTAACGTCAATATTGCAAGACAGGTGAGAACAGTGAGTAGTAAAATGCATAATATAAAATTGTTTATTTCTGTGCTCCAACTGTGGCTTTTATTTAGACCCAAACATGGCCTGGGCCACAGCGAATCCTCTGTTTAATTTGGTATAATATTCCCACGTTATATTTTACTATGCTATTTTGGTTTTGGATGCATGAAAATGTGGAAAATTCTTAACAGAGAATACGACAAATTAAATTAGTTTCGATTCAATAGCCGCAGCTGGCCATGTTTAAACCCCTGTAAATACTGAATCATATGTACATCTGACTCAAATAATGACCCGATTTTGGTAACCAAACTAGTCAAAACATATGACACTCGCATAACTTTCTCTTTCATTACTAACGCACTTGTATCTATATTAATAATAATAGTAATAATAATAATAATAATAATAATAATAATAATAATAATAATAATAATAATAATAATAATAATAATAATAATAATAATAATAATAATAATAATAATAATAATAATAATAATAATAATAATAATAATAATAATACTCAACTGATTTTATAACTCGATCGGCAGTTACCAAGAATTCAATATGGCTGACAATACACCAGAGGGCAGTAATGCCAACCTACGTAATGAAAGCATTATTTCTAACCTCAAAAATCACAGGGTTAAAGTAACATGCTTCCAAACGATAATACCTAATGCTTAAATATCATTGCCACTCAGCAAATCTTGTTCTGCAATAAAACTTTGGATAAAATTACTTCCGAACGCTAAATATTCTAGTATATATTTAATCCACTACTCCGTGTTAAACACAGAGCTTGCAACAGTAACTATAACTGCATATAATGCCCTAAAACAATTCAAGACAAAACCACGAACACATGAACAACACAACGGTGCCCACAGCTTAATACGGTGTCTAAACATAATCTTTTTCAAAATCTAATGGTTGGTTTTTCTGTCTGTGGCAACATAACGGATGCAATAACACCAACAGTGGCTTTACCATGGTTATATTTTAAGAACAGTTGGCAGTACTAATGCAACCTAACAGATGGAATATCACCAGATTTTAACCAGACCGCGTCATAATGGGGGAGAAACCGTCACAGTCTGTTTTTGGGGTATTCCAATAACCTGTTTCTTCTATAATTGCTAAAATTTCATTTCTATTATTAGAAGATGAAACGTAATTTACAAAGTCCTTGACTTTAAGCTGAGAATACCATGAAGTAGAAACACTGTCATATGTTGCACTCACATGACTTTCTCTACTCTTGAACTAACCATTTTTACAAACTCTTATTCCTATACCCTTTTTGGTTAGTTGAGAGAAACATTTGTAAAATTTATCTTATTGCTTACTTCCTTGTAGGTGCAAGATGAATATTAAAATACAATACTTGCCCTACTTACCAGTAGAGAAAGTAAAAAAAAACGAATAACGACTTCCTGTTAGAGAAAAATATATCTGGAAATATAAGCCGATAACAATGAACTTGAAATGGTAAACTCCACCCAAAAAAATGTATAAATTGAGTCCTTTAACGAGGTCTACTTTTTTTATTTTAGAGAAGGTGAAAGGCGAAAGAATATTTTCCTTACTTAATCTGTAGTGCTTTGTGTTACACCTGAAGTAGGAAATAGTGACAATGCAGTATCTCTTTGTGTCTGCTGGAACAAACGCGGCCATTATGTCGCCATTGCGTTACTTAAACACCCCACGTGCGTTCACCATATGAGCAAGTGCAAAGTTGTGAAATAAAATATGACAACGGAATAACATAATGGAACAGATCGCTAGTATAAAAAAGACGAATGAACAATGGACACGAACTTGAAAAGGAGCATGGCTTAACAAAGCACTAACGTATCTAGCAAACAAAAGAAAATAGCACTGAAGAAAGGCACCAACTTTCCAACACAAGATCACCGTATCATTTCAGTCCTTTTCTTAAACAAGGGACAACTTGAAACTGTTGCTTTTGTTATAGGTAGATGGAACGTAACTCATCTCTTTTCAGTTTTTTCATTTCTTGATTTATTCTTTTAAAACGTTCACTGATGTTTCAGTGATCACTCCCAGAGGGACATATTAACTTTGAAGTGAATTATATGAATATTTTAGATTTACTAAAGCTTTTGAACACTTAATGCCAAACAAGACATTTTTATGACAAGTAAAAAGCATACATTGAATTTTTACTTGCTCTACTACATATACTAAAGTAGGGGAAGTATTGTATTCCACCCAAAAATTCGATATCGAAATTTCACCGGAAATATGTTTTAAAGCACTGAATCCAAAACAAAAAAAAGCATTTTTAGAACAAGGTCCGCGCGCACGTGCTGTGTGTGTGTGTGTGTGTGTGTGTGTGTGTGTGTGTGTGTGTGTGTGTGTGTGTGTGTGTGTGTGTGTGTGTGTGTGTGTGTGTGGCTTATACCTCTCGTAACTGTTAGAGAAATTAATTTTTAAATAGTGGAGTGCGTTCAGAAGTTAGCAGATATAACAAATTAAACGTATTGCCAACTTAACTGATGTTTTCTAAGCTAGCACACATCCACGCATCGCTGAGAAAAACATCATCCTAAAAGCCGGCAGGATATTCAAACACAGATTGTCTCTCATATGTTGCGGATTTCGCGGATAATCTGCGATTTTATTCTAGCACTGAGTACCAAAAAATATTTTTATTTATTAACTTTAGTTTTACCGCCGAAAACCATTCAAATACTTCACCATTTCTTAGAATGGAAGTTTCCAGATGACTAACGAAGATCATCGATGTATTACCATCCTCGCGCTGACAGCAGAAACAATACTACAATCGATTCTCTATGATTTTGCTGTTTCCGGTTCCTTTACTTCTAGTGACTGTCTCTTGTTTGTACGTTCTGTGAGGTTAACATTCACGCGGAAGGTTAATTCTGAATCAGAACTCAATCCGCAGTTACTGGAGACATCGTTACATGCAATTTAAAAATAAAATTCAAATAAATAAGAACAAAGAAACTAAATATAAATTTAATTAAAAGTTGTTTAATGTAAACTAACATTAATTTTTTTACTTTCTCTACTGGTAAGTAGGGGAAGTATTGTATTCCACCCTAAAATTCGATGTCGAGATTTCATCGGAAATATATGTTTGAGAACTCCTGAATAATAAAAAATTTTAGAAAAAGATCCGCGTGTGTGTGTCTGAGGACAGCATAACTCAACAATGAAAAGTCGGTTAAAAACCAAAGTTGATATTTAAATTTAATGTCTTTCAAGGATGCAACTCAAAGATTTAGAAGAAAATAGCCCCACCCTAAACTACCCTTTACATGGAAAATTTTTCAAAAATTTTAATTTTCTTGAAAATGGCTGTAACGATTTTGATTAAAATGTCATATGTTTGAGATATTTTTATGACAAATGGAATGTATATTTTAAATTTTCTGGCTAAAGCCCCTGTAGTCGTATTTACTCTGTGTGACTTTTGAATAACCCGTAAACGGTAAGAGATAGACAAATTCTTAATATACAAAAAATGTAGATATCAGTAAAACAGACAATTTATGTCTGAATAAATTTTTTTTGTAGATTTAATCATTTCGGAGATATTCCTTGTTATTTGTGTCAGTTTTGAAGAACTTAAAACTTTAATGAAATGGAATATCGTTGTTCATTTTTATATGTTAAGTGTGCAAAGAGAACGGGGTCTGAAAGCTTTAAAACACTTGACTATCGCTCTAATATTCCCATTGTACAAATGTTTATCTCAACTAACACGAAGAAGATATGGGAATAAGCGTTTGTAAGAATGGTTAGTACAAGAGTAGAGAAAGTCATGTGAGTGTAACACGTCAGATATTTAAAACTAATGGTTGGGCAACTGTCTTTCCCATGTCTTTCACATCGAGACGAACTGCATTCGATGGAGTAAACACACCTTTCGATAGACACGTCAGTGCCATTCAAGCGGCAACCAAATCCGAAAACAATGATTCATTTACCAGAGCAGTACCTCCTGGTATTGCTTTTATACAGCAGGCTTCATTTGTTGCAGCACTCCTCTTTTCATTGGAGATGATCCCCCCTTTGATGCTGTGGGTGGTACAGTGGCTTAACCCATTCTCCAGGAGAATATCGGCAACCCACGTCAAGAGCTGGGATTCAGCCCGATCGCTTTGAATGCCCATGTGGGTGGGGAGGGGAACAAAAATGTACAGCTTTGATGGGAAACAAACTCTGCTAATTCTTTTCACCGAACTGTCAGCAGCTTTCAGCGGGGGGCAGTAGCCTGTTATTGATACACCCTTAGCAAGACCGGCAGCTACCTGCGCAAGAACGCCAGGGAGATTTAGCACAGCCCAGTGTTGCCACACGCGATTCCCTAGCTACTCCCCACATTATTACCAACTTCTACTGACCTATAGTAATAACAGCAAGTGTTCTATTCCGGCCAAAGCTTTGATTCCGAGATTTCACCGTAAATATGTTTTAAAACCCCTGAATCAAAAAAATATATTGTTTCATTAAGGTCAGTGTATGGCTGCACCTGTGAACAACATAAATCAAAAACGAAATTTGGATTAAAAACTAAAGTTGATATTAAGTTTAATGTCTTTCAAGGATACGACATTTTCTTGAAAATGGCTAACGATTTTGATTAAAATGTCACATGTTTGAGATATTTTTATGACAAATGAAATGTATATCTTGAATTTTCTGGCTATAGCCCCTGTAGTCGTATTTACTCTGGACGACTTTTGCATAACTGGTAAACCGTTGGAGATAGACCAAATCATACTATACAAAAAATGTAGATCTTGCTAAAATACACAATTTATGTCTGAATAAATTTTCTTGCAGGGTGAACCATTTCGGAGATATTCCTTGTTATGTGTGTGAGTTTCGGAAAACTTAACTTTCGTGAAACGGAATATTGTTTTTTCTTTTTTCTTTTTTTTTTTTTTTTTTAATTTATTTAGTGTCGCTTCAACAATTACGTCATATCGCGACTATTCTACGTAATACAGCAGTATACAATAATTAACCAAAACCATGAAAATACTAATCAACAAATCAGTACAACAAGTATCTTTCATATTATATTTTCGTATGTAAGTGTGTACTTTTGAGAAATGATAATACCCTTCTGCAGTTGGATGGCGTGTTCAGAGTGGTGGATAAGTCTCCAGTGATGTGATGAAGCTGTCGTTGTGTAGCGTATTGCTTGCATTCTGTGAGGAGATGTTTTACTGTGTTGCAGACTTCACATTGTGCCTTTGCTGAGGAGGTATGAGTGGGTTAACCTTGTATGACCAATGCGGAGACGTGAGATAATCACCTGCTCTTTCCTGCTAAGAGAATAGACAGGGGAAGAATTGGTGTCTCCTTTCCTTACCATGTGTAGTTTTTCTGGAGGCGATTGATTCCAGGCCTGTTTCCATCTTGTTTTTATTAGTTTGGAGAAGTACTTTGTAATATCACGGTAAGGTACTGCTTGCTGTTCATGTGTGTCTGTTAGCCGACTTGCTTCTTTAGCAGCTTTGTCCGCTTCTTAATGCCGCAGTGTGAAGGGACCCAAATGAAAGTAACCATTTTCTTTTTATTTAGAGCAATGGAATAAAGACTGTGGATATCTTGAAGCAGTTGGAGGTCACTTGAACGATCTCTGAGACTTTGGAGAGAGCTTAATGAATCAGAAATTATAAGAAATTTACTCTCACTAGATTGGATGATGTATGTTAAAGCTTGCTTAAGTGCAGAAAGTTCGCAGGAGAATATGGAATAATATTTAGGGAGTTTCAGCTGAAGTTTCTTATCTGGGGTAATTATGGCACATCCATTGTCGCTGTCCGTTTTGGAACCATCAGTGTAGATAAATGTATGGTTAGGGTAGGCATTTTTACGTACTGGTATATCATTGATTCGGGTCTTGCTAAAGTTTTAAGGGCGAATTTTAGGCTCAGATCTGTTCTGCGGACGTTCAATGGTGGTTCGTCGGTTTCCATTGTTAAGGCAGAAACAGGGCTGGTTCTGTAAGCTCCCAAGCATATTCTTAGAGCTGCTGTTTGAATTGTATCTAGTTTCTTTAAAACTGAAGATTTAGCTGTATTGTAGATCTGGGCTCCATAGTCGAGTTTACTTCTAATGAGAGCTTGATACGTTCGTTTGAGGGTACTGAGATCAAAACCCCAGTTTTTGCAGCTTAGGGTTTTTAGTACATTTAATCTTCTGAGGCATTCATTTCTCATATCATCAATGTGATGTTTCCAGCTTAGAGTTGCATCAAACGTTAAACCTAAAATTTTGATAGCCTTCACTGAGTCGATTAGCTTGTTATCCACGCAGATTGTGGGGTTTGAGACTTTACATGGTGATTTGGAGAAGCATATGCATTTCGATTTATGATATGACAAGTTAAGACCAGCATGATTAGTCCAAGTGTGCAGATTTTCCAGTGTTTCTTGAAGAAGTGTTGCAGTAGTAAAGGGGTTTTTCCCCTTACAAAAGATAGTTAGGTCATCTGCAAATAGTACACCTTTTACAGGTGGTGTAATACTGTTGATAGCTATGAGAAATAGTGTGACACTGATTACTGATCCCTGTGGAACACCTCTATTAATGGATTCTTCTTTTGACATGGTTCCTTTGTAGCGAACTTTAATTTTCCATTCCTGAAGGAAGTTGTCAATAAAGTGATACAAATTACCACGGATACCGATGTTACGTATTGTTTTGAGTATGTAAGCTCGTGAAATTTTATCATACGCTTTTTCTATATCTAGGCTTATTGCCATGAGATGATGTTTCTGTGTAAACGCAGCTTTTATTTCTGAATCAAGTATTAAAAGATGGTCAGTGGTGGATCGAAACTGGCGGAAACCATTTTGAGTTGTTAATTTTTACTTTCTCTACTGGTAAGTAGGCGAAGTATTGTATTCCACCCAAAAATTCGAAGTCGATATTTCACCGGAAATACATGTTTTGAGGCCCCTAAATCCAAAAAAAGCATTTTTATAAAAAGGTCCGTGTGTGTGTCTGTGTGTGTGTGTCTGTCAGTCTGTGTGTCTGTCAGTCTGTCAGTCTGTGGACAGCATAGCTCAAAAACAAAAAGTCGCTTAAAAACCAAAGTTGGTATTTAAGTTTAATGTCGTTTAAGGATGTGACACGAAGATTTTGAAGAAAATAGCCCCACCCTAAACTACCCTTTACATGGAGAATTTTTGGAAAATTTTGATTTTCTTGAAAATGGCTCTAACGATTTTGATTAAAATGTCATATGTTTGAGATATTTTTATGACAAATGAAATGTATATCTTGAATTTTCTGGTTATAGCCCCTGTAGTCGTACTTACTCTGGACGACTTTTGCATAACTAGTAAACCGTTAGAGATAGACCAAATTATACTATACAAAAAATGTACATCTTGTTAAAATACACAATTTATGTCCGAATGAATTTTCTTGTAGGGTGAACCATTTCGTAGATATTCCTTGTTAAGTGTGTGAGTTTTGGAAAACTTAAAAACTTTCGTGAAACGGTACATCGTTGTTCATTTTTTTATATGCTAAATGTGCAAAGAGAACGGAATCTCAAAAATTTAAAACATTTTACTATCGCTCTAATATTCCCCTTGTACCTACAAGGAAATAAGCAATAAGGTAATTTGTATAAATGTTTATTTTAACTAACACGAAGAAGATATAGGAATAAGAGTTTGTAAGAATGGTTAGTACAAGTGCACTCATTCCCAAACACACACACACCAAATATTCCTGAAGTATAACCCTCGTTGTCAAACGCCCCAGACATAAAGATTCTTACTGACAACCATTAAATCATATAGGTCTGAGGTTCGAACCTCTGTTGTGGAAGCTTGCTACATTGAACATGTTCTCAGGCTACAGAATTGTTGGCTGGCCCTTTGTGTGCCGTTGCCTTATGCAACCCGGCTAACACAGAGACCGCCCGACTTGATTAATTGCGTCGACTTTGATGTGATACGCCCGACAGTACAATAGTTACTCAAGATATTGCCGCGTTAGAGCTGCCGAGGTTTATGTCGCCGGCGTATTCTCGACTTCCGGCGTTGGCAATATTACACCTGTATCGCTGGAAAATACTGTATTACTGGAAACCCTTGTTAACACTTCCACACTTCATTTAGATCTCATTATCCAATGTTCTGTAAATTACAGTCTTGAAGTTTGAGAATAAGTCACTAGCGAATGTCTTTAATAAGCTAATTAACAGGGCCCTACGGAATTTTTCGATGTAATTTTTACCAAGTTAGAGTTGTCTGACTTGAAAATTTGCATACGTGTTAAGGACCAATGAGAATTGATCATGACTTTGTCCCAATGAAAATTGCTTTAATTAAATAAATACATATTTTTATATTGGATGACGTAGATGCCCAGACAAAGAACCTGAAAGGAACGTGAAATATGGTGCACCGGAGTTCACACAGGGCAAAGACACCCACAACAGCTGCTAGTTTACAAATCCATACAAGTTACACTGGACAAAGGAATTAAATCGCTTAAAAATACTGTAGACTATCTGACATCAAATGTTATAAATAGTTAATTCGTAGATGTTTATACAACTAAAGATATGAAAAAAAATACCTAAAAAGCGCCCCACGCCTTTTTACAACAAAATTTATTATTACATTAATATAAATTAGTTTTTATTTTCAACTTATTACAAAATTTTGAAATATAATAAACTACTTGACTTTATAGAACAAATTCTTCATACTTAAAAATTATTTTCTACTTTTTAGTAGTTTGCTACAATATCCTTTTTTGATAGTTGTTTTTAAACTATAATTGATTTTCTATGGAAAATGTAAGCCAAGCACGATTTTATCAAAGGTGATTAAAATTATGTAATTCTCGCGGGTCATACAAACTAATCCCTCCCTACCTCTAGGGCGTCTCCCCTATACAGAGGTTACCCTCAACACAGGGCCGCTGCGTCCTCCAGCCACAGCCAAGGCCACGGAGGAGTTATAAGGTAATACTTTAGCTTTTTTAAATGTATTTTGTTATTGTATTTTTTAATTTTTAGTATCTCTGCTACGTATAGTAGAGGAAGTATTGTATTCCATCCAAAAATAAGGTGTCGATATTTCACCGGAAATATGTTTGGAGATCCCCTAACTAAGTAAAACGTCCGTGTGTGTGTGTGTGTGTGTGTGTGTGTGTGTGTGTGTGTGTGTGTGTGTGTGTGTGTGTGTGTGTGTGTGTGTGTGTGTGTGTGTGTTAGACTGTGGACAGCAGAGCTCAAAAACGAAAAGTAGGTTAAAAACCAAAGTTGGTGTTTAAGTTTAATGTCTTTCAAGGGTGCGACACGAAGATCTTGAAGAAAATTGCTCCACCCTAAACTACCCTTTACATGGAAAATTTTTATTTTCTTGAAAATGTCTTAACTATTTTGGTTAAAATACCATGTGTTTGAGATATTTTTATGACAAACGAAATGTATTTTCTGCCTATTGACCTTGTAGTTCCATTTACTCTGGATGACTTTTGGATAACTAGTCAACCATAACAGATATACCAAATATAGAAAAAATGTAGTTTGCTAAAACACATAATATGTCTAAATAATTTTTTTTAGAGTGAACCATTTCCAAGATATTCCTTGTTATGTGTGTGGGTTTCGGAAAACTCAAAACTTTCGTGAAATGGAACATCGCTGTTCATTTTTTTATATGTTAAGTGTGCAAAGAGAACGGAATCTCAAAGCTTTAAAACATTTGACTATCGCACAAAGCCTATTCTTCTAATATTCCCCTTGTACCTACAAGAAAATAAGCAATAAGACAATTTGTACAAATGTTTATCTTAACTAACACGAAGAAGATATAGGGATAAGAGTTTGTAAGAATGGTTAGTACAAGAGTAGAGAAAGTCATGTGAGTGCAACACATCAGATTTTTTTAAATGGCTTCAAGTAAAATAAGTCGGTATTGACATCGTTCATACTGAAACGTAGTTACAGTTAATCGTTACTGGTAACTGTTAAATGTAACCGTTAACGGACTGCAACGGTTATAACCGTTACCGAAAATAACCATGTATCACATATATGCTCTGCTCATTATTTGTTTATTTATTTAGCATATTAAATTCTCTTGTCCCTCAAAAACAGATGCTCTGGGCAAATGCCCAGTATGGCGATATTATCGTAGTATTAATGTGCTTCTTGTGCTTTGCCCAAAATTTTAACAAGCAAGAGTCGATAAATCTGAAGGCACGACGACAGGGAAGCAAGGGGGTGGGGGGGGGGGTGTAGGGGTGGAAGTGTGTGCTAGCTTCCGCCACTTACTTTTCACCCTTCCTATCCATTCCCGCTAAAAGAGTTAAGAACGCCTCATTATATAAATTAATCCGCTCTGAGCCCACGTCTTACGAAGGTTTTGCAAGACTCGACGCCTGAATTCAAATTAACTTCCACGCCACTCTGGTCTTGACTCCGTACTTTACAATACACCATTCTATCTAGCTCTGCAGATTTGGTTCTCCAGTCCTTTATCCTCTGGCTTTATGGAACCAGCAGCTTATAGACAGTCGAGGTAATAAAAACATGGTTGTTAGGCGTGGCGCTTGCCAGTGAAGATGGCATTAAAAAGTATCAAAAACACGTTTTGCTGAAAGCATACATATGTATTTGGTAGTCGTTAGTAAGCAGAATTGGGAAATTTTTCTTTAACCAGAATCATTCCCTGTGTTCCATTGAATCAATCTCACAAGTATGATGAGATAAATACCGCCTTCAGTTGTTTCTAAGTCAAAGTCCGCGGTAAGATATAGAAGTTGGAGGAGGCTGTAAAAATGACAATAAAAACATTTAAACATCTTTAAACGTGTATTTCCTAACACCGTCTATACGCCAAGAAATTATTTAAAATACTTCTGAACACTGATCTCATAAAAGATCTGATGTGATGCACTCACATGACTTTCCCTACTCTTGCACTAACCTCCCTTACAAACTCTTATTCCTATATCTTCTTCGTGTTAGTTGAGATAAACATTTGTACAAATTATCTTATTGCTTGAATATTAGAATACTTTGAGCGATAGTCAAATCTTTTAAGCTTTGAGATTCCGTTCTCTTTGCACACGTAACATAAACAAATGAACAACGATGTTCCATTTCACGAAAGTTTTAAGTTTTTCGAAACTCACATACATAAAAAGGAATATCTCCGAAATGGTTCACCCTACAAGAAAATTTATTCAGACATAAATTGTGTATTTTAGCGAGATCTACATTTTTTGTACAGTAAGATTTGGTCTATCTCTAACGGTTTACCAGTTATGCAAAAGTCGTCCAGAGTAAATACGGCTACAGGGGCTATAACCAGAAAATTCAAGATATGCATTTCATTTGTCATAAAAATATCTCAAACATATGCCGTTTTCATCAAAATCGATAGAGGCATTTTCGAGAAAATCAAAATTTTCGAAAAATTTTCCATGTAAAGGGCAGTTTAGGGAGGAGTTATTTTCTTCAAAATGTTCGTGTCGCATCCTTGAAAGACATTAAATTTAAATACCAACTTTGGTTTTAAACCGACTTTTCGTTTTTGAGTTATACTGTCCACAGACTGACAGACTGACGCACACACGGACCTTTTTCTAAAAATGCTTTTTTTGGATTCAGGGGGTCTCAAAACATATGTTTCCGGTGGAATCTCGACATAGAATTTTTGGATAGAGTACAATACTTCCCCTACTTACCAGTAGAGAAAGTAAAAATGAATAACAATGATCCATTTCACGAAAGTTTTAAGTTTTCCGAAACTCACAGACATAAAAAGGAATATCTCCGAAATGGTTAACCCTACAAGAAAATTTATTGAGACATAAATTGTGTATTTTAGCAAGATCAACATTTTTTGTATGGTATAATTTGGCCTATCTCTAACGGTTTACCAGTTATGCAAAAGTCGTCCAGAGTAAATACGACTACAGGGGCTATAGCCAGAAAATTCAAGATATACATTTCATTTCTGATAAAAATATCTCAAACATATGCCATTTTAGTCAAAATCGTTAGAGGCATTTTCAAGAAAATCAAAATTTTCGAAAAATTTTCCATGTAAAGAGCAGTTTAGGGTGGGGCTATTTTCTTCAAAATCTTCGTGTCGCATCTGTGAAACACATTAAACTTAAATACCAACTTTGGTTTTTAAACTACTTTTCGGTTTTGGGTTATGCTGACCAGTTAAACAATGGCGAGAACAATTTGAAAACGAAGCACAGGGTTCCAGGCAGGCAGTGTTAATGTGGTGATCTGTGATTCGCTCTGCAAGATGAACAAAAGATGTCTGTCAGACTGACGGTTAAGTTACACAATGACGCCTAGCTTATGGCAATCCTTCGTAGAGGCGTGTCTTGTGTAAACATCAGATTCCTCGTTATCCAATTAAGATTCCCGGAACTCCTCTCAAATCCTGGCAGCCAGTAAGTTGTCAATGTACTGGTCATGTGACACTACCCAGTCCGGTAGCTCACTAAATTCTTGTTTAACCAGTAAGCTCTTTTTTTAAAATCTCCCAACGTGACGCGCCTCTGGTCGTTCGCCTCTCCTCTGGAATGTGTAAGTGTTCCCTGGTGAAGTGGTTCGGCATTCACTTGCTATCTTATTACTAGGGCTCCGATTTTTAGGTAAATACACATTTTGTTTGCATCCTTATACGAACTTGAAATTAAGTTTATTATTCTGAATACTCACACCTGAGCAAATATTTTTAGATTTATTGCACAAAAAATAGGAAATATTTTCTTATTTAAATAAATATTTTCGAATATTTACATAAATTACGCAAAAATCGCTTAAAAGAAATCTATTTTTACTTTCTCTACTACGGATAGTAGAGGAAGTATTGTATTCCACCCAAAAATTTGATAGAGATTTCACCGAAAATGTTTTGAGGGCCCATGAATCCAAAAAACGCATTTTTAGAAAAAGGTCCTTGTGTGTGTGGCAGTGTCAGTCTGTGGACAGCATAACTCAAAAACTTAAAAATCAAAGCCGGTATTTAAGTTTAATTTTCAAGGATACGACACGAAGATTTTGAAGAAAATTTCTCCAACCTAAACTACCATTTAAATGAAACAATTTTCGGAAATTTTGATTTTCTTGAAAATGGCTGTAACGATTTTGATTGAAATTTCATATATTTGAGATATTTTTATGACAAATGAAATGTATATCTTGAATTTTCTGGCTACAGCCCCTTTAGTTGTATTTACTCTGGACGACTTTTACATAACTGGTAAACCGTAAGAGATACACCAAATCTTACAATAGAAAAAATGTAGATCTTGCTAAAATAAAAAAATTATGTCTGAATAATTTTTTGTGTAGGGTGAACCATTTCGGAGATATTCCTTGTTATTTCTGTGAGTTTTGGAAAACATACTTTCGTGAAATGGAACAACGTTCATTTTTTTATATCTATATAATATTCCCCTTGCACCTACAAGGAAATAAACAATAAGATAATTTGTACAAATGTTTATTTTAACTAACACGAAGAAGATATAGGAATAAGACTTTGTAAGAATGGTTGGTATAAGAGTAGAGAAAGTTATGTGAGTGCAATACTTTAGATATTTATTTTTTTATTTTCATATACTTAAAGTTACATAAAAGCAAGAGCAGAATTGTTTTTAACAAGTTACAGTCCAACTTCTTTAATACTTTGTTACGTAGGCCAGATGTTGCAATTTTTTAATAAACATTATTGGAAGAATAATATGTCAGCTATAATATTCCTTCAGTTGGAAGAAAACAAACATCCTGCTTTCTCAAGCTACTTATTTATTATTTCACAGCCCGCTAGTCTAGTCTTCTGCAAACCCCAAAGTTTATACAAACTTCTAGTAGTGTTGTGGTATTGGAAAGTAACATTTCGACAGTTTTTGAGTTCACAGTGCATTTAAACACGCACAGAGACCAACGCAGACCAAGTAACATTTAAATGGAAACAAACATTTGAAATCTAATGTCATTTCTCCGTGGCGATCGTAAATTTTTCGGTTTGGAAAATTTCGTAAAGCATGTGGCCGTATCCCTTCCAGGAATAATGCCTGGTAAAGACCACGTGTATTTCTATTGGCTAGGCCTTTCAAGTCTTAACAAGTATTTTTTTTTTTTTGGAACATATTATAAAACATTTCCTAAAAGCCGAGCCCTAGTTATTGCTTTCGCTGTATAGTAATGTATTCTAATACTCGATGTCTAGACTCACAGAAAATACATATTTTGAGGTCCTCTGAACACAATGTTGGAAAACTGTTTTTATGTCCGCCCATGTGAACAGCATAACTATTCTTCTTTACCTGCGAGGAAGAGGATAAGAAATTCGATGAATGGAAAGGTGATTTAGAAATTGGTGGAATGGATGGCGGGGGAAACCGGAGAATCCGGAGAAAACCCGCCCAGATGCCACTTCGTCCACCACGAATACTACATGCGGGTCCCTGAGATCGAACCCGGGCCGCCCAGGTAGTAGGCGAACGGTCTAACCACTCGGCCACGGCACCGCCTTAGCATAACTCAAAAAACAACAAAATCCGATAAATTGGTTATGTAACTTTAATATCTTTCAAAAGCGTCACACGAAGATTTTGAAGAAATTCCCCTTCCCATCAATCCCATTTTATCACAAAATGTATCGAACATATGATATTTTAATAATTGTTCGTTTTTTAAGAAAGTTAAAAATTTCAAATTAAGTTAGCTTTGAATGGGGATATTTTCCTGAAAAAAATTGTGTCAAAAGCTAATAAAGTTAAATACGTTGTTTCGTATTTGACCGATTTTTTCGTTTTTGAATTATGTTCACAGACACACTCATACACAGACATTTCAAACCAGTAACAAAAATATCTTGGAAGTGGTGAACGATACAAGTTTATTTCAAGATAAATTGTGTGCTCTAAGCAATATTCGAAATTCATTCAGAGGAAGAGGACTTCACGGGCATTTTCAGGAAATTCAAGAAATGCGTTGTATTTGTGATGGCAATATCTTAAATATATGAAATTTTAATAACGTTCGTTTAACACCGATTTTGAGAAATTAAAAAACAGTGAAAATGTTTCAATTAAAAGGGTAGTTTATAGGGAGGGATTTACTTGGAAGTACGTATTTTAACTATAAACTATATTTGATATTTCACCAACTTTTAGTTTTTAAATTATGTTGTTCACACATACACGAATATTTTCCTGTTCATTTTACAGGGACCTTCAAAACATGTATGGCACTTTTGGCCAGAACGTAATAGCTACTTCCGCTAATTACTATAGTTAAGCATATGAAGCAAATGTAAATGATAGAAACTGGATTTAAGGACGTTTTCAGAGGTTAAAATGTTCCGTAAACATAAACACATGAAACACCCAGGGAACTTAAGGGAAAATATAACGAATTCAATTATTGACAAGGTTTTTCTTCTCTACATGACTGTTAATTAATACCACATATAGACTGCATATTTATTTTACATTTTTAGTTGTGAATAGTCGCAGTTCAAATTCTACCCCTTTACAACCCAATGTTATGAAATAATTCACTCGTTCATTTAATGCTTCAGAGGAAAAGTTTCCAGAATACCTTCAGGTTTGATGTTTCTATTCATAACGTCACAAGCAGTGTGTAAAATCTACTAATACGAAAAACACTTGCAGGGTGTTCTCTAACAATTAATTGTTATGTAAGAAGCATTCCTTATTATTGTACTGGTTACATTCTGTATCACGTGCTTAAATTAATTCTGCCCAAAAATTCGATATCAAGATTTCGCCATATATACACGTTTTGAGAGTTCCTGAGGCCCCCAAAAACATTTTTAGAAAAAAGTGTGTGACGGAGTGTCTGTGAATATTACCCATAAACGGCAATTCCGTTCAATATCAAATTTGATATTTAAGATTTTTTTTTTTTTTAAATACGCCATCCTAGGAAATTTTTTCATTGTTTTGCTTTGTCAAAATGCCTTTAACTAATTGAATTAAATTACCAATTTAGGAAGATTGTATGGTAAACCATAGGAAAGACGAATTACGAAAATCTGATGTGATGCACTCACATGACTTTCTCTACTCTTGTGCTAACCATTCTTACATCTTCGTGTTAGTTGAGATAAACATTTGTACAGATTATCTTATTGGTTATTTCCTTGCAGGTGCAAGGGGAATATTAGAATACAGTAGGCTTTGAGCGATAGTCAAATCTTTTAGTTTAGAAACCCCATTCTCTTTGCACGCTTAAAATATAAAAAAATGAACAAAAATGTATTTTACGAAAGTTTTAAGTTTTCCGAAACTTACACACACACAACAAGGAATATCTCCGAAATGGTTCATCCTACAAGAAAATTTATTCAGACATAAATTATGTATTTTAGCAAGATCTACATTTTTTATATAGTAAGATTTGGTCTATCTCTTACGGTTTACCAGTTATGTAAAAGTCGTCCAGAGTAAATACTTATAAAACAAGTGATAACGTCTAACATAAAGAGAAGAAGAAGAAGAAGAAGAAGAAGAAGAAGAAGAAGAAGAAGAAGAAGAAGAAGAAGAAGAAGAAGAAGAAGAAGAAGAAGAAGAAGAAGAAGAAGAAGAAGTAATAGAAGAACCCACGTGAAAAAAATACGATCATTTTCAGATGTCTTTGACAGATTTCGTGTGGTAGTTTAATCTGAGTAACCCTAAAAGATAGGAATGTTATTATTTTGTGCCCGTTGTGTTAAGTTGGATTAATACGATTCACGTGTAGGTAAAATAGCGTGGCACGTTGGAGCGCCATTGTCGAGGAGCAAGCACCACGTGGACTGGACAGGGACGAGAGTGCGCGCGCGCGCTGTCGGTAGGGGCGGACACGACCCCGGGCGATCACACCGGCGCGAGCCCGGAAATGTAATCCAGCCGTGGCGAACCGGAAACTGCACTTTGTATCTCAACACATGTAGATATAAATGTGTCTGAAACAAGACGGCTTTGCCCTTCTCATGAATAATGCAACATCAACTTATTTACTGCACTGCTTTCGTGTAAACTACTAACAGCTCATGCGGCTATCCTCGGGCCCTCATTTCGCTTGGGCTTCCTCAATGCACTTCTCAAAATACACAAATATACGATTTGGCTGCTCAGAATTAAAACAACGTACACAAAAATTTAATTAGCCACGTCAAATCGTTGTTAAGGCGTTAGTTTTTATTTATAAGTGGCTGAAAGATAAACATTTGTACAAATTATCTAATTGCTTATTTCCTTGTAGGTACAAGGGGAATATTAGAATACAGTAGACTGTGCGATAGTCAAATGTTTGAGATTCTGTTCTCCTTGCACACTTAACATATAAAAAAATGAACAACGATGATCCATTTCACGAAAGTTTTGAATATCTCCGAAACGGTTCATCCTACAAGAAAATTTATCGTGACATAAATTGTGTATTTTAGCAAGATCTACATTTTTTGTGTAGTACGATTTGGTCTATTTCTAACGGTTTACCAGTTATGCAAAAGTCGTCCAGAGTAAATACGACTACAGGGGCTATAGCCAGAAAATTCAGGATATACATTTCATCTTTCATAAAAATATCTGAAACACATGACATCTTAATTAAAATCGTTAGCCATTTTCAAAAAAATCAAAATTATCGAAAAATGTTCGATGTAAAGGGTAGTTTAGGGTGGGGCTATTTGCTTCAAAATCTTCATGTTGCATCTTTGTAAGACATTAAACTTGAATACCAACTTTGGTTTTTAACCGACTTTTCGTTTTTGAGCTATGCTGTCCACACACACACACACACACACACACACACACACACACACACACACGACGTTTTTTAAAAATGTTTTCTTTGGTTTCAGGGGGTCTCACGAATTTTTGGGTGGAATACAGTACTTCCACTATTTACCAGTAGAGAAAGTAAAAGAAATGCGATCGTTTTCGCAAAAGAAAAGTGAATACAGAAAACCGTGTGAGCGTAATATATGGCTTTTCTATTTCAGTTATAGAGCACTGTATAACTGTATGTTGAAGGGCCAGTAGGGAAGCATATGTGAATTTATTACGTAAAAGAAAAGCGAGTAGAGAAAACTATGTGAGTTTTACATTTGGATAGTAAAATACAGCATACAAACCTTCCATGGATTAATTAATGACCTTTTGGTATGACACGAAATAAACTGTTATTATATGTTTATATTAACTAGATTTTAACATTTTAAATGAGTTATGAAAAATAATAAATTCCAACAGAACTACTTAATTTTTTACTAGTGCACCACAATTTTTAAATCCGTAATTCCTGATGCTATATTGAAAATTTGAAGCAAATAAGCTATAAACCCAGCTGCATTGAAATTGAAGAACAAAAATTGAGAAAAATGGAATTCAAAGTTCAATACGGTGTTTTATCTAAATGGTAAAGGACCAATTTTGGCTTTAAAATTGTTTTGTATTAAAAACCAATTTGTAGTGTAATATATTTTAGCGATATATTGCGTTAAGCTGAAGGAATATTAAAATAGAAATCTTTGCAATGTATCATATTTTCTGAGTTTATATAGTAATAAACTAGTACACCTAAGTCAAATCTATAAATGTCAGAACTTCGAAAATATTTATTTTACATCCTGCGTTATGGCAATGTTTATATAAGACTGGGTTTCTTATAAAAATTACTGAAAAGTTAGCAAAATTAGCCTATCACTTAAAAGTGACTTAAAAATTACCTTCCATGGGCGTCGGCAGACTTGGGGAGGGGGGCGCATGTTGAAAGTTTGCAATCAAACAATATTAATTCATTAGTATTTTTGCGGATAACCGTATTAATTTGTGTGTTCTTTACACCGAAAATTAAAACAATAATTAAAAGTCAATTTTAACTCTTTTATCCATAGTTTATGGAAACCAAGACCGTGTTCAACAAATATAAAATCAGTAAATATTATATCTGAACCAAAGAGAAACATTTCATTAACAGAATATGGTTTAAAATATAATTAGTTGTCGTTTCGTTCTTTCAAAATAATTTATCACTTTTCTGTTAGTATCAGCTGGAGATTTGTTTTGCGAAAACTAACGTCACATTTTCTAATGCCTATGTTGTTAGATGTAACACACGCACACACACGGTAACCCAATATTCCTATTTGTAGGTGTGTGTGTGTGTGTGTGTGTGTGTGTGTGTGTGTGTGTGTGTGTGTGTGTGTGTGTGTATACACATAATTATATCTAACCTGAAGCAATCGATATCACCACAGAGTAACAATCTAAAAGTTTCATCCGGGGAAACTAACTTTTCAACTTAAGAAGAAACAAAAATCGGACAAAAATATAAACCACATTGCAAAATCGCGTTTAGAGAGATTGTTACCTACCAATTCTTTCTCTTAATTTTACGTTATTTGTAGGGTTACAGATTTCCAAAATAAAATTGCGTGGGGCTTTTGACAAACTCAATTCTAGGTTTATTATTATTAATATTAATAATAAATAATAAATAATAATAAATAATAATAGAAATAATAATTAGAAATAATAATTAGAAATAATAATTATAGTAATAATAATAGTAATAATAATAGTAATAATAATAATAATAATAATAATAATAATAATAATAATAATAATAATAATAGTAATAATAGTAATAATAGTAATAATAGTAATAATAGTAATAATAGTAATAATAGTAATAATAGTAATAATAGTAATAATAGTAATAATAGTAATAATAGTAATAATAGTAATAATAGTAATAATAGTAATAATAGTAATAATAGTAATAATAGTAATAATAGTAATAATAGTAATAATAATAATAATAATAATAATAATAATAATAATAATAATAATAATAATAATAATAATAATAATAATAATAATAATAATAATAATAATAATAATAATAATAATAATCATTAATCCCTATAGAACAACGGCCTCTCCTCAGATCATTTAATATTGTCATAGAACTGAGAACAATAATTGAGACTTTTATAATAATTATCTAAAACTAACAGCACAATTTTACGTTCTCCGCTACGTAGAGGAACTGTGTATTTGACCCAAAAATTCGGTACCAAGATTTCATCAGAAATACATGCTCTCGGAATCTAAAAAAAAAAGTATTTTTGGAAAAAAAATTTGGTGTGCCCGGTATGTCTCTCTGTGCCTGAACAACATGACTCAAAAACCAAAATTTACCATTGAAGTTCAGCACCTTCCAAGGATGTGACACGAACTTAGGAGAAAACACTCCAAATTACCCTTTAGATATAATATTTTAAATTTTGTTTTGTTTAGTTTCTCAAGAATGCCTCTAATGGTTTCGAATAAATTACGATATCTTACATTTTTATGAAAAAATGAAATGTATATTTTGATTTTTCTGAGAATAACCTTTGAAGCTCTATTTGGAATGACTTTTGAATAGCTCGTAAACCGTCAGAGATAGATGAAATCTTACTACACAAAAATGTAGCTCTTTTGATTGTTAATAGTCTCATCTGTTCAGTGAACAATTAATAAAAAAAAACATGCTCTACGTTTTGCTCCGAAATTGAAAAGAAAAACTGAACGATTGTCAACTCTTTCCGTGCATCATTTGTTTGAAGGACTGCTCAAATCTTTACGTTATTCATTTGAAATAGTCGTTCCTAAAAAAATAAAAACAAACGAACGTTAAGCACGAAAACTGCCAATTCATTCTGTTTTCTGGATTTTTAAATGAGGTTGAAAAAGAATATTAAAAGTTGGGTAGGCAAGTTTACCAAAATCATTTGCTAAGAAAGTGAGACCACCCTGCATTTTATATTCTAATGCAATAGGACCTTTTAGGGACTGGTAGAAATTACGCATGGGCTTCGGTGCGGGCAAGAGAGATTAGATCATTTTGTTTTGTCTCCCAGGGTTGATTAACTTAAACCCAGGCTCCTTAACCATTGTAGAACATATAAATATAATTTCGTTTAAAAGTACACGTGTTTATATACTTAAACGCGATAAATTCTCCTAGAATAACAATTTCACTTGACCACGCATAGCGACTGTAGACCTGGTGCTTAGGCTGTCCGCGTTAATGAGTCTGCCTCGAACAAGTGTAATACTTGAAGTGCGCCTGCATTTGTTTCCGTGCTTTCGCGACGGCGTTCAACATAGAACATAACCTACAATTAACACTTCATTTGAGAAGAGAAGCACTAGTCTAAAAAATAAAGTAAACAGAGATACAACGCCGAGTATGCACAACAACAAACCAGCAAAAGAAACTAAGTCATTAGGAATGAAATTCGTACGACTTAAAAATGCTCCATAATTAGCTACATAAAATTAAATTGTTTTCATATTAATTAAAAATTAATAACGATATATAGGAGGAGATGGTTGGAAGTTCTTTGAAGACGGAATAACCTGGTGCTTTAACAAAACGCTAAAATCATACTACGACATAAATATAAATGTAGAAACTAATTCATAATATACACAAGAAGTAAATAATTTCAATTATTATAGTTACATTGTCCTTAGCAATATACTGGAGTGTATAAGAGGTAGGGATTTTGGAAATTAATAAATAGACGATGTTTCGGTGCAGTTATCAAATACAGAACACTTATCATTTCGATTGTTAAATGTTTTCTCGTTATGGGTTTCAAAATAAATTGAAGTTCAAGAAAAAGGTTATATCAATGTAGATTTCACTCTATTGGTCCACTTTTAAAACCACCTAGCCAATGACTATTTATAGGAAATTTCACGTAGATGTTTAATTGTATAATATATTTTGTCATCAATCAGATATTTGAAATGCACTAACCAATTAGCAAGAGTCTTAGAAATGTATTCCAAACATCTGGGCTGATTAAACACAGGCAATAAATGGATAAATGTTTTAAATATCTTCATTTTGTCTACGATTGGGAGAGATTATGGTGTTTTATTCCCAGTGACCGTCGATAACTGCTTCTGAAGTGGCAGTGTTTAAACATTCGAGAAATAGTTGCAGTAGTTTTTAAGAGGTTAAACCCAGGCTATTGTAAATTATGTTTTATTTTATTATAATAATACTTAAGGTTTCTTTCTACTGTGCTTTTATTAATATTGTACTAAATTATTATTATTTAATATTAATTTATTACTTAATTTTTATGTATCCTTGTTTATTCATTTGTTCCTCTCAATGCTGATTCTAAAACGATTAACGTTTACGTAAAATTACTTTGATATCTAGTCACATTATGAATCACAGATTCAAACGTGCGTTATCAAAATTCTAGAAACTTACATTTTCTCCAGCGTTCTTACGCAATGCACAAACTACAAGAATAGCATAATCTATTATAATTATAAAGTAATTACTGTCAATTACGTACGGTGCCAGAGCCCTCTGAAATTTTTTTGACTAAATAGACTTTTTGGTAAAGGTTGGTATTTTTCTTTGTTCCTATTCGATATTTGACAATATATACATATGCATTTGTTCTGTAATACCACAGCGAATACGCTCCATACAGAATTAGCATAAAAATAAGCAATTCATCACAAAAACCAGTAATTATTTAAACTAGTTCTCAAAACAGTATGCTCTGTATTTACAAAATACACAAAAAATAATAATAATAATGATACTGCGTAACTCTAAAACGAAACCAAGATTCCGCGTTGTGGAAAGGATAGCTTTATGAAAAACGATGTGTTGCATCAGATTAACGGGACAAAAAAATCAGCTTATGGTTGCGATGTTATCATTATTTACGAAATAAAAACGATGGATAGTGCAACAATTTCTGAGAATTATAAGCTGCAATTCCTCGCTGATGACTTCATTTGCAATTCAAAGCAGATTTATAAGCATATATTATTCAAAATTATAAAAAAGTAATTAATTATAAAACATACGTGAATATAATTCATACCGACAAAAAACAGTCATTTTGGTCCGATATTGGATAAACTTACAAACGCTGGCTAAACGTTTTGACATAAAATATAGTTTATTCAACTATTAGTGACGAATATATGTTTATTAGATAAACCATTAGGTACACGTGTAATAGTAATAATAATAATAATAATAATAATAATAATAATAATAATAATAATAATAATAATAATAATAATAATAATAATAATAACAAAAATGCTATCATATCTTAATATCCTCACTAACGCCACTTTTTGAGTAAAAAAACATTAGATAAACGGAAGAACAAACTGATATCGGGGTTTTTGTTAATATTAGCAGGTTTCAAAATGCTTCATTTTCCAAGTATGTAATTCTGAAAGTGGAATAACGTTTACGTTCCTATGCACTGGACTAAAACCAAAATCGCTGTCATTAAAATGTTCTAAAATAGGATTTAGCCAGCAAATGCCGCAATTAGGAGTAATAATATAATATTCTCCTTTGTCAATATTATCTCTGTTATGTTTATTCTAGAAGGAGAAAAACATTCAGATCACAATAAACGACGATTATCAAAAGTAAGGAATTAAATATATATGCACATTATTTTATGCACTTTGCGTAACCAAAATAGTGATAATCGTAGGATATTTTGTGTGAACATTGATGGAATATAGAGTTGAAATTTTATAAACCCTAATTTTAACTAAGATTATATTATGTATTATTATTTTTATTTAAGCTTCTACTGTATAATAATTTGTTGTTTGTTTTCATTAGCAAGTATTATTTAATTTTGTAGGCCATTCAGTTTAAAATGTCGAGTTTAATCTTTTCAGATACTTCACAAATATTACATTTGTAATTCTAGAAACGAAGCAATTGGCGTTTAGCACTTCATAACGAAGTTTTATTCGTGGATATTTTACTGTCGTAAGAATCTATCTATCCAAAAATCGTGGTCATAAAATACAGCGATCTCTAAGTCATGTACAAAAAATAAAATATAAAAAAGGCATACTATATTTTTATTTTTTATTACGAAACCAAAGATTGAAACGTTAAGATAAAAAATCCTTAAAAATTTTAAATGTGCGAGCCTCTAAGGTAATAAATAATTGTATCAACACCTAAATAAATTTAACACACCTGTCTTATTATAAATAAAAGCAATATTAGTGGAATAGTAAATATTCTATGAAAAGTGCAGATTATTAGAAAGGCAAAAAGGTGAAATTATCGCATCACAGAGCTCACTGCTTGCATGGGCTGCCTTGCCATATGCATGTTTTGAGGTGTCAACACAAAATAGAAGATGTGTGGTCGCCACGCCCCCTTACCTGCCAAGAGTTGGATTCTAGAGCTAGGAAGGACATTCTGGAGGAATCTCCGGTACAGTCGCCCGCGGAGTAGCAGTATTGGGGTGGTGGATGGTGATGGTGATGAAAACCACCTGAGCTGCTGCTGCTACTGCTAGGGTGTCGAACCAAGTCCCAGCAAGATGCGGCGGCAGCTGCGGCAAGGAGATCGGCGGCGGCACAGACAGCCCCCGGTGGTGCCGGTGGACCCTCCAATGTGGGGCACTTGTCAGTATCTTAGTGGTGGACACATTCTAGTCCAACCGTGTCCTGGCTTAGTCCTCAATGTACCATCAAGTAAGTCCTTCTTTCAGTCCATCACCAACAACAACTCTACTGTGGTCCACTTTTGTGCCTGAGTTTCAACAAGGTTATGTTCTGTACGTCCCGAAAGTTTTGCACAAGCTTGTATACACTTAATTAAAATTCACCGATGAACACTATGAAATGTGGGCACTCAAAATCACTGTTTTGTTCGTAACCTCACCGTTACACACAGGTACACACGGAATAATGGTTTTTGTTGTTGCTACTGAAATGTCACTCAATGCAAATTCAGCTGTAACCGACTGTTGACGAATGCATCCTTAAGGACTCGTGTTCCCCGCTGAACAGCGCCGACAATGTTTGGGCATTTGCATGCCATAACCTCAGCCTTTGATCCGCATGCTGAATTGCGTCTGGAGTTCCTGAAAGAAAATGCATTATTAAGTTTCGGTTTGTTTAAACATTTTACTAACAACAAATATTTTGCTGAGCGAAATCTCAAAAACCTTCAGAAGTATTATGTTTCCAAATATAGAATCTATGCTTTAATATATGCTACTGTATTTTAATAATTATTGTAAGTGACTGCACAGTAAGATATTAACTAATAAATTGTTATTAGAGCAGATCAAAATACAGAAAAAAATCTCATGTTAGAAAGACTTAATTTGGTGCAGACGTAAACAGCCAGTTCTTGTGGTTTATAAAGGTTCGTCAAAACTTTGTTAAAATAAAAGGAAAGGCATGTTAGAAAGATAAATATTTGCACCCACTGTAGCACCTTGCAAGGGCAATTTTCGGATCACCAAAGACGACACAAGGTATTGCCGAAACAACTGTCATTATGTTGTTGACCCTTTCGTTTTTTTAAAATTCCTCGGGTATAAGATTCGCACTACAAGGTCAAACTTGTTATCCCTTCACCTCCCACCATAAGAGCACCCGCTAGTCCTACCAACACTCAGATATGAAATTCTCCTACTGCTGTGAAAGACGTGGTCTGTGTGGTATCAATCTTGACACACACACACACGCGCGCGCGCACACACACATGCACATTCACTCAACGCACACACACACACAACAAAAGAATTAAACGGTAGTACCGAAGGGTCGTCTTTCTCCAAAAACTACCCCCAACCGGCTGCTGAAGAAAAAAGCCCTTAAAGAATTGCTCCGGGCAAGTATCAGAAGCACCTCTTGCTTCAGGGTTGACAGTACTGAACTGGCGAGTCCCGGAGCGCTCTGGAAGATATCGCTTTGGGGTAATCAATGCTTACCCCCTCCCCGCCCCTCTAGCGCTACTGAAGAAGTACCCACACCGCAGGGAAGGGAGAGAGAGAGAGGGGGTTGGGGAAACGCGGGAGGGGGCACAGCATCTTCTTGCCTCCCACCACCGCCGACGCACTCTCACACTCTCTCATTCTCTCTGCCAAAGATTTATTCTTTTCTCATCCATTGCGGGTCGCTCACCGGAAGGATGCGATACGACGCCGAAGTAGGAAGGCAGTGGTTGACGGTCCCGTCCGCACGATGTGGCCCCTGCTCATAGCAGTGTGTGCCAGGCAGTACTGCGCGGCGGGTCGGGGAGGGGAAAGCTCGCCGCCACCGCGTACTCCACGCCCACCCTCGGGCTATGCAGTGTGCGCGCAGAATCCGGCCCAGGAGTGGTGAAAATACCGCCCCGCTCCGGCATCTGCAGGTACAGATAGATGTGTTGCAAAAGAAATGTAAAGGAATCCGCAAACAAGCCGCGGGCCAACTTGCCCCAGACACAACACTGATCAATGTGCCCACTTATTGGCCCACAACCACCAGCGTAGGTAACTTACTTCAGCATTTCTCAGACTACCTCCTCCCACAGTAATGACCACGACGATAAAGTCCCTCTTACACGCCAAGCCGTTTTCACACAGCCGCGTTTACTTTCTCTAGCCAAAAATTCGATATCGAGAATTCACCGCAGATGTCTGTGAACTCCTAAACTAACCATTCTTACAAACTCTTATTCCTATATCTTCTTCGTGTTAGTTAAAATAAACATTTGTACAAATTATCTTATTGCTTATTTCCTTGTAGGTACAAGGGGAATATTAGAATACAGTAGGCTTTGTGCGATAGTCAAATGTTTGAGATTCCGTTCTCTTTGCACACTTAACATATAAAAAAATGAACAACGATGATCCATTTCATGAAAGTTCTAAGTTTTAGAAACTCACACACACAACAAGGAATATCTCCGAAATGGTTCACCCTACAAGAAAATTTATTGAGACATAAATAGTGTATTTTAGCAAGATCTAGATTTTTTGTATAGTATGATTTGGTCTATCTCTAACGGTTTACCAGTTATGCAAAAGTCGTCCAGAGTAAATAAGACTACAGGGGCTATAGCCAAAAAATTCAAGATATACATTTCATTTGTCATAAAAATATCTCAAATATATGACATTTTAATAAAAATCGTTAGAGTCATTTTCAAAAAAATCAAAATTTTCGAAAAATGTTCCATGTAAAGGGTAGTTTAGGGTTGAGCTATTTTCTTCAAAATCTTCGTGTCGCATCTTTGAAAGACATTAAACTTAAATACCAACTTTGGTTTTTAACCGACTTTTCGTTTTTGAGTTATGTTGTCCACAGACTGACAGACTGACACAGACTCAAAACATGTATTTCCGGTGAAATCTCGACATCGAATTTTTGGGTGGAATACAATACTTCCCCTACTTACCAGTAGAGAAAGTAAAAACGAAAAGTTTGATACATATCAAACTTGGTCTTTGATTTCAAACATGCTTTTAAAAAAAATTCCCCAAATCTTTTACTTGAGAACGTATTATTGTCTCAGAAATGCCTTTGATGATTTTTATTAAAATACCACATGTTTCATGTACTTGCATGACAAATGAAAGAGTATATCATATAATAACAGATAATATAACATCTGGCAATGGTCTCTGAAATCTACTTCCATCTGAAGGAGTTTTACACAACTCCGTAACTCCGTAACTGTCTTACTGTACAGAATGTGATATATTCACAATTTATATCGAATAATTTTTATAGGTTAATCATTTCCGAGGATTCCTTGTTATTGGTTTGAATTGTCCAATATTTGTGCTTTCCTCTACTGGGAATCGTCAATTTTTAATTTTGGTCATGCAAACAGAATAGAATTTCTAAGTTACTACATCGCGATCTGCTCTAAGAATATTAGATTATCGCTTAGGTCTACAGTATTTTCTTGCTTTCATTATTTCTACAAGTAAACAGATACACACACGCACACACACAGTGCTAAAAGTGCTTCTTTTTGGATTCAAATTCTTTTTAAATTGGAGTATCAAGAAACAGACAGTTTTTAAGCGAACGTTTAAGGGTTAAAATGAAAATAGAAGGTACAAAGAGAACATAAGAATAGAAGTTGACAATCGACTTTTTGATTGGCTGCCTTAACAAAAAGTATGTAAATTGTGCGTAAAATAGAGGCCTTTAGAATATTATGTTGAAAAATTAATTAGTTAATAAAATATGTTTTGTTTTATTCAATAGCTACATTTAATTTCTTTCGTCATATCAGTGGCGTTGACTAAGATAAAACTAATATATTTCCCTGAAATGAAGGTTTTTTCACTTGTTTATATCAATGATTGACTATTAAACATACCTAATCCTGACCCAAGTCCATTCTTTCAGACTCTGTTTGACATCGCGTATAACGCTGGTTAGAGGAAAATTTCCTGCATCACCCCGGAATTAAATATTCCAGAAAAAACAACAATAGCCTGGATATGATCAAGAAATAATTATCTTATAGCACGCATAATATTAAGCTGATTAAAATCAAGAATTTCTTTAACAATATTTTACAGGTTAACGAAATCTATCCATTCTATTAGCTGCCCATTTAGTTAGCTTAAATATATTTAAATTGGAAGTGTTAAGATATATTTCTTACTTGTGGCTAAAATGGCCTTACTTTTAACAGGAATATCACGCAATTAGTTGGAACTCTTATGCATTGCCAGTTGTGCAAAGTCAAGGGATGGTCCAAGAAAATTCGAAACACTTCATTTGTCATGAAAACTTCTTACAAAGTCCACATAGCCCGTTTTAGGAAAATGTGTATATTCTAAAAGGTTTCCATGTAATGTAGAACTTTGGAATTTCTAATATTTAATACCAAATTTGGTGTTTAATCGTCTGTTCGACAGATACGCACACGCGCGCGCCTTTCTCTAAAACTGATTTTTAAGCGGCCTCAAAAGATGCATTTCTTATGAAATCTTGTAATCGAATTTTTGGGTGGAATAAATAATTCCGCTATTTACCATACTTAGTAGAGATAAATGAAGCATTCGTAGATGCGTTGAGGACTTTCATATTCACCATAATTTTGCTGATAATAGATAATAAGTTTATTTAATCGTTTCCTCTCTTACGTATAGTAAATCAATATATTTGACATTCTTTATTGGAAGTTCAGGTATCTTTAGCAATCGATTATATCCTATTCCATATTAAGTTGTCTTATTAAGTTTTTAATTAGTTTGAAAAAATCATAACCTCAATTGCACTGCATTCTTTAATTTATCCCATTGCTTTTAATTTCACATTAAGTTAACAATACCTTCTAAAACCTCAATGTCTCACCCTCGAAAGGGTATTAATCTATGGTTTTATTTTATTGAATTCATCGACCAGCAGCCATTGTTATAATTTTATTATAATTTCATAAGCTACTTGCAGTTTCCAAATTTATGAATATTGTTTACGAATATTAAAAATATAGCTGATTAAAGCTTGGAAAAGTCGGTTGTTGCAATTAATAACTGAATAACTCCATGTTCCTCATAATAGTAACATTAAAATTAATGATTTTGAAGCTGTAACCTTTTCTCTCAATTTTAATAATTTTTATTAAGCAAGTTTCTATATTTGATTTCAGTTTTGATTTTCTGAATTAATAATCGAAATAATAATAGAAAGATGGTTACGAAAAAGCACATAGAGAAACGAAAAATGTGTTAGTTTGACTGCGAGAGTTTTCTTACAGACACGTTGGAGAAAATTATGTTTTGACGGGGAAGACGGCAATGCTATCTTGTTGCCATTATAATTACGTCATTCATTTTCTGACACTGATGCCAAAAATAGGCTAATTCTGCACGATTTGTGACATAATAAGCCGTTTTAATGCTACGATTGCATAAAAATCATGCTCAAATACAGAATTATTATTTACGTGCAAGTACAACTTCAATTTTTTTCATCTATTAAAATTCTGTTAGTTTATCCAAAATTTGGTTCTGTGGAATTCAGCTTCTGGGGTTCTACTACACTTTTCAATTATTTCTTACTTTTAAACGAATTTATTATACATTATTATCATTGTTTACATTACAATATGTGTTCGTATTGATTTGTTTTATTTTATTAAATTTTATAGTTTTATTTTGAAGGTTTATTGAACGTCACCAATTAAAATACGAACAGAAAGTTTGAGAATTTTTCTTTTAGTAATTTATGCTTATTACTAGGAAGTTAAACCATGGAAAAAGTTCCGAGAACGTATAAGAGCCTGTGTATCAGTGGAACAAATATGTTGAATACAATTATTGCCAATAAAGAACTATTTCGCCGAAAATACCTAGTTTTTTACGAATAGATATAATTAATGGTTTATTATTTCACTAGCTGTCCTGCAGACACTGTGTAAGCAATTTTGCTATATATTTTTATTTAAATTCGAATAAATTTACGTACATATTAACGTGTCGTTGCCAAAACTCTCTTAGAAATTAAACTTTGCGTGATATTTTAGCATTAAATTGTGACTAAATTCATTCGAATCAAATATGCATTACAGAATTGGTTCATACAATGTTTAGGCTACCTCGATTTGAACCCGCGGTCTTGGGATCAGCAGATAGTTATAAACCAGAACCTCGTATTAACTAACTCCTTAAAAAGCTGATTACTTCTCTTTGATCTCTCATAGCTTTAACATTAACTATGAGGGAATCAAAGATGTTTAAAGCGTTAACGAGAAGGAAGAATATTATAGCAAAAAAGAAAAGAAAAAAGAGGAGTTATTTTTTATTTCGGTGTTATTCTGACAAAAGGTTCCCGGTAAGTACAAGAAAGTGTTGCCAGGGGCCATTTCTCCTGTCCAACGGTGTAACCTTGTGACGTATCGAGCGTAGGGATAGGGGATGCAGCCCCTAGCGTCGGGTTGGGGGGAGGAAGGGTGCTTGCATGAGCTTCGGGGTTGGTTACAGGGGAGATATCGCCCTAGAGAGCACTCAGCTGTGATTGGAGGAAACTCTCTCTTCCTTTATGTGTGTGAGTGAACACATACATACGTACATACATGCACCCAATTCTCTCTCCTTTCTTCTTGTCAGATTCTCTGTCTCTCTTCCTCTTTTCTCTTTCCCGCAGCACGGTTACCAACTATACTTATTTCAAACTAGCTTCTACTAATTTGGGTGACGGATGGGTTGTCAGTTTATTCAAATTACTAACAACTTAGGATATAGATGCATAAAATCTTCTTCTTCCTTATTTTTAACAGCAATTTTGGTGTAAAATTTCCAGGAGCGGTGAAATTTGCTTAAAATATCCTATTTTTGTGCTTTCGTTTATATTTATAACTTATACTTTCTTGCTACAAAATCAACTTTTTAATATAAAAATCAGATTTGTTACACTCAGATGACTTTCTCTACTATATTCTTAGAAACCCGATACAATAGGTTCTCTTTGCACAGTTAACATTTGAATAACGACGTTCCATTTGGCAGAAATATACGTTTTCCAAAACACACAAACAGCAAGATTTATCTCCGAAATTGTTCAACGTACAAAAAATTTAGACATAAATTGTGTATTTTAGCAAGAACTACATTTTTTGTATAGTAAGATTTGGTCTATCTCTTAAGGTTTACTAGTTATGCAAAAGTCCTCCAAAGTAAATACGACTACAGGGGCTATAGCCAGAAAATTCAAGATATACATTTCATTTGTCATAAAAATATCTCAAGCATATGCCATTTTAACCAAAATTGTTAGAACAATTAGGATGGAGCAATTTTCTTCAAAACCTTGGTGCCGCATCCTTAAAGACATCAATCTTAAATTCCAACTTTGGTTCCTAACCTACTTTTCGTTTTTGAGTTATGCTGTCCACAGACAGACACGCAGACACACACTCACCTTATTCTAAAAATGCTTTCCTTGGATTCATGGGGCCTTAAAAGTTATATTTCCGGTGAAATCTGGAGAAAGTAAAAATTGGGACCCAAATGTCAATATAGTTAGTGATCTACCATTAGGTAAAGTACTAAAATAAGCTTTAAACTCTATTTTTCTCAGATTCTTGTGTTCAATTGTTTCACTTTCCTAAATACTCCTTGGATAACAGTTTGTAACTTACCAACTGTAAATGTTTGGGCGTGCGTCGGGAATTATGGAATCTTTCTGCACCAATTAAACAAAATGAAATAGTTTATCTTCAGTAACGAAAATTGAACTCTAAAGACTCAACATCATGTAAACAAACAAATTGTTTTCTCTTAAACTAATTAAAATTAACAATTAAGTTACATTTATAGGTACCTATACTAGTTAAACACTTGAGAATGACATAACTAACCGTATAGTTCAAGGAGCTTTTCTTATTACCATGTCCAAAATTGATTAATTATGACTAAAGTTTAAACCACGGTTTGAATAGCTCGTACGAATGATTTCCCTGTATCTGGTACGGTATTCAAATCACTCAGAAGGAAACTGTAGATTTTGGATTTTCACAGATGTATTTGTATTAATATAATGCACTTGTATCTATAAATATCATAGAAGTAAACTGTTACCTTAGTCTAACACCTAGTAAGATAATGTGATTCGTTGCATTGATGTAATTTCTACTCAGACTTCTACAAACCACTCTTACAAACGCCTAATCTTCCTTCTACATCTTTTAGCTATGGCCCCTGTAGTCGTATTTACTCTGGACGACTTTTGCATAACTGGTAAACCGTTAGAGATAGACCAAATCATACTGTACAAAAAATGTAGATCTTGCTAAAATACACAATTTATGTCTCAATAAATTTTCTTGTACAGTGAACCATTTCGGAGATATTCCTTATTATGTGTGTGAGTTTCGGAAAACAAAACTTTCGTGAAATGGAGCATCGTTGTTCATTTTGTATATGTTAAGTGTGCAAAGAGAATGGAATCTCTAAGGTTTAAAATATTTGACTATCGCACAAAGCCTACTGTATTCTAATATTCCCCTTGTACCTACAAGGAAATAAGCAATAAGATAATTTGTACAAATGTTTATCTCAACTAACACGAAGAAGATATAGGAATAAGAGTTTGTAAGAATGGTTAGTACAAGAGTAGAGAAAGTCATATGAGTGCAACACATCAGATTTTTTATCCTCATAAGCCTTAGCAGAAATAGCTTTAAAACACACTTTTTGTTGGTACAAGGAAAATAGAGTAATAAAAATCGATAGTCCGATTTTAAAATGCGGTCGCTATATCCTGGCCTTCTAATGTCATCGTTTTTCCATTATCTCGCGGGAAACAAGTGAAATCTGACAGCACTTTAAAAAATGACAAATATTGAAAAATTGAAACCAATAAGGGATATTGCGGAAACGCATGATGTAGTAAAAAGCTATTTAGAATAAATTGTGAACTTTAAATATATTTTGTCTCTCTCTATGACATAGCAGTTTTACAAAATTAAACAAAATTTCTTCCAAATGAAGAGGGCTATTTTAGTTGTCATGCAAGTGTATGGTATATTAATCAAAATCATTAGAGCGCTTTTAAGAAAATAAAAAAACAACGAAACATTTCTCATGTAAAGGAAATTATGGTAGTTAGGGCATTTTCTTCTAAATATTTGAGCCATTTTTCTAAATACCTATATCTTTTTAGGGTCCACGGGGTCTTAAAAAGTGGATTCTTGTGAAATGTTGATATAAACTTTTTGAGTTGAATGCAATGCTTTCCTTACTTATTTCAACGAAGTAATACAGAAAGTAAAAATTCTGATGTGTTGCACTCACATGACTTTCTCTACTCTTGTACTAACCATTCTTACAAACTCTTAGTCCTAGATCTTCGTGTTAGTTAAGATAAACATTTGTACAAATTACCTTATTGCTTATTTGCTTGTAGGTACAAGGGGAGTGTTAGAATACAGTAGGCTTTGTGCGATAGTCAAATGTTTTAAACCTTTGACATTCTGTTGTCTTTGCACACTTATATAAAAATGAACAACGATGATCCATTTCATGAAAGTTGTTTTCCGAAACTCATACATAATAAGGAATATCTCCGAAATGGTTCACCCTACAAGAAAGTTTATTGAGACATAAATTGTGTATTTTAGCAAGATCTACATTTTTTGTATAGTAAGATTTGGTGTATCTCTTAAGGTTTACCAGTTATGCAAAAGTCGTCCAGAGTAAATACGACTACAGGGGCTATAGCCAGAAAATTCAAGATACACATTTCATTTGTCATCAAAATATCTCAAACATATGACGTTTTAATCAAAATCGTGAGAGCCATTTTTAGGAAAATCAAAATTTTCGAAAAATGTTCCATGTAAAGGGTAGTTTAGGGTGGGACTATTTTCTTCAAAATCTTCGTGTCGCATTCTTGAAAGACATTAAACTTAAATACCAACTTTGGTTTTTAACCGACTTTTCGGTTTTGAGTTATGCTGTCCACAGACACACACACGGAGCTTTTTCTAAAAATGCTTTTTTAGGATTCAGGGGGTCTCAAAACATATATTTACGGTGAAATCTCGACATCGAATTTTTGGGTGGAATACAATACTTCTACTTAGCAGTAGAGAAAGTAAAAAGTGAATAACGATCTTGTATTTGAGAAAAGTTTAAGTATTGCAAAACTCACACAAATAACGGGGAATATCTCCGAAATGGATCGCTCAAAACGTAACTTGTTTGTCTTAACGAGATCTGCATTTTTTGTATAGAAAAATTGTCCATGTACGGAAATCTGAGCTAGTGGATTAATTGTTGTCCGATATCTACGGAACGCCTAACTGCCTTAGCTACTCTGCTTATAATGGTTTTATATTCCCTGACGAAAATGCGACTTGTGCTCGTCAATTTTTTTCGCCTTGTCTTTAGGGTGGGTCCACTGCTAGCCACCCAGATTCCATCAGTGCTCTCCTTGTCAGCTAGATGGAGACCCAGTAGGCATTAGGAAACTAAGGCACCCTGGAGCCGGTATTGGGGAACAAACCCGGGTTCTTCGCGCCAGAGGCAAGCGCTTCTTACGTGTGCATCTATTTTAACACGTGGCAATTATTGTGGTCATTTGTTTATCATTTCTCAATACAATTATGCAGCCTACCAGTGGTGGCTCGAAAGGCCACCCTCTGGTGGAGCCGAGAAGAAGCTCTAACTTGCAACCCTCTGCGCCATCTGTCCGCAATCAATCCACAATTCTGTAACGTGAAAGGAGACGAAATTGAATAGAGGGCAGCCATGGCAGAAGAAACCACCCCGGCATTCGTCTTAACGATCAAGGAAAACGATGAAAAAACCAAAGGTCAGAGTAGGCGCCCACTAGGAGTCGAACCCCAGCCTCACGGCCATCACTGCTATGATTCTATGGTTCGATTGTTGAACAAGCGAGGCGTCGGTGGTACTAGAGAATTTAGTCAGCTAAACCTCAATTAAACAAACCTTATGCTGAATCAATGCACCTTCCATTGTTTCCCTGCAGGCTGAATCAAGTAGTTGTGGTTATACACGAGCTCGTGTGGCAAACCACAATGTCAGCTGTCGTTCTGAACCACTCGATTGTTCAAAAACCTCCCTTGTCTACAAACTGTTGAAAATTAATCGCTCTCATTAGTGACTTGAAAATAAATGCTATGTGTTATATTACTTTCTTTACCTATTATGTTCATTCTTTTTCTATCGCGTACATCGTAGACAGAAAAGGTACTAATTCCTCCCAAAATGAGATACTGATATTTCACCAGAAACCATGTTTTGAGACTTCTGAATTAAAAAAAAAAAAAAAAAAAAAAAAAAAAAGTGTGTGTGTGCGTGCGTGTGTACAAAATCAAAAAGTTACTCAGGTACCAAACACGGTATTCGAGTTCAGCGTTTTGCAAGAATGTGAGACGAACTTTTAAAAATCTGATGTGTTGCACTCACATGACTTTCTCTACTCTTGTACTAACCATTCTTACAAACTCTTATTCCTATATCTTCTTCATGTTAGTTGAGATAAACATTTGTACAAACTATCTTATTGCTTATTTCCTTGTAGGTACAAGGGGAATATTATAATACAGTAGACTTTGAGCGATACTCCAATCTTTTAAAGCTTTGAGATCCCGTTCTCTTTGCACACTTAACATATAAAAAATGAACAACGATGTTCCATTTCAGGAAAGCTTTAAGTTATCCGAAACTCACACACATAACAAGGAATATCTCCGAAATGGTTCAACCTACAAGAAAATTTGAGACATAAATTGTGTATTTTAGCAAGATCTACATTTTTTGTATAGTATGATTTTGTCTATCTCTAACGGTTTACCAGCTATGCAAAAGTCGTCCAGAGTAAATACGACTACAGGGGCTATAGCCAGCAAATTCAAGATATAGATTTCATTTCGCATAAAAATATCTCAAAATTTTCGAAAAAATTTTCCATGTAAAGGGTAGGTTAGGGTGGGGCTATTTTCTTCAAGATCTTCGTGTCGCATCCTTGAAAGACATTAAACTTAAATATCAACTTTGGTTTTTAACCAACTTTTCGTTTTTGAGTTATGCTGTCCACAGACACACACACGGACCTTTTTTTTTTTTTTTTTTTTTTTTTATTCAGGTGTCCTCAAAACATATTTCCGGTGAAATCTCGACATTGAATTTTTGTAGAGAAAGTAAAAAATATTAATCCATCCGAAGCCGTGGTTTACATGAAAATGTTTAGAAAGTTTTGAATTTCTTATAAATAGTTCCAGTGATTTTGGTTAAAACACCATATGTTTAACGTGTTTACATAAGAAATTAAATATATATCTTGAATTTTCTGGAAATAGTCTTCTTCATTCTGAATGAATTTTGTGTAATTTGTAAACCATAAGAAATAGATCTGTTAAAGGTATATAGATGTGTTAAAGTACACAATTTATATTATTTTATAGAATTAACAGTTTTTTAGGTATTCCTTATTATTGGTTTTCCTCCTGATCACACAAAGAGATTTAAATGCCAAAGCCATGTCACGGGAGTGAACCTTCATACAGGAAACAAAAGGTTGCGGAGTATGGACTATAAGAAGTGGGAGGGGTCACGTGACCACAGCAAGAGTAGTTCAGGTACAGTGGACACACGAACGTTGAAGATAATTTTATTGCATTGTCACCGTTTCCAGTAAATATTGGCTCCTAAATTCTTGTATAAACTCAGCAATACGCCAATATTTCGGTTTTCGTGCGGGAGCATTTTACTCTGTGAAACTATGAACATATTCATGGACACTATGCGCTGTAGACAGTGAACCCAGTTGTCGCTGTAGTCGCGCAATGACGTCACGCTCTGCCCATGTGGCAGGTAACTTGTGATCACCTCATTTCGCTATAGTTGTATAAAGATTCGAACCCTACTTAGTATAATTTACTCCTCTATTCCTCTTGTAATAAAACCACTCTACTAAAGTTTATCTGAATTACTATGAAATAGAAGACGTACATGAATAATTCGTATAAGAGAGGGTAGAGAAAATTATGTGAGTACAACAATTATTTTTTGTGGTACAAATGTACCGGTTCTCACAATTGGGTTGGCCAAAAGGGAGTAAATATTTCACACTCTAGAACAGATGACTGGAATAGTTAAATTTCTTTTCATACAAGTATTCAATTATTGAATATACTATCAGTTATAATTTTAGCAAAATGTATATTGCAAAATACCAGAAGAATACGAGATAACTGGTGTAATTGCATATAAATTGCTCGGAGGAAATGAAAATCCTTCCCAGAGTCTTAAAAACCCCATGGGTCAAGAAGGTCAGCCATGGGGATCGAACCCGTGACCTCCTGAATCTGGGCCACACCTGAGCTATCCCTCTCGGTGACATGTGCTCTGTTATGAAATATAAAAATACCTCCAAACATTTTCAACTATAGATTTGGTAGAATTTAATTTAGGGATAAGCAAGATGTATTGCTACTGGTGGAAATCACGAAATGAATCACAACAATAAACTCTTTATGTCTGCTATCAGACACCAGCTGACGCAATTCAGAACCCTGGTTCAAATCCCAGCTATGGCATTCAATTTTTTAGTCTTATTCTACCCCTTCCTATTAAGAAAACTTATTCTTCTATTTTCCTAATGTCAGTCGAGATAAATATTTCTATAAATGCCTTTATTATAGGTAGAGTGGGAATGGGCAGTAAGCTTAAGAGGTAATCAAGTTAAGAGCTAGTCGCTATGCCATGGATTTGAAATTCCGTTCTCTTTATATGACCAGGAGAACATTACTTTCTAACTAACATAAGTATAAGTATTGAAAAATTCAAACCAATAACAAGAAATATCTCGGGAATGGTTAAACCCACAAAAAAGATTACGTCATATAAACGGTGTGATTTTACTAGGTCTGCAAACTTTTTGTAGTGAGATTTTATCTATCTCTTACCAGTTATACCATTCAGAATAAAGAGAATTTCAAAGACTACTCACAGAAATTCAAAATACTCATTTCGTTTGTCATAAAATATCTTAAACACGTGGTATTTTAATCAAAAATCGTTGTAATCATTTTTGAAAAGTAAACATTTTCAACAAATGTTCCAAGTTTCGCATACTTACTATGTTGTAGAAAAAAAAAAATATAATTGAAGAGCATACTGTTGGCTATAAAAGTTCCGGAATTATAGAGTGTACCTTAAAAAAGGAAGAGAAGAGTTAAAACTAAAGGACCATAATGTGACGGCGGGCTCGGCGCACAACAATGGAGGAAGGGACCAAGTGGGCAAAGACATTAAAGGTTACGCTGTTTCGCGCGTCTGATGTGCGTGCGTGACCGTTAACAATCGAAGCGGCAGAAACAAGAGAGGGTCGAGGGCGTTCGCGAGACTTCTAGCCGAGTTATTTCCGGTGTGTCTGCAGGGGGACTCGAGAAAATGTCGTCTGACGTCATCCCCAGAATATAAGGAGGCGTGAGAAGAACTGCAAGTGTCGTATTAGTACGGTCGCTGAAGATTCACCGCGAGGCCGCCATTATAGTTCCAGACTCAGCGAAGAATGAGGAATAATCCTGGCTGGAGAAAAATTCTTACCCCCTGCCGGGAATCGAACCCGGGACCCCTTGCACAGCAGGCAGGTGCTCTACCAACTGCGCTACGGGGCCAGCCGCATCCGCTCTTATATTTAACTAATTATATACAAATTCAAGCACTTAAACCTGTATAAAGCTTGGAACATTTGCACTTTAGGTAGGAGTGAAAATTATTGCCTTTCAAAAATCACTTTCATTATTTTTAAACACACAACACATCTGTGCAAAGCTATGTAGGTTACTTGGTACCTTATAAGAAGAACAAAAGACGTCTTTTGCGGTTGATAGTTAATTGTCAAACACTGAAAGCTTAATTTATAAATGGAAAACAGCGTATGTTATGAGGAATGTGCACTCAGACACCACTCAGAAGGTAAACCGAGCAGCCTGGCAGGGTCGCTAGCCCCAGGCTCTGCAAGGAGACTACATTTGATATTTTTATGTCTCTTTTTATGAGAGTGCATACAATAATACTTCCGCGATTTATGTATTCAGTAACAATTCAATATTATTTCTGTATGCCAAACTCTATACACTGCTGTTTTCATAATATTTATCTTTATGCCATCGTCGATATAAATATGTATATACATTTAATTGAGCCCTTCCATCTCTTTTGAGGGAAAAATACATTTTGTGTCCAATCATATGATAGCAAACAAAAGCCTCGCGAATCGCGGTGTCATTATCGATATACTACATTGTTTCTGTTCCGGAAGAAACATGTTTACACTGTTGTTCATATTGATAATATTCGTTTCGTTTTGGTTTACTCTCTGAATTAATAAGTGTAGTGATGTTTACCCTGACAAGGAAAAGGGGACGTTGTGCGTTGCCAAACGGAGCACACAGCAGTCAAGCGAAAGCATTGGCTCCAGGACTGACAGATGCACTTCCATTTGCAGTGCTCTCAAAAAAATCTGATGTGTTGCACTCTACTCTTGTACTAACCATTCTTACAAACTCTTATTCCTATATCTTCTTCGTGTTAAGATAAACATTTGCATAACTTATCTTATTGCTTATTTCCTTGTAGGTACAACGGGAATATTAGAATACAATAGGCTTTGTGTGATAGTCAAACGTTTTAAAGGTTTGGGATTGTGTTGCCTTTGCATACTTAACATAAAAAAATGAACAACGATGATCCATTTCACGAAAGTTCTAAGTTTTCCGAAACTCACACACATAACAAGGAATATCTCCGAAATGGTTCACCCTACAAGAAAATTTATTGAGACATAAATTGTGTATTTTAGCAAGATCTAAATTTTTTGTATAGTATGATTTGGTGTATCTCTAACGGTTTACCAGTTATGCAAAAGTCGTCCAGAGTAAATACGACTACAGGGGCTATAGCCAGAAAATTCAAGATATACATTTCATTTGTCATAAAAATATCTCAAACATATGACATTTTAATCAAAATCGTTAGAGCCATTTTCAAGAAAATCAAAATTTTCTAAAAATCTTCCATGTAAAGGGTAGTGTAGGGTGGGGCTATTTTCTTAAAAATCTTTGTGTCGCATCCTTGAAAGACATTAAACTTAAATACCAAGTTTGGCTTTTAACCGACTTTTCGTTTTTGAGTTATGCTGTCCACAGACTGACAGACACTTTGTAAAGGTCTGCATGGGCTAGGGCCAAGCCCTCGGGTCGGGCCTGTGCTTTAAAATTAAGAGATACAAAATAAAGTATTATATATTTTTTCCGAGAATAGTAGAATTGTCACACCATTCTTTACTAGGAACTCTACTTGATTATTCTGCTGGAAAGTTTCTAACAACAACAACAACAACAACAATAATAATAATAATAATAATAATAATAATAATAATAATAATAATAATAATAATAATAATAATAATAATAATAATAATAATAATAATAATAATAATAATAATAATAATAATAATAATAATAATAATAATAATAATAATAATAATAATAATAATAATAATAATAAAGGTTAAGTTGTGACAGAATGCCCAGTACTATTATACTCAGCGAACGATAAGCCATAGACAAATGTAGCGTATAAGATGCAGTGTACAGAAAGATTGTCGCCACGATTGTAAACATAACCTCAAAACCAGAAGGGAGAATTCTATTAGATGCATTGTTTGTTATTACAAATAATTGTTTTAAAAATAACTGTTGTCAGTAGGGGCGCCTCTGAGAGTCGGAGCCGCCATCTGGGGGTGCCACGGTCCGTGTGGGTTCACAGATGCCGCACAAAGACGGCGCTCTGCTCAAAGGACCAGCTTCAATACCACTCAGTGCAACAACGACATATGTATATGCTTCAGATTGTCTTACTTCTCTTCAGTAATTTAACACTCCTCAGCGATTTACATTGTTAATACGTTTGTGAAACCTGCAAAACCCACATTACGGTTACCAAAGTTTTTGTTGAAATTTATTCCAGTTATTACCCGTACAATAAGGGCAATATTTTGCCCTGTAGTAAAGTTTTACCTTGCATGGTTTTTTATTGTGTGAATTCACCTTAAAATAAATCTCAGAAATTCCTATTTCATAGTAAATAGATTTATAAACATATCTATCTCGTCCGATTCTTAACATTAACTCTTCATTATTGTAGAAAAATTATAAAATTTTGTGTTGAATATTTGCGATATTTTAAAAGATAATATTGCACACATTTTGTTTAATTTGCTTTTGAGAGGTAGTAAAAAACTTTTGAAACAAAGTAGTAAAAAACCTAATGTGTTGTACTCACATAATTTTCTCCACACTTGTACTAACTGCTCTTAAAAACTCTTATTCCTCTATCTTCTTCGTTAGTCGAGATTAACATTTGTAGAAATTCGAAAAATTTTGCATACCAAGGGCAGCTTAGGGTGGAAGACTTCTCTTCGAAATCTTGTGTCGCATCCTTAAACACACACACACACACACACACACACACACACACACACACACACACACACACACACACACACAGACACACACACACAGACACACACACACAGACACACACACACACACACACACACACACACACACACGTGTGCGTCACTTTTTGATGCCGCCTCGAAGTTTCAATATTTGATGAACCTGCTGCCGGATTTGTGTTATATCTGCTAACTTCTGACGTATATACAGTATAAAATTAACTGTCTCTTTAATAACAATGAGATGCATTAATTTCCGTTGTCTCTGGAAAGATAAGTGGAAATTTCCTTTGCGTCGATCACCAAGTATTACAACGCAAATCTGTTATATTCTCTGTCCCAGGATACAAACGAGGCTCCAGGTGGACCACCTTACGGGAGTAATAATTGGGCAAGGTTAAGTCAGCCACGTGACTGAATCAAGGCATACCATTATTTAATTTATTAAGAAATTAAATTACTTAACCTCACTTTCATAACCGTATTCTTTTCTCATTATTTCCACGCGAGCAGCTATTATACCCCTTAAGCCGCTTACCTGTGCCTCTTCGTTCCAACTCGAAGCAGGTAAATGCCCGTCCTTCCACGAAAATAATAAACAACGTGAATAACTAACACATTTCCTTCAACCTTTCACTAAACTGTAGTTAGTTCCTGTTAATGATAGCGATAATTAAATACCATAGATCGCCTGCTAAAGCAGCAATTGAACTACTGAACTTAAAATCATTTTTGGGCCATTGTCGATCGAGAGGAATACAGTAAACATGCTTATCAATTATACAGCGGTGTACACACTAAAAGAAAGGACAAATGACGAATATTCCCTTAAATACATTATTACGGAAATGTTTGTTCTAAAATTGGTACCACTGTTATGACTTGCAGCTTCTGTATGTTTGAACCATATAGTGTCTTTCTTTGCAAATACATGTATCTATTGTTATTTATTTAAGCGAACAGATATACTGCTGGTGTCGAGATTTTATCGGAAATACTTGTTTTGAGAACCCATGAATCCATGAGTGTGTGTCTGTGTGTGTCTGTGGACAGCATATCTCAAAAACGAAAAGTCGGTTAAAAACCAAAGTTGGTATTTAAAATTAATGTCTTTCAAGGATGCGACACGAAGATTTTGAAGAAAATAGCCTCACCCTAAACTACCCTTTACATAGAAAATTTTTATTTTCTTGAAAATGACTAACGATTTTGATTAAAATGCCGTATTTTTTTAGATATTATAATGACAAACGAAATGTATATTTTCAATTTTTTTGCTATAGCCTAAGTAGTCCTGTTTACTCTGGGTGACTTTTGAATAACTCATAAACCGTAAGAGATAGACAAAATCTTACTATACAAAAAATGCAGGTCGCAAAACTTTCGTGAAATGGAACATGGTTGTTCATTTTTTTATATGTTAAGCGTGCAAAGAGAACGGGATCTCAAAGCTTTAAAATATTTGACTATTGCTCATTGCACCTACAAGGAAATAAGCAGTAAGATAATTTGTACAAATGTTTATATTAACTAACACGAAGAAGATATAGGAATAAGAGTTTGTAGGAATTTATTTTGCTTACTCTTGTAATGTCTATCCATACATTAACTAGAGAGTGTGATAGATTACAACCTTGTTTTAATCCTACATTAGTTGTAATTTCTCGGCTATTATTTAATTCCTAATTTATGTATTATAATAGCCATGGTTCTATATGATGGAATGTAGTGTTAAGCACGCTGCTTCATAAACAACAGCTTCAATTCGACATTATTTTAACAGAGCACAAACCACAAGCTCCAAACAGGCTTCGCTATAATTAAACGAACATTCCCGTAATTTAATTTAATGTTGTGGGAAGGAAACAAAAGCGTGTATATTTCTGCACACGTTCATTAGCAACTAGTTGAACATCTAACCAAGGCAGAAGAACACGCTTTGCTTAACGTCTGCTTCGCCTCAGGGATACCGACTTACACATCAAGATGTAACACATAACAAAGACACGTTCATTGCAACGCCACGCAACAAACGGCCAATTTTTGGTTTAATGGAGAGAAGCAAACAGAGGAAATATGTGATCAAATATACCGGTTTGACTCCATGTTGAGTGTGCCCACAACTACCGATGCTCCAATTGTAGAAAGCAAAATTTAAACTCATTAAATTCTCCTTCTACTGTCATTTTTACCACTTCTCGTAAACGTGGAGACATTTTAAAATGTTTTTGTTCTTTCTTTCAGTTTCACTTGAAACTTAAACATTTCCCTTCCAGTGTACGAGATTAAATCTCATGCGTTACAGTCACATGACTTTCTCTACCGCTCTTTAACATATCCTTACAAAGGCTTGTTTGTCTATCTACTTCATAAACGTAATGGTCTTATTATTAGAGACCGGGTATTAGCCAAAGTACTTATCCTTTAATCACTATAGATATAAAAATCAATTTTAGTTCCCGTTTTTTCGAGAAGAAAACCCCATTTTATTGAAAATATACATCAAAAAGCTTGACGTATAGGAGTCTTGCAGAGGTCTTAGCGGAAGACAAAACAGCGGTTGATAGAAAAAGGTCCGTGTGTGTGTGTTCGTGTGTGTGTGTGTGTGTGTGTGTGTGTGTGTGTGTGTGTGTGTGTGTGTGTGTGTGTGTGTGTGTGTGTGTCTGTGTCTGTGAGTCTGTGGACAGCATAACTCAAAAACGAAAACTCGGTTAAAAACCAAAGTTGGTATTTAAGTTTGTCTTACAAGGATGCGACACGAAGATTTTAAAGAAAACATCCCCACCCTAAACTACCCTTTACATGGAACATTTTGACTTTCTTGAAAATGGCTCTAACGATTTTGATTAAAATGTCACATGTTTAAGATATTTATATGATAAATTAAATTATATTTTGTGGCTATAGCCCATGTAGTCCTGTTTACTCTGGATAACTTTTGAATAACTCGTAAACCCTAAGAGATAGACACAATCTTAGTACACAAAAATATAGACGTCGTTACAACACAATTTATGTATAAATTTTTTTTTTTTTTTTTTTTTTGTAGAGTGAACCATTTTGGAGATATTTCTTGTTATTTGTGTAAGTTTCGGAAAACAAAACTTTCGTTAAATGAAACATCGTTTTTATATGTGAAGCGTGCAAAGACACAGAATCTCAAAGCTTTAAAAGATTTGACTATCGCACAAAGCCTACTGTATTCTAATATTCCCCTTGCACCTACAAGGAAATAAGCAATAAGATAATTTGTACAAATGTTTATCTTAACTAACACGAAGAAGTTATAGGAATAAGAGTTTGTAAGAATGGTGAGTACAAGAGTAGAGAAAGTCATGTGACTCCAATCTCGTTGCTGAATTTTGGAGTGAAGTAAACTAGCTTTATCTGCTTGCTACAGATAAGAAAGGCACAGAAGATGGAACTATAACCTCACTTCTGGGGGTATATAATACACTAAACATTAGAATTAAGCTATGAGTCCATAAAAAGTAGCCATTTGCTCAAAGAAGGTCATATTATAAACTCACGTCGGGTCTTAATTAAGCGCTCGATGGTCTATTAGAGTTTAACACTACTATTAAGTGTTTGTCCAGTAATTATGTTTACCGAAAGCCATAATCAGCTTTCTTTTATCGCAACGGAAGTGGGGATCCATCCAAAACTTAACAATCTCAGCCCCTTACATTTCCTGTGTAAGATCTTTACGATACCTTGTTTCGGGAGATTGTTTTTTAATTTCTTTTGTTGCCTCTCTCTCGATGGGGTCTTGAGAGTTCACACTCCGAGGGGGTTGTTCTTAGGAACTTGTTGTAATGATCGAGGTTTGTTATTCCATTTTTATTGGGGTGTCTGAAGCTCAGGGCGGAAATAGGGCTTGCTTCTACGTACGTAAGAGAATCGTATAAATATTTATAGCTTTACTGTGGTTCACCGCCATATTAAACACGCAGCATCGCTTCCGGGCAATAGTGGTCTATGTGATGCATTATTACTTTCTCTACCGGTAAGTAGGGTGTCCTTCAGTCTGTGGACAGCATAACTCAAAAACGAAAAGTCAGTTAAAAACCAAAGTTAGTATTTAAGTTTAGTATCTTTCAAGGATGCGACACGAAGATTTTGAAGAAAATAGCCCCACCCTAAACTACCCTTTACATGGAACATTTTTAGAAAATTTTTATTTTCTTAAAAATGGCTCTAACGATTTTGATTAAAATGCCAAATGTTTGAGATATTTTAATGACAAATGAAATGTATATTCTGAATTTTCTGGCTACAGCCCCTGTAGTCGTATTTACTCTGGACGACTTTTGCATAACTCGTAAACCGTTAGAGATAGACCAAATCATACTATACAAAAAATGTAGCTCTTGCTAAAATACACAATTTATGTCCTAACGAATTCGGAGATATTCCTTTTTATGTGTGCGAGTTTCAGAAAACTTAGAACTTTCGTGAAATGGATCATCGTTGTTAATTTTTTTATATGTTAAGTGTGCAAAGACAACAGAATCTCAAAGCTTTAGCACATTTCACTATCGCACAGTCTACTGTATTCTAACATTCCCCTTGCACCTACAAGGAAATAAGCAATAAGGTAATTTGTACAAATGTTTATCTTAACTAACACGAAGAAGATGTAGGAATAAGAGTTTGTAAGAATGGTTAGTACACGTTTGTGAGTATGCCCTACTCAGTCATTACAAAAACCAAAAATACCTACATTAGCTTTGAGATCTTCTCAAGTTCGACAAGTTTATATAGAAAATATTGCACTGATGGATGGTTATTATTGGGTAGAATTTAACGTTTGTAATCTCTATTGACTGCACGTAATTTCTTCTTCGTTTCTAAGTGGAAGTAAACTTTGGATCATTGCATTTCAGGATGGCAGTGGACAATGTCTGGTCAGAAGAAAGTTCTTAAATTTAGCGATAATGGAGGGGGGGGAGGAAAACTCGTAGATCAAACTATCCAGCCGAGCTTTCACCTACCGACCGAGGAAAACCGCGAAAAAAAGCCTTCGATTAGGTTGGTCATTGGAGGTTTGAGCCCAGGAAATTACCACGGCGCCCACTCGTTAAGTTTGATATCAATATCAAAATAATTATCATGATAACAATCATTAATTTCAAATTACCAGAAAACTATCGTTAGTCATTGCAGTGCTAAAGGACATCAACTGAAGTATGTATTAATTTGTGTAAATACTAAACTTCGGCGTGTACTCGCTGTATTGGTAAAAATCGATGGCTATTTCCATCGTGGTTTTCCCTTAAACGGAATGTGATATGGCTTTTAATTGGCTAACTTCCTTTATCCTCGGACTCAGTCACCGTTGGGCAAACACCTTCGCTCTGGTGAATGCAGAAGTAAAAACAAAAACACATCACAAACACCCTCACTTGAACGTTCCAATGAGCAGGCGCCTGCAGCACTGACAAGAATATACCTACCATTGGAAGCCTGTCCGACAAATTACCTATCTATCTATCTTTCCACACGGGCTGAGCTAAGGGGTAACGTGGACAGTTTTAGCGTAACGACATTACAATATGGAATCAATCCCCTGCAGAGGTTGGTAGCCATGAAGATGACTGGGCTGTACGTGGGATGACATACATGCTAATAAGGGACAAGCGCTGTTATACTGTCCCCTATAGGCTTCACGCTATGCCCATCCTCTTTTTTGATCCAAATTTATAAAAACATGGTGTATAAAATTTTACCTATATTCTCAAAATCGCCGAGAGCCTCTTTCGACAACGCTGAGAAATTTCTCCGGACAGCTGGGCCAGCCAATCCAACCCCCTCCCCACCCTCCCTGTGACATTCCCCTTGTAAAGAGACGACTGTCTACTCCCGGCATAATAGGATCAGCTCTTTTTGAAAATTAAAAAAAAAATCTAAATAAAAACCCCTTTCCAATACACATAACATCAAAAGGGTACCGCACATATGCGGAGGAACACCAACAAAAAAGTTATAATAAAATTTTTGTTATAATTTACATATGAGATCGGTAATCAACGGAGACGATGAAGGCAAAAGTGAGTCATGTAATAGAGTAAGAAAACTATACTTTCATCTGATATTGCATTAATATTTCATAAATTAATAACGTGCGTAAGTACGTTTAGTAATGCAACTTCTTAAATATGCTATTTTAATGAACACCGTTATAACAGATTTTGAAAAAAATATCCAAACAGTTTCAGTTTAATACATAAAATTGAGTGTTCAACTATTCGCTGTGCCCAGCAGACACTCAGAGGTCAGATTGACAGCCGGACACATTTTCTGAGATCTCGTTTTTGAGCCTGAAGGTACCCTAAGTCCTACACCTCCAATTTAATCTTGATTTAGAAATATTACACTGTCTCTACTACTATATTTAGATGGTAGAGAAAGAGAAAATATTAGTGTGTGCACTTTGGCAAAACTATTGTTACGCCGGCAACGAAAACAATGAGTGCGGCACGCACTCGAGATTATTCGAGAACTGTCCGGTGGTCGGCGTATTTGTAGAAGTTCGAGAAGGGTCCATGTTAGGTCATACTCGCTATTATAAGGAGGCGAGGTGCTGAGAGTAGAGTCAGTCAGTTGTTTGAGTGTGTGTGTTGGCTGCGTGTGTGCAGACGTCAGGAGAGAACCGGCGCGTCAAAAGAAGACGGCGGGGCAGTTACTGAGTGTTGAGTGATTGTATCGTCAGGGTTACTGTTTGAGAGACAGTAAAAGTGAAGAAAGGCAGAAAGATGTGAAGAAGAGGAGAAAACAGTTGCGAGTTGTAGTAACACGAAAGACTGTAGACTGCGTTAATATCAGTAAAAGATAACTGTGTTTGTGCAAAAGATTTAGAGGAGAATAAAGCGAGAAAAAAAAAAGTTATTGCACTGTATATTTATCTTTTTTCATACTGGTGTCAGGAATACCATTCGTTAAACTGTCAAATTGTCACAATATTATGCCATCAGTTTAATTCAAGCCTGGGAAGGGACATTTAGAGATCCAAGGAAAAATAATTTGTTTCACAAGTGGGATATTTCATATTTTAGATTTCTTAAGGCACTTCCCACAAGTGCAAGGCCAAAATTCTTTTGGGGGGGGGGGGATGAGATTTGTAAAATATACTTTAACTCTATAAGAAAACGCACGGTTGGGGCAAGAAAGGCACATATAATGTCTAAAGGAAACGAAATGAAATTAAAGAATTCAGGGTTACCAACTGCAGTTGTACGCTAAACGCTTAACTAAAAGACCCAAACGATTTAATTTTACAATACAATAAGAGCCCTAAGATAAACAGATTTTTCCTTTTGGAGAAGGTTTCACATTTCTATCTTACGTTGTTACTTTTCTGTGATCGGTAAAAAACACCACCATAATTTTACGGACAGACTGTATATGTCGATAAATAATTAATCAAAACATACCTAATATCTCAAAATTGCTACAGAAGTAAAGGAGTGAATGAGTGAATGAGGTTTCAGGGCCAATCGACAACTAGGTCATTTGGGCTTGAGACAAGGAGGAACACTGACTTAAAGCTCCCTTAAGTCGCTTACAATATCGTAGGAAGAAAAAGTGAATTTGTTTACTAACAATTTTAACTTTATCACCTTAATAATAATAATAATAATAATAATAATAATAATAATAATAATAATAATAATAATCTATAAAATATTACTGAAAATATTTTAAAAGAAGAAGCAGCAAGATGTGAAATCCATTGTTTATTGGAGATAAATTCAGTTTCCTTGTCATCCTTGAAAGGAAAGAGTACCTCTGTTGGACACACCTGATTGGTTGGCGTATCAGATGTGGTAATGTTTACATAGGTAATTATACCACTTATATATCCAATATACTTACATTAGTATTCTAAATAATATCCGAACGTCCCTCGTACTTAAAGACTTTAAATTCAGAACTCCAGTAACAAGGAAAATCAAGAGTTTACTTCAGTCTACAAAATGAATACCTAACCTCAAAGTAACTTCTAGATTAATTCTATGAGAAAGCAACTTTCACATGCAATGAAGCGTAACAAAGGAAAACAAAAGACGAATCTGTGGTCTGTATAATAAATTCTTCCAGTAAGTATTAAAACTGCTAGACATAACTCACTGAAATAAAAATACCATTTACAGAGCACTGAAATTCAGAGAATCAGATTTATTAACAAAAAATCCTTTAGTTAACCTGCAAGCTGTAAGATAGCTCTTGCACACAAACAACTTAGTTTCACTCAAGTTGAAATGGTACCATGTTATATCCTAGCTGAGATACCCTTGCTATCCCTACAACTATAAAGCACCCAAAATAAACAATGTAAGTAAATAAAACGCTCGGAAAAGACTATGCAAAGGTACTGTTGAAGAACGCCAAATACCACAGAAAGAAAAACAAGTAAAGAAAGCTGTGTGAATTTAAGACGTTGCATTTTTAAGCCAATCATATAGAAAATTATATGAATTATTTGTAGAACAGGCAGTAGAGAAAGAAAAGCGATTCTGTTTCGTAAAAGATACGGGAGTAAAAATAACCGAGCGAGTGCTTTGCATTTAAATTTCAAATACATGGAAAATTGTATGAATTGTTTGTAGAACAGAGTAGAGAAAGAAATGTGATTGTGTTTCTCCAAACAAAAGTGTGTAGAGAAAATCGTGAAAATGTATCGTATTGCATTTCTATTTTAATCTTACAAGATTCTATGAACTCTAACTATATTTGTTTGTGCTAATTTATGTTATTTCACAGGAAAACTGTTTTGCTTACTTATTTTACGATATTTAATTAAAACAGCACATTTTACCCAAAACTATAAATTGAAAAGTACATATTTCACAGCTATCAGTGATTTATTAATGATTCGCTATTTTCTCCGTCTAAATTCGTAAGAAAGGGACACTAGGATATACACCGGTGTTGTGAAATCATACTGCGAGGAGAAAAGCCACTTATCTCCTGAGATAACACAATGACGCCATGAACAAGCTTGGTGATTCCCCGAGTTCCAAGCTGCAGTATTTAGTCCAGCAAGGTGTGCATAATTGCATAGACTGTCAACTCTTCAGTCACATATCGCAATGATGTCAAACAAGGATGCTGATTCACTGAGATCCGAGCTGCATCTTCTTGCGCTACGGTTTTTAGTTCAGTTTGATATTGCAGTTACGGAATGCCGCCCAAAAAAAACTCTCAATCAGCTTTCCTACGCAAAACAATCGAGAACAATCGAGTTCTAGTGATGCATTTTCCAAAGACTTATGTTTATCATTAGTGGGTTATGCAGGATGGAAGTGAAAGTATCCGTTAGACTTTAACAGCGAATTTCCCATGTTGTGAACAACAAGAAAGTCTAATACCAAAATGTTGAAAAGTTAATAGTTTTCTAGAAAAAAATATTTTATCAAACAAATTTATCATCACCTACCTGAATTATTATTGATTGAAGGTTCTTGATTTATGACGACTATATTCATAGAAAATTGAATAAACGACAACTTTTTCTTTTTGCGTATTTCAACAGATTCAACGATTCCCAAAGTCACCAATTAGAATTCAAAAATTCGGTGAACTACTTCCAAATTTATCTTTGCCTCCTCAGCCAGTTTTTACTCAGTAGGGAACGTGGTTAGAGGCTGTGCAGGACATTTCTGTGAAGTGAAAACTGTTTTGAGTTCATTGAGATCATTTTTCACTGATAGACGCAGGAGTTTTCAATCTCAGGAGGACCTTCCTTGTAACAGCCTTCAGCAAGGTAAGCGTTCTGCGAAACTATTCTATTTGCATGCATTCGTTTTTGCTTTTTTGGTGCTTATTTTCGTCATTTTTCATTTTTCTAGCTATAGAACAAAGCCTTTCTGCCTGACTCTGGTGAAGCAATGAACCTTCAGGAATTGTTACATCAAGAAGGAGCAAAGATAGGAAAACATCTGATGTGTTGCCTTCACATGACTTTCTCAACTCTTGTACAAACTATTCTTTCAAAACCCTTATTCCTGTATCTACTTCATGTTATTCGAGATAAACGTTTGCAGAAATTATCTTATTGTTAATACACCTTAGAGCCTTGAAAACCTATAAATAAAATGTATGTGTATAAAACAGGGTTGATTTACCTGTTTTTAGTAAAAAAAAAGGAAACTAAACAATGACATTTTTACATAATTGGGTACATTCATCCATTTCCGCCCTTAAGTATTTAAAGTTTTAAATACATAACAAAGACTATCTCGGAAATGGTTAATGCCATAAATTATATGATCTTATAGTTTCATTTATCTGTTAGTTTCATCATTACGAACAACAGCACGGTCAGGTCTCAGAATTGTTGGAGCCAACGTAATATACGACGACCAACATTTCTTGTCCCTCTTGGATGGTAGTTGAAAGCTCTTTTTGGTATAGCGATGCTTCCATTCTTTCCACATGTTCCATCGAGTTTTTTTAACGGTCTTGAATACCTATTTAAACAATATTCCTTAAATTTATATTGGTAATATCTCGCTATATGCGACAATGCCGTCTCCATAACCCAGTTGCTGATGAATCTGCTGCTACAGTGGTCTCAGGGTGCATGTTAAAATAGACAATACCACTTAAGTTAGCTAATAAATTTAATGTAGCTAATAAATGACCTGTTTGAAACGACTTACCGACTGTTTAATGATGTAGAACTAAACCTTTTTTTAATCTTGGAATTAGAAATGGCAAAATTGAAGTATTGCATGTGCTCAATTCTGAAGTATAACTAATTTTACATTTAAAACAACAGTAACAAGCCAAGTTCCAGTATGTCGCTGAAATGGTAAGCTGAAAGTCCTCTTATGCCGACCGCCAAGTAAGCATAACCCGAGCGCGGTATTTAGGCGCTACGGACTGTCAATAATCGTCACACTGTAAGACTGTACGCCTGAAGAACGCGAAAGACAGGAATTTCATAAATACACGCTGTTTTCGCCCACCTCATATCCCATCGAGGTTCCTACGTAATACTTGCCAAATATTAAACTTCTAATTCGTATCTGAAACATGTTAACCTTGCGAGTTGCTACATTCCAGGATATATTTCCCCTTTTCAATTATTAAAACGTATTATATTTGCAACTCTGCAATATCCGAACGTGTTAAATTCTATTGTCAGAACCCTGACCTCCTAGATTTTTTATTGACCGAGTTCACATGAACATCTAATTACCTTGACCACTCTGGTCACTTGCTTTGCCTGTAATTTCCCCGCTAATGACTCATTGTTCACTGCTACAATTGAACTCATGTTTGTTGCATTATGCATTGATTTTGACAATCGGAAATTAATTACAATTTTTTATCACCCTTCCTATCATTACTTTATAAATAAGGGTGCCCATAAAAATACTGTCACACTAAACCTGCACCAGATATTGCATCCTGTGATATTCCAAAACACACCATCTTCCCTTTGTGGGTTTGCCATAATTACTTAAAACTTCTTTCATAACAATAATTTTATGAACCCATACCGACAATCACAAAGGCAAATGATTTAGTTTAATTTCGATGTTTCCAGCTGTCCACTGTTGACATGCTCAAAAATATGAAAAATTTGAGTTTCTTTTTTTTTTAATTGTCCCGCCTTTAACTGCAGAGATCATACCGGCGGCCTTGACTATTGGTTTCTACTTGCTTAACAATGGGGTTTTATACTTTGAATTCACACACACATTCACACTTTCATTCATACTTCCAGACTCAGGGAAGGATGAGGAATAATCCTGGCTGGAGAAAAATTCCTACCCCCATGCCGGGAATCGAACCCGGGACCCCTAGCACAGCAGCCAGGTACTCTACCAACTGCGCCACGGGGCCAGCAAATTTGAGTTCTTTCAATTGTCACCAGTTTTATTTAAATACAATTATCAAAAGTGACGCAATACCTCTTTAAATCATGACAGTGTTTTTATGGACACACTGTATTATCAGTCAATAATTCCGGAACAAATATTTAGCATTCTAATTGGGGTTCCAGCCTCAAGTACAACTGAATGCCCGCATATAGCCTTATCCACAATACGGTTTTGTTAAGATCTTATTTAAAACAAAAGGAGTTACAATCATTTCACTTTTGTTTCTAGTGGAAAGTTACTGAAACTAGGGTTGTAGTTTTAGAACCAGATGAAACCAACCGTGATACATTTTATACGAGCATTGACCACGCTTGTCTAAATGAACACGACTCTTTCATCGTTATGCCACATGAAGACGGCTGCTCGAGTTAAATAATCCAATTTCACTTCGTTATTTTTCTACATTTGATATTTTCAATGTTGGCAATGCTGTTGTTAGCTGAGGGTTAGCCCACTACTGCTGGCAAGAAGTTAAATCACCATGCACAAAGCCTTTGATGTGTCCTACAGAGAACGAGAAGGGGGTGGGGGTTAAAATCAAAATTCGTCTCTGCCAGTGAAAAAAAAAATCAAAATCTATGTGTGACAGGAAAAAAAATTATACAGCATACGGGCAGGAAGGTACCTTTGATGTGTTGATAGGGTACTGATGGCTACAATCCGACGCTCCTGTGTAGCGGGGAAAAAATAGATCCGAAATAAAGAGAAAAGGGGCGTAAAAGGGATTTTTAATCGAAAATCCAAACTAACTCATCGCCTCTCAGATGTAAATCGAAAATGCATGCCTGAACGCCTCAGTGACAGGCTATGAGGCAGTGTTTTTTGTCGCCAGCAAAGCTCTTTGAGAATTAAACGTGTTTATGATAGAGTGCTTGTCTATCGTCGATCGCCCTGGTTAGGCGAGCCTAAACAAGGAGGCCTGGATCGACTCCATCAAGCCTGCTTCAATATTAAAGTCGACAACCTTTAAAAAAATCTGATATGTTGCACTCACATGACTTTCTCTACTCTTGTACTAACCATTCTAACAAACTCTTATTCCTATATCTTCTTTGTGTTAGTTAAGATAAACATTTGTACAAATTATCTTCTTGCTTATTTCTTTGTAGGTACAAGGGGAATATTAGAATACAGTAGGATTTGTGCGATAGTCAAATATTTTAAAGCTTTGAAATCCCGTTCTCTTTGCACGCTTAACATATAAAAAAATAAACAACGATGATCCATTTCACGAAAGTTCTAATTTTTCGAAACTCACACACATAACAAGGAATATCTCCGAAATGGTTCACCCTACCAGAAAGTTTATTCAGACATAAATTGTGTATTTTAGCAAGATCTACATTTTTTGTATAGTATGATTTGGTCTATCTCTAACGGTTTACCAGTTATGCAAAAGTCCTCCAGAGTAAATACGACTACAGGGACTATAGCCAGAAAATTCAAGATATACATTTCATTTGTCATAAAAATATCTCAAACATGTGGCATTTTAATCAAAATCGTTAGAGCCATTTTCAAGAAAATGAAAATTTTCGAAAAATTTTCCATGTAAAGGGTAGTTTAGGGTGGGGCTATTTTCTTCAAAATCTTTGTGTCGCATCCTTGAAAGACATTAAACTTAAATACCAACTTTGGTTTTTAACCGACTTTTCGTTTTTGAGTTATGCTGTCCACAGACTGACACACACACGCGCACACGTGCACACGCGCGCACACATAGACGCGGGCGCGCGCGCACCTTTTTCTAATTTGTTTATTTAAGCGTCCTGAAAACGTATATTAGAGCTATTTTCAGAAAATCAAAGTTTTCTAAAATGTTTTCATTTAATGGTAATTTGGACTGAGGGATTTTACATCGTAGAAAATCTTCCTGTCGTACCTTTGGAATATGCTGAAGGTTAGTACCATCTTTCGTATTTAGCCAATTTTGGGTAATACTAGTACCGGAAATACATGTTTTATAGTCCCCTGAATCCAATAAAACATTTTTAGCAAAAGGTTCGTGTAAAAGATAGAGATAAAAGTGATATTTAATCAAAGATGTGACAAGAAGATTTCCAACCTATCCTCTACTTAAAAAAAGAGAAAGAAAAAGATAAACCTATTTTCCCAAATATGGCTATGAGTATGTGATTAAAATATTATATATTTAAGATGGTCATATCCCCAATAAAACTTATATATTAGATTCATGGAAATAGTCTGAAGATTTTTTCATTCGGAAGGAATCTTGTATGATTTTATATGCGGTGTCCAATAAAGAACGCAGTTTGTAATTTAATAATAAAACAAATAAATTAGAAAATTGCTAATTGTCAATATGAAGCACAAAGGCTGCGATTAAACATGAAACAAGGTAGGAAAATGTCCTCCACGGCTTCCTCTGCACACATTTTCGACTCTAGGGTAAAGTCCCGCTTGAATTTGACCCATAACACTCTATTTAGCCATTCGAACTGGGGTGCTTCCCTGGTAAGTGTAACGTATTGCACACTGTGTAAATAGTGCAATATTTGCATGTGTGTGCGCGTGCGCGCTTGAATGGGATGCACGGCGTGTGTGTGTGTGTGTGTGTGTGTGTGTGTGTGTGTGTGTGTGTGTGTGTGTGTGTGTGTGTGTGCACCTTCATGAATAAACAAACCTGTAATCTGTATATCTGGACGGATTGGACACAAAATAAAAAGTGTCGCTCATCAAGAAAACATTACTCCATCTGTTTGAAGTAAGATTTCTTTTGTAAAAATGTGTTTAATAAGAGTTAAAATCCAACTCCGCTGAGACTTCAGTTCGGTTTCTTGACGAAACAACAACAGCCCTCCTTGGCAACAATGCTGAGCGTTTGTTTATCGCTGTAAGTCCCTTCTCCGCTTGCTGCAAGTTTATTAACAAAGAATCTCGTGAAATAACTAGAACTGTGAATGAAATTTGGTGGGAGCCGAGTGCAGGGCGAGGGAGTACAAGAGCTGGGGTTTGCATATTGAGGTAGACCGAGCATGAAAATTCTCTCTCCTCCCCTCCCCCACAGCCTCAGGGTGTACTGCTCCCAGCTAGCCTTCCCTTCCCTTCCCGGCTGGCTCGCTCTTCTCCCTCAGTGGCGGCTAGTGCACAAGAAACCAGCAAAAATCGTTCTTTTCAGCACAGAAGACAACAACACGTCTGTAAAATGCATATACAGAGAAAAAGTTGGGAAACTCAATAAATCAGATACGGAAACGTTCGGTAAGATTAATATTCAACTTGCATACCTTGATTTTCTAAACTTTTCGCGCCGGAATTAGTTCAAAAAGAAAATTAAAAATTCTTGTACTATTCTTACAAACTCTTCTTCCATTATCTTCATCTTCGTCAAGATAAACATTTGCAGAAATAGATGCACAGATAGGAATACAGTAGGCTTTGAGCATGGTCAAATCTTTTAGACCTTTGAAATTCAGTTCTCTTTGCACGGATAAAAAAGTGAATGACATCCATTTGAGAAATATTGCAAAACTTACACAAATAAACAGGAATATGTCAGAGAGGGTTCACTCCATAAAAAATGCATATAGATGTAACTTGTTTGTTGTAACAAAATCTAGATTTTTGGATTGCAAGACGTGGTCTATTTCTTAGGGTTTCCGAGTTATGCAAAAATGATCAGATAATATGTCTATAGCCACATATTTCATTTGCCATAAAATACATTTTAATCAAAATCGTAACCATAGTTTAATATGCTAGTCTTTGGTTCCTGGTTAGGGGCCGGGGGGGGGGGGGGCGTATTATCTCCCTTCGGAACGGAAGTAAATCTGTGCTTCCATTATTTTCCATTCATCGGAATGAACTTCTAATAAATATTTGGAAATTTAGTTATAGTACAGCACGTCACTCTGCTATGCCTTTGAGCACTATGACAAAAGAAAAGCATTCGCATGAGTTTCTCTACGTATTCTTCAACAAACTATTACCAAACCTCATTAGAGCTGTTTGCTGTGTAACGGTTTTGAAATTCCGTTCTATTTGTATGACTAGCAGAAAAAATTATCATTTGAGGGAAGTATAGGTACTGAAAAATTCAAACCAATAAGAAGCAGTATCTCGAAAATAGTACTAATTCTATAGAAAATATATTTGACAAATTGTACCAGTTATACAAAAGCCATTCATAATAAAGACTTGGCAGGCTATTTACATAAATGCAGCCTTTTATTTGCCATGTAAATGTCTTCATGTTACCTAGTAGTATATAAATTTATCTTACGAATTTGAAGTAAATGATCACTTGATCGCTGCTTGGTTTTTTGATCATTTACGGTTATTTGTTAACGAACATATGCATATGCTACATAAAAACACACATTTTCACATATTTAATTTCATGTCTCACGAGTCATGCAGACTAAAGTATCAACATACGCTCTGCTAACCATAAAAATTCACCAGCTAATGCATTAAGTGTAGATAATCTCAGGTGTTTTAAATATACCTAAACTTAATTATTATTTGTATGAGAAAACGTTTTATAAGCTTAAGGAATTTTTACATACACAATAAAAGTGTATTTATTTATGTTATTTTAAAATAACTTTAATGGCAAATATTAATACAAATTAAAAACTAGTGTAAAAGAAAACCCATTTAATATTCAAAGAGATGAAAAGTAATGGCTAGTCAAAAAGTAAACCAGAAACAAGGTTACCAAATTCCCATTTTGATAGATATGCTGATATATTATAGGTTTTAGACAATCATGATAATTTATAATAACTACCTACTTAAGTTGTGGCAAATATCAACTAATCAAGCCAAGTCAATGAGATAAGTAAAGCACTAGTTAGATGAAAATCTAAACCGAAAATAATACAAACAACGGCTTTTGAATACTTAGGGATGGAAATAACTAGTAAGGCAGGAGTAAGAAACGATGTAAACGAGAACGAAGATACTAGAGACAAATGTGGAATAAATCATATTTTGAAATGACAGAGTAAAAGAAGAAAAGAATATTTCAAATATTGTAACAATTCTAAATTCTGTAAGGGCTATAATAGTCCAGAAACGGGTAGAAGCCCAGAAAGACCAAGGTAAAAAGGCATTCATACCCTACAAAAAGCAGGCTAGTAGCTAATTCAAGAAAAAATAAAAATATGTTCAAATGAACTATTTGTGAACATTCTTAAATAATCTACACTATTACTTTTTGTATATAAAATAAACGTACTAAAATGGCTTAAAGAATCTGAATGCCGATTTGGAAAGACTTCCTCTGCTGAATAATTATCCATCCTTAGAAGACCCAAAACACTTCGCGAGTTAGAAACGCACGAGCCGACACTGACAGAAGTAAAGCAATTCTCCCACTGAGCAGCGAGTAAGTTGGGTAGTCTAACCATCCAGGCAAATGGGAGAACACACGCAGCAGATACTACAGCTGCAAATTAAAGTGGAACGTATCTGTGGCGCGTATAAATACGCTGCGCAGATAACAAAAACATTACTCAACCACAAATTGTGTATAGATAAGTCCACGCATTTCTGCCCGCTATATTGTTTACATCTAAAGGCTTTTCTTCCTAGTGTGGGCAAACGCCGTGATGGAGATAAAATATGCTAAAAACAAAACACTGGTACTTAATAAATGGTGGCGATTTCAAGGACCTGGGTTTATTTCATTCATGGCTAATAATGCGAGATAATGAGTAATTCACGTTCTGATTCACTCAAGCTTTATCGGAATCTCTTTATCACTTCCTTCTAACACGATAAACCCAGCTCCAACATTTTACTTAACTACTAGTTTACTCAGCAAATGAACGAGTACAGAAATTTTACTGCAAATACATGTTTTTAGGTTTGTGTTGGTGTGAAAATGATTACTCAAAAACAAAAAAGAGTGACGATCACAGAAGTGCTCAAGCTCGTAGAATTATCAAAACCATCTAATTGTTCCGTTTGAACACTGAGCTGTTCTTTTGCACTTCAGTTTTGATAATTTCTCAGTGTGGTTGGTCATCGTTTTGTTTTAGTATTGCGATGTGGCGATAATCGACCGTTAATGTGATTATATCGAAAGAGCAGATCGATATGGTCTACTGCTACTTCTCATAGATGGCAGCACAGCTGTCGTACTAATAAAACAATTAACCTAAATAAATCCAAACTGACCGTATTCTTTCCTGTGTATTTAGTTATCTTAATATTGTAGCAAACTGCTCCATAGAAGTAATTACGGCTCTGAATGTATTCTACGTACTCAGGTCGTTCAGTTAACTATAACAATTTCAATGCTTTTAACAACCTGGTTATGGTAATATTGTGTACTTGTACCAGACATCTTACTACCCAGCGTATTGGCTATGTAGTTTTATTGCTTTTAAATTGTCACAAAATGTAGGTTGCTTTGAGATTTAAGTCGCCCAGAATACTTTAAAATGCCCTGTCTTCAAGTTAATGAGTGCGAGTTCCGGCACCAAGTCTTATGTTGGGAATTGCGTGGAAAATAACTAGAGGGTTTCGTGTTGCGTATAGATTTTTATCTATACTTCACAACAAGAAATACTTAAGTTCCTGTAGATGTCGCATCAGTCCTCCACACCTTGTTATTAGTTCTCATTTTAAAATAATTATAATTTTCTGAAATAGGAAGTTATTTCTTCTTTTTTTTTTTGGGGGGGGGAGGGGTGGGTCTTTGGCCATACGCATAGAAGACAGGTTCAAAGCCATAACATAGCTACAAGCTCTTAAAAGATTTTGCTGTTACTTAAACTTACTGTATTTCCCTATTCTCGTTGTTTCTAAAAGGAAATATCTAACAAAGGCACTTCTGCATGTTTAGCTCGTTTAACATGAAGTAGGTAGAAAATTAAGCATGGGTAAAAGTAGCTTATCGAAGAATAGGTAGAGAAAGTCATGTGTGTCGAATTGTAACCATAATAACTAAAGGGCAAAGTTATTATTTCCTATTTATGAATGCTATGACATACCAGTTCATTTGAAGTGAGGGAAACAAATATTAGTGAAGAGGTTAAAAGTTCGATTAAAACCAATATTACTAAATTGCTTAAGTTTGATGTGTGGTGAAGTAGTTCTAGATTTACTCAATGTTTCTAATTGCAATTGAGTAATATGTTTCTAGGGCAACTTAATTCATACCAATTAAGTAATTTTTGTGTACTTTTTTCCTATCAATGGACATGGTAGAACATTCCAGGATATTAAACAAAGTTATTAATAGTTTGTCAATGTCAATTGTTATTGTTATGTGATTAATTTGAAGCCACAGAGTGAAATAGTAAATGATATTACTGTTTGTAACTTTTTCAGTCCTTGTGTTCTTTATAAAGAATTGAAGCACTACAATTAATTATGTAAGAGGCGACACGATGATTTTTAAAAACTCTTTTCCCGCCAAGCTACCCTTTACATGTAAACATTTTTGTAATGTTTGAATCTACTCAGAATGGTTCTTTGATTCAATGCTCATATGTTTACATTGTAAATAAAATATATATCTTAAATTTTCTGGAATAGCGTGTGAAGTTCGACGCATTCTAAATTATCTCTGTTAGTTGGTAAACCCTAAGAGAGTAAAAATCGTCTGCACAAAAAATGTATACTCGCTTGTGTTATATTTGTGTTAATTTATTAATTAATAAAACTAGAACATTTAGCGTTTGCAAGAACAATTTGTAGAAAAGTGCTTACAGAAAGTTATGTGAATGGAACAGCTAAGATTTTCTAACATTTTGAAGACATTTTATCAACTATTGTTATGCTGCATGCTCGAATAAACCTGTGTTGTCTTTACCATGCAGGAAAGGTAGGAAAGTACAAGATTTGATGGAGCTTCAAATTCAACTTTGAGGAAAACCCGTCCCTGCGCCGCTTAGTCCACCACAAATCCCACATGCGGTTGCCTGGGATCGAACCCAGTCTGATAGTTTAATTACATGTTGTTATGGAGGAATTTTCTTCAAAATCTTCGTGTCGCATCCTTTAAAGACATTAAAGTTAAATACCAACTTTGGCTTTTAATCGATACAAACACAATCAAACGCGAAACTTTTCTAAAAATGCTTTTTTTATTCAAGGAGCCTCAAAACATGCATTTCCTGTGAGATCTAGATATAGAAATTTGGGTTCGAATACAACACTTGCCCTGCTTACTATAGAGTCGCCATCAGAACGAAGGCGGTTGTGTAGTAGACATACAATGACGTCACAGTCACGTGTTTTCTAGCCAACCAGACGCGTGTGTGAGAGTATTTGAACAGTTTTACAGTGAAATTAAGTAATTCCGTGCAATAAGTTCACTCCGTTATGTGACAGTAAGTTCATTAACAGTTCCGAAGATGGCAGAAGCAAAAAATGTTAGGTTATTCACAGTCAAACCAGGGAAATGGTATATAACGTGTACAGATAGTTCCTAAGAAAGATGGGAAACAATTGCAACGCAGCACTTCCCCTCTTTCCCTACATGCGCGCTATATGTCAGGTATCGCCATCGTTCCTGACGGCTACTCTAGTAGAAAAGGTATTGGTATGTATATTACATACTTATATAGCGTATTGTAATTAAATCAGAATTGTTAGAACCATTTAGAGAAAATACAAATTGTCGAAAAATGTTCCATGTAAAGGTTAACTTGGAATAGAGAGACTTTTTTCAAAATCTTTGTGTTGTATCCTTAAGAGATGCTGAAAGATCAGGTATGATATTTAATCAACTTTTCATTTTTACTTTCTCTACTAAATAGTAGAGGAAGTATTGTATTTCACCAAAGATTTGATGTCGATATTTTACCGGAAATATATGTTTTGAGACCCCTGAATCAAAAAAAGCATTTTTAGAAAAAGGTCCGTGTGTGTGTGTGTGTGTGTGTGTGTGTGTGTGTGTGTGTGTGTGTGTGTGTGTGTGTGTGTGTGTGTGTCTGTGGACAGCATGACTCAAAAACGAAAAGTTGGTTAAAAACCAAAGTTTATATTTAAGTTTAATGTCTTTCAAAGATGCAACACAAAGGTTTTGAAGAAAATAACCCCACGCTAAACAACCCTTTACATGGAAAATTTTTTGAAAATTTTGATTTTCTTAAAAATGACTAACGATTTTGATTAAAATCGTCATATGTTTAAGATATTTGTATGACAAATGAAATGAATATTTTGAATTTTCTGGCTATAGCCCCTGTAGTCGTATTTACTCTGGATAACTTTTAAATAACTCGTAAACCGTAAGAGATAGAAAAATGCTTACTGTACAAAAAGTTTAGATCTCTCTAAAATACACAATTTATGTCTGAATAAATTTTTTTGTAGAGTGAAACATTTTGGAAATATTCTTTGTTATTTGTGTCAGATTAGGAAAACTTTAAACTTTCGTGAAATGGAACATCGTTGTTCATTTTTTTATATGTTAAGCGTGCAAAGAGAACGGGATCTCAAAGCTTTAAAATATTTGACTATCGCACCTCAAGGAAATAAGAAATAAGTATAACGAAGAAGATATAGGATAAGGAGTGCAACATCATTCAGACAAAGAAACACACAGATCTTATTCTAAAACTGCTTTCTTTTGGATTCAGTGACTACATACATATAATTACTGTGAAATCTTCATCTGGAAATGTTGGGTGGAATGACATACATCTTCTGCCCTTGTAGGTACGTAACAGAGGATATAAAAACATCGTTAAATATGCAAGTAAAGGATTTATGGATTTCCCCAGAGTATTACCTACGTAGAGCATTTGAATCTCCCGGCTACAGTAATTCATGTGAGTTTAACTTGGTGCAGTGTGTGATAATAAGAGAAATAGGCACGTCTATTCAGGTAAGTTTGTAGGGAATACCTACATAGAAGTGCATTTTGCTCGCAGGCCTGCCAACTAATCGGAGTGATACGTGCAAGTATCACCGCCCGAGGTGTTGCCATGATAGTCGGGTCGCTCTTTGCCCTCCAGCGGAAAATGACGCAGCAGTGTTGTCAACCTAGATGATATTTCTAGGCAAATTCCTACAAAGCACCGGCAATATCCAATAAGTGTCCTGAAAACGCAGTAAGGGACTTCTGCCGTTGGACTGGTTTAATTATTGTTACACATTAACACTGCTATTAGCTCACCCAAGTCAATGAAAACTACAAAATCCAAAGACATGCACACATTTGGTTTAAATATCTGCAGACTTTCTTAGAGTAAGTTTTGGAATTGATGTCTGAATAAAGAATTATGCAGTCTTGCAAGGGTATTACGTGCATAATAGATATACAAAGTATTGCCTTATATAGGACTTACACCCCCTAGGTCATACGAGACAGTGCCTAGGGTCAGACGCTCGTCGGGGAACACAGGAACCTATGGACTGGACAGAGTGAAGACCTGGAAGCGGATGGTTAGCCAAACACCAGGTATGATAGTGAGGAAGAGGATGCTATGAAATACAAGCGAAATGTATGAACGGAAATGTGATGTTGGAGCAATTATTATTGGACTGACGGGGGAAACCGAAGAACCCGGAGAAAACCCGCCAAGAAGTTGCTTCGTCCACCCGAATACCACATGCGGGCCCCTGGAATGGAACCCGGTACGCCTAGGTGATAAGCGAATGGTGTAACCTCTCGGCCACGGCGCCGCCAAGATTATAACTCAAAAATGAAAAGTCGTTTAAACATCAAACTTCATACCGCTAAAGACACCACTCACAGTCTGCCGGGATGCGGCTTGGAGACAACAGGCGATATGCACAGTGCCCCCAACAATACTTCCATGTTAAAAGTACACCACAGTTTCTTACTGATTTAATTTTGTTTATCTAAAATTTAATTACAGGCTTTATTTGTATTAATGATCATGCTTATTGCTCACCTTTCTAAATTGTGATGTTTGACCCAAATAATACGTATCGTTAAAGTTTACAAACATTAATAAGTTAAAAGAAATGAATTAACAATCATTAATATATTAGAGGTTAACTGTGAAACCTGGTAAATGCCAGTCGGTTGGATAATTAGCAACAGCACGGTATGCCGGAGATCCGTGGTTCGATTCTCGGCCATGGCATTGGATTTTATAGCCATAGACCACTTTTGCAGGTGTAGCCTTCAATGGCGTGCGTGGAAGAATAGTTGAAGGGCTCAGAATAATAGTGGGGCACGTGTCATTTTTTATAAAATCTGATGTGTTGCACTCACATGACTTTCTCTACTCTTGTACTAACCACTCTTACAAACTCTTATTCCTATATCTTCTTCGTGTTAGTTGAGATAAACATTTGTACAAATTATCTTATTGCTTATTTCCTTGTAGGTACAAGGGGAATATGAGAATAATGAGCGATAGTCAAATGTTTTAAAGCTTTGAAATCCCGTTCTCAAATGCACAACGATGTTCCATTTCACGAAAGTTTCAAGTTCTCCAAACCTCACACACACAACGAGCAATATCTCCGAAATCGTTCACCCTACTAGAAAATTCATTCAGACAAATTGTGTTTTAGTGAGATCTACATTTTTTGTATATTAAGAATTTGTCTATCTCTAACGGTTTACCAGTTATGCAAAAGTCATACAGAGTAAATACGACTACAGGGGCTATAGCCAGAAAATTCAAAATAAACATTTCATTTGTCATAAAAATATCACAAACATTTGACATTTTAATCAAAATCGTTAGAGCCGTTTTCAAGAAAACCAAATTTTCGAAAAATTTTCATGTAAAGGGTAGTTTACAGTGGGGCTATTTTCTTCAAAATCTTCGTGTTGCATCCTTGAAAGACATTAAACTTAAATACCAACTTTGGTCTTTAACCGAGTTTTCGTTTTTGAGTTATGCTGTCTAAAAATGCTTTTTTTTTGGGGGGGGGGGTTCAGGAGGCCTCAAGATATATTTCCGGTGAACTCTCGACATTGAACTTTTCGGTGGAATACAATACAGTGGAATAAATGAAAGAGAAAGAGAAAGAAAGACAAAGAAAGAGAGAAAGAAACAAAGAAAGAGAGAAAGAGAGAGAGAGAAAGAAAGAGAAAGAAAGAGAGAGAGAAAGAGAGAGAAAAAGAGAGAGAAAGAAAGAGAGAGACAGAAAGAGAGAAACAGAAAGAAAGAGAGAGACAGAAAGAAAGAGAGAGACAGAAAGAAAGAGAGAGACAGAAAGAAAGAAAGAGAGAGACAGAAAGAAAGAGAGAGACAGAAAGAAAGAGAGACAGAAAGGAAGAAAGGAAGGAAGGAAAGAAAAGAAGGAAGGAAAGAAAGAAGGAAAGAAAAGAAGGAAGGAAAGAAAGAAGGAAGAAAGGAAGGAAGGAAAGAAAGAAAGAAAAAGAAAGAAAAAAGAAGCCCTTCAATTAATTAATGATTTACATCTTTTTAATTAGTTTCATTTTTTAGGGTTGTACGAACCAGATTCTGCAATTGGCTAAGGTTAAGGTATTTTTGAGACACTGCAGAAGGTTTTAATAAGATCTAAATGACCTATTGAACACCTCCCTATCACGTGACCGGTGAGACAATATTACATTACATTTGTTTAAAGAATGTCGCCAAAACGAATCAAGGAATCCTTCCCTAGCACGACTTACATCTTTTCTAAAGGTCGCTAAACAATCTTCTGTCACGCCGAATCCAATTAGAGAGCGTTTCGATGTCGGTAACATTGCTGCCTTTATTTCCGACCGGGCGCATGACTCTGAGGACATATACCCAAACCCCGGTCCCTTGCAATTCCCCCCGCTCCTCCTCCGCCGCCGCTCTCAACGCAGTCAAGCTAACACTAACTTTGTTTCGTGCAATTTGCATCTTAACCGAGGCTGTAATGTACCTTGCCTATTGCCCAGGGCGGTGTCCTATCATATTATATTATCGTCAAGTACAAAGAACGGGGACGGAAGCAAATTTCATCGTGTAGACGGCAACCACGTCAAGAGCGCTGGCTGGCGTTCCGGACACTGCCTCCACGCATTGCATCTGTCTAAATCGCCTTCTTCTCTTTCTTCATTTTACTCGTGTTTCACTTATTTACATCCTGCGCCACCTGTACCTAACTGATATCTGGGTGTTGATTTTAAACTGCTTCACTCATGCTCTAAGTAATTAGCGTCTATACTCCACTCCACTCCTTCAGTAGGAAAGGCAAACAGTATCCAGTGGCGATTCCATGGCAGTTTCTAAGTTACACCTTGAATTATCTGGGAAGAAACGTTAAAACACAACTTATTTCAAATACTTTGAGTGAACCATTTCCGAGATATTCTTTATTATTTGTTTGAATATGCCAATACTTGTGCTTTTTTTTTTTAAAAAAAAAAAGAGATGTGTTCTTCTTTTCTTATAGCTTGGCCTTGCAAAGAGAAGTGAATTTCAAAGACATCGTATAGCAACTGCCTCTTAAAACGTTTCACTATCGTTTACAATCTACTGTGTACATTCCCTTTGCACCGACAAGAAAATTAGGTAATTTCTGAAATCGAACTATACTAAAAGTATGTATCACAATATGTGTGTGTGTGTGTGTGTGTGTGTGTGTGTGTGTGTGTGTATGTGTGTGTGTGTGAGTATGCGCGCACGCGCGCGCGCGCTAGTGAATAGCACGACTCAAAAATAAAAAGTGGTTAAAACCAAAGCTGGTATTTAAGTTTAATATCTTTCAAGGATGCGACAGGAAGATTTTGAAGAAAATTCTCCCACCTTTACATGCAAAATTCTTTTGCACAACTGGTAAACCATGATAGACCAAATATTACTATACAAAAAGTAGATATTAAAACATATAAAGCATTTTTTGTGGAGTGAATCATTTCGGAGATATTGCTTGTTATTTGTATGAGTTCTTGAAGACAAACTTTTCTCAAATGGAGGGTCGTTCTCCACTTTTTCATATGTTGTCCGTCCAGAGAGAGCGGAATTTCAAAATTAAAAGATTTGACTATCGCTCAAGGTCCACTTCATTCCCATATTCCCCTTGTACATATAAGAAAATCAGCAATAAGATACTTTTTGAAAATGTTAGTTTCGTCTAACATGAAGATTTTTTAATGAATTTTGTATACCTGGTAAAGGTTTACGATAGACAAGAAGGGGCATGTTTTATAATACACTGAGAGTATATATCCGCAACTGTAACCACAACGACAACGGCTACGGGAAGTAAGACACTCATTTTGGTTCACAACAGTCCGGCAACGAGAACGGCAAGATACATAATCGATAAGCTTATCGATGGAAAGTGGAGATCGATATGGCGCATTGGGAATTCAGTTGTTTCTAACTGGTCAATGATATTGTTTCTAGCTTGCGAGTTCTAGTGGCTGTTTCATGGCACGGTCACCTTGAATAGTTTCTCAGCGAAAAGTCTAACAGGCATAATATGAATCTAACATGCTGTGCCCAGTAACGGGAACAGAAAGTTAAAACTTGACCAAGTCTTCTCTCCCGTTCCCGGGGCCCGGGAAAACTTCATGTCGGTTGTGAGAACTCCCATTTTAATACATAAATTTCAACTTTCTCGTTCTGGTTGTCGTTACCTTCGCAGCTGGTTACGAACCAGCCTTAAGCGATTGCAAACCGTACACACTAGACCACGTTAAACTGCCTTTCAGTCAGTCATGGCCGTTGTTTACATTTTGATATACTGACTAAAGTAAACTGCTTAAGAATTCCTATACTTGATCATCAGATCTAATTTTGGTACTGATGCAGCTGGAATAGGCTTTGAGTGCAGGCGAGTCGAAATAGTGATTTTCGTGATTTGTTTTTCCACATTCAGGTTTTGATTTCATATAAATATTTCAAATCTTCTCTTATTTGACCTAACATTCATACACGTTAATTGTAAATAGTTCAAATCTATAATTGAAATAGTCACTGCAAAGACTCTCTTATCGTGCTTAGCTGCAGTTTCAGAAAAACTACGGATTTGTATACAAATAGCTCATTATCTTTTAAATTAATTGCTACAAGGGCTACCTCTTTGAGATCCCAAAGGGAGTGCGGGACTCGGAAACAGGGCCCCCTCTCCACTCGGGCTCGCCTTCCAATCTGGGGTACGAGATTTCCAAAGGGCATTTGTTTCCCCTGCCGTGCTGTTGCCGCGACGCTCGCTGATAATTCCAATCCTGAAAGAAACCTAATGGAATGAAGGGTGAAATGAAATGATTTGTGTAACGAAATAGAGGGACAGGAAATTCGAAGGGTATGGAAATCCTTCCCAGCATTCGCCTGGCGATCTGGGAAACCTCCGAAAAAGACCTATGGGGCGAGCCCTTAAGAGTCGACGTCGTCTGGAAGGTCCTACGAGTCGGATAGGACTAGGCCAGTGAACAGTCCGCAGGGTAACCCTGGAGAAGGCTACGTTTAAGGCGCTGGCGAAGATGCCCTAGGAGAGATCAGCTGTCGTCGAAACCCTGGGCACAAGAACACTCGCACCCGGGGGATGAAAATCGGCGATGCAATTCAGGGGCTAACCGAAAGAAATACATTAATATAGTTTCGGTTTGGAAAGCATCCCGGAAGTTAGAAGCTCCTTGGTATGACGTCACGTTGTCAAGGAGAAAGAGTAACTTTGGGAGAGCTTGAAAAGGCAATGGTGAAAGTTAATGTACATAAAATAGTTTAGGAAGTGTAATTGGTGAATTTGTACAAGTGAGATCATAGCTGTAAATAAATTAGAGAAAATAAATGTAATTAAAGGAAATAAAATACTGTTACAATATCAAATTTCGTATTTAACTCGTTGGCCTATATCAGTGCTGTTTAACTTTTCTTATGTGAACGTTATACATCGGATATTATAAATCCGATTCTTGTTTACTACAACTAAAACATTAACCTTTGTGTGCACCATTTTGCCCTCCCCCCCCCCCCCCCCCCCATTTCAGTAGCAGCATGCAACAGTTTATATCGTCGAGTAACAATTTCGAGAATCTATGATAGGATATTTCCTTTGCTTTATTTCTTTCGCTTCACGATCTATTTCTAAATGCATTACCTTCCACACTCTATCTCCCTCTATCACTCGCGCGTGTATGGGAGAAAAAGGGAAAACCCGCTCATGCCAAGAAGCCCTGAATGAAATATCTGATATGACTTTCTGTATTCACAATTTTTATTTGATCATCTGACCCTATTTAGGGTTTGTCTAGCGACACAGAATACTATAAATAATAATTAATATCCTACAGAAATAATAGATAGCAAATATAACAATCCTATAAAACTATCAATTTAGACAAAGTAATTAAACATAAAGATAGTTTTTCAAAAAAGCTACAGAATATTTGATTATTGTTGTAACAATCTGTAATACTTATTCTTGTATTTACTTCATGTTAAACAAGATATAAGGTTTTATTGCGTTTTTCCCTGTAGATACAATGATAATAGGGGGATTTAGTAGCCCTATGCGAGAGAACAGGCCACTGAGATTCTGTTCTTTTTGCATGGTGAAGAGATAAAAAGAAGAAAAAAACTACTTCACATTTGAGAAAATTAATTATGCAATCAATTATGCAAAAATCATCCATAGGGCTTCCAGGTTATTCCCAGAAAATTCAAGATTGACATTTCATTTTAATAAAACTCAATCAAAATCCTTAAAGCATTTTTGAGAAAATCAAAATTTTCTAAAAATTTTCCATTTAAAAGGTACTGTGGGTGGGAGATTTTCTTGACGCCTCCCTGGGAGTGGGTGGTTCAGATCCGCATTCGGGACACTTACTGTGTGGGTGGAATACTGAATAGTCAGTAAGTTGCAAATATGAAGCCAGTTCTAAAAATTAGAAAGGGGCTCTTAGAGTTTAGCAAATCACAGAGTAAAACCTTCGTTTCAGATTCCAATAAGAAATTAAGATTTGGATACTATGATGTAGAAACATTGGTGGGGTTTTCGTGACATAGTTCGGACTTTCTAGAATTCGTGCCCTTTTTCTATCTATAGGGTGTTAAAGAAGTCTTCTACTGTTTTCGATAGCGCTTCAGGACTGCGCTCGGGTTATACTTACTTGGTGGTCGTGGTGGAGGATTCTCCAATCAGCAGTTCAGTGACTGTTGGCAAATTACGCTTCTATTGCTATTATAGAAAATATATAGGGTTATCGAAAAGTCTCTCCGCAGCTGTTGTGTAACCAAGATTCCCCTAGAAATGTATAGGATGATTTGACTTTAAATGTTTCATAACTTTTGAGATTTTTTCCTTCATACTTTCATATTTTGCGTGTTTCTATGACTTTATACGTCACTATCCGAACATTTAGTAGACAATACTGATAAAATAAGCTCGACGTTTATTTGGAAACGTTAGGGGCTGGTGTAAGCTAAGCTCTTTGAGTGGTTGCGGTGTAGTTGGGATGTAAGGGTGGCAGTATCGCTCACAGGCACACGGCGCACTTGGGCTGCCTGCCTACCGTCTCTATAACATTCCAAGCTTCATGCCACATCATGCCAAGTTGGTTTCGGCTCCCCATGACTGGTAATTGCCTGTATTAATACATCCAGCCAGACATAGGCCCTTAATTACCATATATAGGTCCCTCTCCGCCTCCTAACCGAAACGATAATTTAACAGTGATATGAATACCACCCACGCAATAAATCCTCCCTCTCCCTCCCTCTCTCTTTAGGATAATGCCACCCCTACAAAAACCTTCCCTGTGGTATCGTAAAAAGAAAACGCGAGGGTCGCGGCGAATTGCAATCTGTCCTAATGTCACGCCCCTCCACATGTCCAACATGATAAAAGTAACCCGGAACATCCAGATGTTACTGCTGCCCGGGTAAAAACCTATACTTACACTATTACCAACATTACAACGGAAAAAAGCATGTGTTGCATTCAGGTGGCTTTCTGTACCCACTTTTCAACCATCTACTTCTTGTTAATTAGGGCAGTAGGCTAAGTAATAATAGGATTCTTCATATTACATTCACGTAACTTTCTTTACCCACTTCACCAAAAATATTTTAACAAGTTTATTCTTCAGTTACTTGAGATTACATACAGGAGAGCTGCCTAGTTTGTAACTCAATGTCGAAATTTCACCGGAAATATGTTCTGAGGCTCCAAAAAAGCATTTTTAGAAAAAGGTCCATATGTGTGTCTGTGTGTGTGTCAGTCTGTGGACAGCATAACTCAAAAACGACGTTCTCTACTCTTGTACTAACATTCTGACCTCTATGTTCTTCAGGTTAGTCGAGGTAAAAATCTGGAGAAATTACTTTATTGTTTATTTCCTTGTAGGCGCAAGGGAAATACAGTAGCCTTTGAGTGATAGTCAAATCTTTTAAACTTGCTGGCTATATGAAGGCTCTTAAACTCCGTTTTCTTTGTTCGGCCAAGAGATAAAAAGTGAATATCGACCTTCCATTTGAAAAAGGTTTAAGAATTGCAAAACTCATACAAATCGCAAGGAATATCTCCAATGTCGGTCTGGGTGGTTTTTAAGTGTGCTTAAAAACGACAACTCCAAGTCAGTAAATTTACTGGCATGTTAAAGAACTCCTGCGGGACGAAATTCCGGCACACCGGCGACGCTGATGTGATCCTGGCAATTGACAGTGTCGTTAAAGAACAAAATAATTTAATTTAATTTTTTCCAAAATGATACACACACACACACACACACACACACACACACACACACACACACACACACACACACACACACACACAATGCATTTGGGCATAAATTATGTGATTTAACCAGGTCTACATTTTTGTGCAGTAAAATATCGCTTACAATTTACCAGTTATGGAAGAGTCATCAAGTCATTACACGACATTTTAATTAAAATGTTTGAGCCATTTTTAGAAAATTTTCTAAAACTTTTCCACGTAAAGGGTAGTTTAGGGTGGGGCTATTTTCTTCAAAATCTTCGTGTATCATCCTTGAAAGTCAAACTTAAATACCAACACACAGACACACACACACACACACACACACACACACACACACAGACACACACACACACACACACACACACACACACACACACACACACACAGAACCTGCCTTTGTCTAAAAATCCTTTTTTGGACTTAGGAAGTCTCAAAACGTGTATTTCCGGTGAAATCTTGGCATCGCACTTTTCGGTGGAGTACCTACATGGAGGAAGTAAAGTGATATCGATCATTAGTCTTCAAAGACCATGCTTTGAAACTATTGAGTTCGATTCTGAATGGTGAATAAGGGGCCAATGTGAAGTACTTTGGCTAAAATACCCCTGCGTGTAATTATAGTCGACAAAAAATAAATTAACAAGTCAAGACTATGTCCAATGAAAGCAAAAAAAGTATTTATTCTGAACAATACTACACAGAGGGACGCTGCGACCATTCCCATGTAATTCGTCATGCAGGACTTCTCTGGTTTTCAGGAGCCAGCGCTTTTGAAGTGAAACCTTTACTTTTTCCCACTGTCGGTCGGCTTTCAACTGTTTGTTTTGTGTGGGTGCCCACTGTCACAACAGCGAAGACCCAAATAATGTGAACGAGGGAAAAAAATAAACGTTTGTGGTATTGAAAAAGAGAGCTTTTCTATTTTTTAGCTTAGTTGATAGCCTCACAGAAGACATGGGACATCTGCAGTAAATGTCATTGTATTGGCCACATGAAAGAAAATCAAACAAAACAACTGTTTGAAAGTATTTTAAATACAGGTATTCGTGACGGCATTCTGTACAATTTTCCAGTTGCATGTTTTCTTGTTGGGGATGTTACAATACGTGAAACATACCGCCCGCCACAGGCCCCGGGGTAAGAAACTCCTAACATAGCCTACTACAATCAAACACAGACATGAACGTACATGAGGCCATCATTGTCTCACGAGTCTCCTGCCCTCAGAACCGCCCGAAATTGAAGGGTTCTTCTCCAAAGTTGACTTCATTATCACTACAAAATAAGAAAGTCAAATGAGCATCATGAGTTTCCTTCAATATTAAGTAGCAAGTTGAAGCTACAGGTGGAATCTGCCTCTCCAACTGAAGATGGTGTTTCTGATTCCTCAGGCTTTGTGACTGTCTTAAAATGCAGCTGAAGGAATTAATGAACATATATCACAGAACTGCCCAGAAGCATTCTTCAACGTCACCAGCCGATTGTTGCACTCACATGACTTTCTCTACTCTTGTACTAACCATTCTTACAAACTCTTATTCCTATATCTTCTTCGTGTTAGTTAAGATAAACATTTGTACAAATTATCTTATTATTTCCTTGTAGGTGCAAGGGGAATATTAGAACACAGTAGCCTTTGTGTGATAGTCAAATGTTTTGAGATTCTGTTGTCTTTGCACACTTAAAATAAAAAAATGAAGAACGATGATCCATTTCACGAAAGTTCTAAGTTTTCCGAAACTCGCACACATATCTCCGAAATGGTTCACCCTACAAGAAAATTTATTTTGACATAAATTGTGTATTTTAGCAAGATCTACATTTTTTGTAGAGTATGATTTGGTCTATCTCTAACAGTTTACCAGTTATGCAAAAGTCGTCCAGAGTAAATACGACTACAGGGGCCATAGCCAGAAAATTCAAGATATACATTTCATTTATCATAAAAATATCTCAAACATATAACATTTTAATGAAAATCTTTTAGAGCCATTTTCAAGAAAATCAAAAGTTTCCATGTAAAGGGTAGTTTAGGTCGGGGCTATTTTGTTCAAAATCTTTGTGTTGCATCCTTAAAAGACAAACTTAAATACCAACTTTGGTTTTAACCTAATTTTCGTTTTTGAGTTATGCTGTCCACAGACTGACACTGACACACAGACACACACACGGAGCTTTTTCTAAAAATACTTTTTTTTTTTTGGATTCAGAGGGTCTCAAAACATATATTTCCGGTGAAATCTCGACATCGAATTTTTGGGTATACAATACTTCCCCTACTTACCAGTAGAGAAAGTAAAAAATGAAGAATGGTGATGCATTTCACGAAAGTTCTAACTTTTCCGAAACTCGCACACATATCTCCGAAATGGTTCACCCTACAAGAAAATTTATTTGGACATAAATTGTGTATTTTAGCAAGATCTACATTTTTTGTATAGTATAATTTGGTCTATCTCTAACGGTTCACCAGTTGTGCAAAAGTCGTCCAGAGTAAATACGACTACACGGGCTATAGTCAGAAAATTCAAGATATACATTTCATTTGTCATAAAAATATCTCAAACATATTACATTTTAATCAAAATCGTTGCAGCCATTTTCAAGAAAATCAAAAGTTTCGAAAAATTTTCCATGTAAAGGGTAGTTTAGGGTGGGGCTATTTCCTTCAAAATCTTTGTGTTGCATCCTTGAAAGACATTAAACTTAAACACCAACTTTGGTTTTTAACAGACTTTTCGTTTTTGAGTTATGCTGTCCACAGACACACACACACGGACCTTTTTCTAAAAATGCTTTTTTCGGATTCAGAAGGCCTCAAAACATATTTCCAGTGAAATCTCGACATTGAATTTTTGAGAGAGGGAGAGATGTCAGCGGAGGTGAAGGTGGAGGCGTTTGCGCTCAGTGAGTATCAATTGTGATATCACAATCTTCTCTTTGTTCTATTATTGCTCCTGTTGAACCACCTGTAACCTCAAAACTGCAAGTGGGACATGCAAAAATTGACATTCCAATTCTCCACGCTTCCCTCGCATTCCAAAACGGCCACTGAGGAAGAAATAGGGCAGCAAAATAAACCGACCGTATCTAAACAAACCTGTCCAAGCACAAAAGAATAAGGAGTAGAGATAACTGTGGCAAATTGCGTTACTGACAGGCGTATCATACACGCTGACGTAAGAAGGGTGGGGTATTAAGTGGGAATGCACCCTTGTTACAATCTCTTCCCATCTGGAAAATAAGCTAAAACGTATAAAGAAATCGATGTTTTAGAAAATAAACGTGTTTCTCTAAGGATTATAAATCATCGTGGGAGCAGTTAGTAAGTGGATTAGAAAGAAAGAAGAAAGGAATTTTAAGATGTTTCAAAGAGCTCAGAAAACTCCCACGGAATTTTTTAAGCTTATAAGTTCGATAAAGAATACTTTTCATACCACATATATAGTAACTAAATTATTGCTTACCATCCAAAAATGCATAGACATTTCATGTGTTTTGAAGTCTCATCAACGCTCAAACAACATATTTAGATAGAGGTAAAAAATTGTCGAATTATTTAATTTCCTCAAAAATGACTCCAACGATTTTGATTACCTAATATTATGCTAAATATATTTACATGAGAAATAAAATTTATGTACTGAATTTCTTAAAATAGTGCACTAAGCCTTCGTTATTCTGTAAGATTGTATATATAATTTATAACCCTAAGAAAGAGGCAAAATTTTATCACAAAAATGCTTATTTCGTTATTTGTATCAAATACAATTTTTGTGGGATTATTCACCATTATTATTATGGTCCTTCGCGATCTAGAAGAAACACATTAGACTGGTTTCCGAGGTTGCCCGATCAAACCCGACGGAAACCGATAGCTTTTCTTGCTAAGCATGCTTTCCTTCGGAAGAGAAGTAAATCTGATAAAATAAAGAGATCTCTGAGAAAAATTAAGACATCTTTAACCCCAATATAGAAGGGATACTGAGAACCACAGCTGTTTTCATAAATAAAAACTCAACTTTTTCTATATTATTGGTTTTAATTTCTGTTTTCCAAGTGATTAGTCACTAATCGTGTTTTTTCTTCGTGTCATGCGTATGGTTTGGAATTTCAAAGCCAACATTTTCGCTTTTTAAAACTCTGATATGAACTAGCCTACTGCATCCTTCCTATACCTAAATGTGTAAATGGATAAGCAGACCTAACCTCAATTACCAAGAAGTAGCAGAATGATATGCTTTTGTAAGAATGGTATGTGGAAGGACATGTGAATGCAACACTTTAAGTTTGCTTTATAAAAATTGAATATTACTCCCCGTTGAACATATTTACAAGAAATCGCCACATTTTCAATGTATGAAAATATATTTTACTGGTTCAACACGTGCATAAAAGCCATTTGACAAGGACTGTAAAGATATCAAAGTCTAATTTTGGAAACGTGAGTGATTACTGTGCCGATTTTATTGTCTCATTTCAATTATTTAAATCTTATAAGTATCTTATAATATACGTACTAGCTGATATACCCGCGCTACCCGTGGTTTGAAGATTTTGTCTCTCCTAAAGAACTCAACATAACAAAATACGTCTTATTAAGCTCTAGCCAAAAATTAGGCCCATTTAGGCTCTATAAAATATAAGTATATCACTCTTTGCTAGGTAGAACATTTAAATGTACTGAAATTTAGAGAGTAAGAGATTATAAATAAAATAGATCAGAACCTAAGAATCCGGAGCTTGGTGACCGGTTTCCACCTCATTGTCTTCAAATATAATTCTCTCAGTTCTTTGTCCTATATTTCTCCACTTTCTGTTCTCTTGTCGAGACGTAGTGTGTGACTTTCTTTTCCTAGGAGCCTCAAATGATGCTATTTTCTCATGTTTGCACAGTTATGCGAGACGCTTGGGGCTGCAGCAAATATTTCCTGCAGTTTTCAAAATTATTTTTTAATTTGTTTTATTTTTTATTTGAAAATTTCCTAGAGTACCTATATTTATGCTTGGCCTCTTTCTTCATCTGCTCACAATCGTTAGCAACCACTGTACAATCCTGACTATGAATGGTTTTCCTTTTAACTTTGAAATTAAAGGAGGGATTATCGCAATGTTAATTACTTACGCCGATGCCGGGTGCAGTGGGCCACCTGGTATGTGTATGTTGGAGGACGAGTAGGGAAGGATATGTGGATTTATCACGTAAACGAAAAGCGAGCAGAGAAAACCATATGAATGTTACGTTGCAGAGTAAAATGGATAGCATACAAACCTTATCCAGAAATTCTATATCAAGATTTCACTGAAAATATGTTTTGGAACCTCTGAATTAAGAAAAATGTATTTTTAGATAAAATACCACCCGCGCCCCTGGCCGAGAGGGACCGGGGCGCTGACCACGTCCCAGCCTGCAGCACGGTACCCCATTCATGACGTCTGTGGTAGGCCAAGTTGGGAGACGCAGGGGTCGGGCGGTAAGCCTTGGCCCTGAAAGAGCTATTGCGCCACGGGGTTAGGTTTAGGCATTTAAGTTATCTTCCAAGGAAGGATACGAAGATTTTCACACACAACTCGCTCCAAATGGCTCATTTTTTAGCCTTAATTAAATTTACGAACCAATTTAATTAGTGTTGTCTATTCTCGCACCCAGACACGCTTACCCTAAGTCCATCGCTGTAGCAGGCGTCACCAGATTCATCAAAGTTGGACATATCACAAGAGTTGTTAATTTGAGAGTCTTTAATGCTAAGAAATTTCTATCTCTGATGATAAGTAACAAGTTAGGTTCCTGAGGGACAACGCACCGCTGCCGAGCTATTTTTATTTGAATGGCATGTTTAGTATTTCGCAGGTGTGCTGGAACGAACAAATCTAGCAAACGGTCTGCAACAACTTCAACTTGGATTTGTAGAATATTGCTTGAGTGCACCTGTGCGGTTTGAGTCCCAGATGATCTAGGCCTTGGGCAAGGCATTCAGGTGGAAAGCCAGCATATGTCACAAATTTTCCGGGTATTACGGCCGGGGGCCAAGCTTGCCCTCTCGTCGCTGAAGCCTTACGTTCCTCGCTTGGGGAAGGTAACCTTTCCTGTAAAATCTTGCCAGGTAAAACTATGAATATTTTAGGAACTGTTTTATCAACCTTTATACACTAAATAAGCAATACATATACTTCAGTTATTTTATTTTAATCTGTGGGTGTGTCTGTGTGTGTGGGTGTTTGTGTCGATTAAATATCAAACTTAGTATTTAAGTTCAGCGCCTTTTAAGGACAACACATGAAGATTTAAGAAAATTTTCACACCCCAACATTTCCTCTACGTGGAAAATTCTTCGTCATTTTTGACTTTCTGAAAAATGGCTCTACGGATTTTTATTAAAATACCATTTATATAATACGTGTTCATTACAAATAAACTTGTTCCTCCGTTCATTTTGATTGAGTTTTATATAATTGGTAAACAGAAAGAAATAATAGAATCTTATTCTACAAAGTAACTCTCGCTAAAATAGTACCAGATGGTACACTTCATCATAGGTCAGGAAGGTCGACAACGGGGTTTGAACCCGCGACCTCCCGAATGCGTGCAATAAACTTCCTACACCTATACGTTTCTGAATTATGTCATCACTCTAATATGTAAAGAATGAGCATGTGCTCAAGAGGAAATGCAGAAAACACGCAACAGTATGATACATATGTCGGTATCCTGACTTAGTCCAGTTGTCAAAGTGTCATGTCGAACATTTTTTACTGTCAGTTAATAACCTAGTTCAACTATCAGATTACTTAGCTGACTTCCCTAATGCGAACTAGTGTCACATCACTTTATCTTGAAATTCACTTCACTTTCTTCCATGACGTAGCCGCTTCTTCCGGACAGTTCACTCGCTGTAGAGTCCAACCCATGACGTCTCTAATCTCTTGCAACAACATGCCACTGCACGTCACAACGTTCGTCACAAACTCGGGCGGAGCACGACTCTTTTTGTCACAACAGAAATGCCTGGCTGATTCACTCACTCGCTAACTGGCTCACAACTCAGCTTGCCAGAACGCTGAATGAAGACGCTTCTTATCTGTTTAACGTTCTGACTGCCCGGTATATATCGTTCACAGGAGTCTGAAGATGTCCGCAAAGGAAAACCTCCAACGATTACATTAAATTTGCCTTCTTTCATCAATCAACAGAGGCATCATTTTCAACACCTATTCCATGAATGAAGTTACCATAACAGTAGCATTTGATGATAACGGTGAAAGTAATAGCATAATAATAAACCGTTATGATAACCAAAAATACTAATATAATAATAAAAATGAACTGGAATGTTACACGGGTTTTGTTACGGCAATTTACAATCCGTAATCCGTAAGGTTAGACACTACTAGCATATGCAAGAATGAGTTTATTTCCTGGACAATAAAGGCGTGTAAGTGAAATAGAAAATATTCCAAGACTGTTGTCTATTGTCACGCGCTGACAACTATAGTTGAAGCCCTGGGAATTCCTCTGCCGTTCGTCTTCTTTTACAGGCAGAACAAAGTTCACTCACGCCACTAGCGCCCTCTTCCCAGCAATCGCACCGTTGGGTTCTGCTGTTGTTTTAACGCATGAAGGGTTATCTATTCACCCCAATGCCGGATGAAGTGGGCCACTTCAAAATGATTTCCTTCCATGGTGGCTTGAATGCTTGGGAATTCTATCCTCAACTAAGAATTACAATTCACAATTACTTTTCTCGATGGTCACAGACCATGTGTCTTTCCAAAAGTGGTTTTCTTGATGGCCTAGAACTACAGCATGTTCACATTTACCATGGTACATTTATTAGGTGAAAACTATGAGACTTTTCTGTGATTAAATAATTAAAGGTTGAAAGAGAATGTACAGCCAAGGAAAAAAATGACCGTGCTCCAGCACGCTTTACAGAAGTCGATATTTTCAATATGCAGGTAGATTTTTTGATATCGTAAATCATATATAAGCTGTGTCCTGAATTATCACACCGCATTTGTACAAGTATTTGCGAGTTTGTGTGTCAATGCTAATCCTTCCAGGTCAAATTCGATGTATCATAATTAATCCTCAGGCTCCGCTTTTATCTGAACTATAAGTATTATCTGTGCTGAAAACTTCAAACTATAATTTGGTGAAGTTTCAATATCGCAGTCGCAATACCAACGCAGAAAAAAAAATTGGCGTTACTTTTCCATCCACCCTGCATCTTTATTTTGTCAACAATCACCTGTTCACCAGACGATGTGCTGGTACATCGCTTCTGTTATCTCTAAGCTACTTTGAACAGATGAATAGCTAAATAAACATGGTGTAGGGAGACTAAACACTGTTGGGGTAGGTGAAGTGATTTCCATCCAGAACTTCTTGTTTTCCACAAAAAGTGCCGAAGAAGCACATTTCACGGTTCGAGTGCGGATTTCTCGACGCTGTACTGCGAATAAATCGATGCATATCTCGAAGTGAAGATAAGTTGAACGGTCGCTTATCCTCTTGAGCCCAGTCCATGCACTATTTCCAATATCTGCCCTATCTGATGGGACGTGAATTTGCATACGATTACGTCCCCGCTTTACCTACGTAAGAGTCCCACAAAACTTTCCCCCGTTCTATATATACATGGCGTAAGAGCGGTCCAAGTGTCCTCTTTTGTATTCAATAATGCAGTTTGGAACATACAGTATTTTAAGCCTGACGCCCATAAAATCTATGTACTTTAAATGAAAACAACCCCCATTTGTCCACCCCCCTCCCAAAAAAAAAATAGTTGTTGTACTCATATCACTTCGTCTGCTAACTCCATACAAACTCTTTTTATAAACGCATGTTCTTCTATCCATTTAATGGTAACTCACATGACGTTCTCTACCCATACTTCAAGAAACAATTCTAAGAAAGCTTACCTTCTATCTACTTCACATTAATCTAATTAAACATTTCCTTCTAGTAGATTAAGAAACACAAGAACATCAAGAAATGGTTGATTAATAATAAAATAGCAATAGGTTACGAACTCTGTTATGATGCATCTTGTATCGTGGCCGGGGTCAAGCAAATAAAATAGTATTGAGCAAAGAAAGTAAACATATATAATGCAACACATGAATTGCTACAGGAATCTCCGAAGTACGACGCTTCAGTTGGTCACCTGCAAAGGATACATCCTCCATAAATATGTGATAAAAATCTGTGAAGAAACTGATGACCAATATCAAAATCAGCGGAGAAGTAGTAAGGGCAGTTATATTTGGGTACAACACAATAATACAAGAACAATTAAACCTAGACGATAAATACTCCAATAATCGAGCAAAACAGATAACAACCCTCTAAGCTCTAAGGACAATAACACGGTTAACAAATAAACAAAATGAATAGCGATGTTCTATTTGACAGAAGTATAAGTTCTCCAAAACTTACACAAAAAGCAAGGAATATCTCCGAAATGGTTCACCCTATAAGAAAATTTATTGAGACATAAATTGTGTATTTTAGCAAGATCTACAATTTTTCTACAGCAAGATTTTGTCTATCTCTAACGGTTTACCAGTTATGCAAAAGTCGTCCAGAGTAAATACGACTACAGGGGCTATAGCCAGAAAATTCAAGATATACATTTCATTTGTCATAAAAATATCCCAAACATATGACATTTTAATCAAAATCGTTAGAGCCATTTTCAAGAAAATAAAAATTTTCGAAAAATTTTCTATGTAAAGGGTAGTTTAGGGTGGGGCTATTTTCTTCAAAATCTTCGTGTCGCATCCTTGAAAGACATTAATCTTAAATACCCACTTTGGCTTTTAATCTACTTTTCGTTTTTGAGTTATGCTGTCCAGAGTTACAGACACACAAGGACATGTTTGCAAACATGCTTTCTTTGGATTCAGGGGGCCTCAAAACACATTTCCGATGAAATATCGACATCGAATTTTGGGTAGAATACAGTACTTCCTCCACTTTACTAAACGTAGTAGAGAAAGCAAAAATATATATTGAAAAGTGGCAAAAGATATAATCAGATGCAGCAAATGGGGCGATTATTGAGATAGTCTTATCATTAGTGACAGTTGAAGATCAACTTCCCAATTATAGCAAACAATGATGTTAACAGACACGGGTCTTCGGAAACCCGAAGCAGTCTTATATTAACAAACTTTGTTATGAGTTATTAATTAATTGTTATCTACCAATAAATGTTATATTTGTCGTAATGTTAAGGCATCTAATTTGTACATGTTAATCGTATTTCTGTGACAAAGTCATCTGTAATTATTATCCCTTCCCAGTGCAATTCGGCAACATTAATTGTCGCTTATATGTAGTTTCTGTGCTGGGCTTGTGGAGCAAGTGCGTGAAAGTTTTGTTTACTCCACATATTGATAAAATGTTTATGTGGATTTAAATGTGTAAAAAAGGTACGCTCGTCTTGATTTTGTTTGGAGCAATCCAATTAAAAGCCGTGTGTATGATATACCCCTGTGTTGCTGCCCCATTGTGTTGAATGATATCGATCCCAGTGCAGTGGCGATACCTTCAGGGCATTTCGGCAGGTGGTTTCTGGTGACGATCTTGCTAACGCACGCACGCACGCACCCATATCGAGATTTCTGGAAGCGCCGGCTCCGAGTGTGTCTTTAAATACCTCAAAGAAGCAGTAATTATTTGTTCCTCAAGCTTATGAACCTTGAAACTAATAATGAATTGCTGATATTGATATTTCTCTTCGTCAATTGCGACTATTTCACTTATCATATGCAAATTATAACCTATGTTTTCTACAAATTATCACTGCTGTTTTGTTTGTTTAATCAATGTCACAAACTGTATCCCATAAATCACTGAAAAATAATTTACAATCGATTAACAATCAAAATAGTACTATATTTTAATTTAATCACTGTGCTTTTAACAATTTTTCTTTTAATAATTAACACATTTTTCCACATGAAAGGTTATTTATTAATGTATAAAATAAAGTGAGATTTATTTGCGATTATAAACTGGTTTTCTGTTATAACAACAAAAGAAGATCGAAATACATGTAACTCTTGGATTTCTTTAACCTCAGTTGGCAGTGCTAAGTCGAACTACTCTAATCAAAATGAGTATATTTTACGATATCTTTTATACAATTTAACTAATCCAGACAGATATTCGATGGCTGTCCTCGCTTCGCTCGAGAATTTATCGGTTGTAGATACGGCCCTCAGTAGGAAGGAACGAGGTGAAGGAACGCCGCAGTCAGACTGGCCACAGAGACCTGCAGGCTCGCAGAATCGTAGCCCCACTCACTAGAGCGGGTGTGCTTGACACTCCGCCGCGCAGAGGGTCGCGGTTAGAATCCTGCCTCTGGCATACATCTTTGTATGCATGTAAATTTGTGTATGTGAAGAATAAAAAGAGAAAACAATCAGAAACAACAAATAACAGAAAATGTTAAAAAAGTTAAAGACAGCAATTCGACCGAAAGGCGATCTTTTGTGCCTATGCCCCTAACGGAGCACACACCCGGGAACCACCGGCTTTTGCCTGATATGACGACTTAGAAAAACCAGAAGACACTTCAGTCCGGGAGAACCGCGTGCGGGATTTGAACCATGGACCTGCCGAATGCCAGCCTGAAATATATTCCATGCTTGCTATAATAAAATATCAGAATTAAGAGGATATAACAGATCATGCCTATGGTGCGGTAAAGTAATTTAAATAAACAGGTAGGTTGATGCAGAAAATTCAACTGTCCACCGTGATAGCATAAAACGGAAATATATAAACAAAACTATCGCATTAAAAAAATCGGATCCCATGAAAAGTACAATAGGCGATAGTAATATGATTTAAGAGTTGGTCGCTAAATGATTGCTTTGAAATTCTTTGTATGGTCAAGAGACAAAAATACAATAACAATGAAAATGAAATTTGAGATAAACATAAGTATTTCAAAACTCAAACTCCTAACAAGGAATATCTCCAGAAAAAGTTTGACATAGTGCTATGATGAGATATATATTTTCTGTGTAGTAAGATTTTATGTCTCTTAAGGTTTAGCAGTTAAATAAGCACTTCAGGTGAAATCTTGGGCTAAAATGTTGGGATGGAATCCATTTACTTACTGCAAGTACGTAGTAAAAAAATTAAAAATGACTTTTGTATTCAAGGATTTTCAAAAGATTTATTTTCGTTGAAATTTGGATATCCAATCTCTGGGTTTAATGTAATTTTTCCTCTACTTTCTGAAAGTACGCAGTAGAGAAAGTGAAATAGGGTCAAAATTGGCACAAAAATACATTTGGACATAAATTGTATGGGTAGTAAGATTTAGTCTATCTCTTAGGGTTTACCAGTTATGCAAGTCATCGAGAGTAACGTGGGCTATAGCCAGAATATTCAAAATATACATTTTGCCATAAAAATATTTTAAATATGTGGCAGCTTAATCAAAATTGTTAGCGCCATTTCTGAGAACTTCAGAATTTTCAAAAAGGTTTGTTTAGATTAAGGAATTTTCTTCAAATCTTCGTGTCAAATCCTTCAAAGGTATTAAATTTAAATACCAACTTTGGTTTTAAACCGTCTTTTCGTTTTTGACTTATGCTGTTCACACACACACAAGCACCTTTTTCAAGAATTTTTTTTTTCAAGGGACCTCAGAACATATTTGCAGTGAAACATCGATATCGGATTTTTGGTTCAAATGCAGTATTTCCCCTATTTACTATATTTAGTGCAGAAATACTTTTAGTCATTTTAGTCATTGTGAAACTTCCCTAGAAAAAGAAAAAGGGGCTGCTGTTTGCTTTGCCCTTGCTTAATACTAGTTACAATTAGGTTATCGGCTTCCCGAAAACAAAAGGTCTCAACTGAACTTGCCTTTTTCTCCAGTTATATAGTCGGTTTTAATGTTAACTAGGTGAAATATCCGTGTTAACAATGGTTTCACGATTTTATCCCTACAACTTTTAAACTTACCGTTACATACTACAATAAGCCCCAAAATAAATAGAAACAACGGAAAAACATATGCAAATGCACTGCTGGGCCACCTTAAGTACACCTTTTCAGGGAAGAAAAGTGTGAATTGGTCAATCATATAGAAAATTGTATATCATTCTGAAAGAAATGCGTATGTTTCTTAAAAGAAACGTGAGGAGAGATAACCGTGTGAATGCAATGCGTTGCATTACAATTTCAAACATATTCAGAATTGTACGAATTGTTTGTAGAAGAAGGGTAGAGAAGGTAGTGTGATTGTGTTCCATAAACGACTTGCAGACTACGGACTGACGCGCAAATTATGCGCGTGGTGTGGTTAAATTGTCATAGCATTTTAAAATCATTAAAACTGTTAAAACTCTTTGATTAAAATTTCTACTTTCAGGTTGTTATAGGGGGGGGGGGTGTACATTTAAATGGGAAGTATATTTTACATAAGCGACATCTGTCTCTGTGTTGCTTTGTGTAATTCCCTATTTTCTTTTCTTTGTTTCGTAATTTGATTCTTTTATTCGGTTACAGATGCATGCCGTTAATTTTTAGGTATGTTTCCATTTGAATACGTTTTAAGACAATTTGAATTTTCTGTGAAATGCGTCACATGCGTTTGTAGTGTGAGTGGCTTCAGACGATAGGTCGACCCATACTGCAGGATTAAACATACCTCCTCAGATATAATCAACAAGGTAGTCGCTAAACTGTTCTATCTTTTGGCATAATGGATTGTTATCAGTCATATCAAATACAAAACCAAAACAATGTTTAACCCACTTACCGGCTTCAGACGAATGGCTTTGAACACACTTGCTAGTCCAGTGCCCTGTAGTTTACGTCACCATGCCTGGCCGAGATGAAACCTGCAACCAAATAGTTGAGTTGTGTCACTTAACTGCTTCTTGTATAGCAACCTCGAAATCTGCTACTATTTTCTTGGGTTAAAGTTTCAGCCCAAAACACTCGCACTGTTCAGCTATGGAACGAAGCACCAAATCTAAGTTTTAATTTGGTAGTAAACAAACTAGTTTCACATCCAAAAATAATCACATTTTTTCGTGATCATTGCAGCACAAAATCTTGTTAATAGAGAGCACTAGTTGCACTTTAGTTACAGCTTCGTGAACTTCAAGTATGCTTTTAGGTAGTTTCGGTATATGGTGAGGCCGTTATCTGTAGATTGCTTCTAGTAATAGTTTAATATCACTGAAATGTATGACACTAGCACAAGTCTGGAGTTTCATTCAATGTTGTACTTATTATACTGCCTGGGTTTTCACTTAACACACTAGGCGCTTTCCTTAACTATGCTGCCGCTTTCGACATGGCAACCTTTACTGTTCACTTCGCTATCTCACAGTGCTTATGTTCTCCCACTGAATATGGCTACTACTAAAACAAAACACGGCAGCTAAGTACTAGTCGATTTATTGTACTACCAACTTAAGAAAAATAAAAGTTCTTAGCCAAATATGCCGTTGGCGCAAATCCACTGCCCCCAAAGAGTCGGTCTGAGTGGCTCAGTTGGTTAGACGCTGGCCTACTGATCCTAAGGTCGCGGGTTCAAACCCGGCCCAGGCCAATGGTTTTTAAGTGTGCTTAAAAACGACAGCTCCATGTCAGTAGATTTATTGGCATGTAAAAGAACTCCTGCGGGACGAAATTCCGGCACACCGGCGACGCTGATGTGATCCTGGCAATTGACAGCGTCGTTAAACAACAAAATAATTTATAATTTACTGCCCCCAAAAGAATAGCATACGGACTTTCTCCATTAAAAAATACATATACGTATCGAATTTTCAAGCGATTGGTTAACTGGTTTAGGAACTCATAGAGGACAAACATACATTCATTTTTACTTTCTCTACGGGTAAGTAGGGGAAGTATTGTATTCCACCCAAAAATTCGATGTCGAGATTTCACCGGAAATATACGTCGTGAGGCCCCCTGAATCCAAAAAAAAAAAAGCATTTTTAGAAAAAGGTATGTGGTCAGTCTGTCAGTCTGTGGACAGCATAACTCAAAAACGAAAAGTAGGCTAAAAACCAAAGCTGGTATTTAAGTTTAATGTCTTTCAAGGATGCGACACGAAGATTTTGAAGAAAATAGTCCCACCCTAAACTACCCTTTACATGGAAACTTTTTCGACAATTTTGATTTTCTTGAAAGTTGTTGTTGTTTTCTAGTGCCTTGCATCTGGCAATGAAGCCATTAGCATTCGTGCTTTCCAATACTTTTGAACTGTAGTTTCTTCTGATCTTAATGCTTCACAGGTTTTCAAGTGGTCTTCATTCATTTCTGCTGGATCGTTACACAGGACACATATTGGTGAGGCTGAGATACCTATTCTGTAGAGATGACTTGCCAAGCAGTCATGATTTGTCAATAGTCGGAAGGCTGCAACAGCTGTTTTCCTTGGTCTCTGGGGGATTATATCTGGGTTGGAAAGTAGTGTAATCCATTTTTTATCTTTGGCATTTGTTTCTATTTCTTGTAGATATGAATGACAAAAATTTTTAATGATCAAGCGTTTTATTGAGGAATATGAGAAATTGAATTTAGACTTTTGTTTTATTGTTGTGCCTTTCTTTGCAAGTGAGTCTGCAGCTTCGTTCCCCATGACTCCACAGTGTGCTGGAATCCATTGGAGATGAACAGTCTTATTAACTTTTTGGAGTTGTGTTAACATTTTGTAGCATTCTCTAATTTTTGTTGACTTCTTTGTAGTATTTGAACATATTCCCTGAATTGCAGCTTTAGAATCTGAAAGAATTACTGCCTTGTTAAATTTATTTAAGGGAAGATTTAATAATTGTCGGAGAGCAATGTATATAGCCTCTATTTCTCCATCATAATTTGTTGTGTCTCTGCCAACAGAATGATAAAAGGAAAAATGTGAACACGTAACTCCAGCTCCAGTAAGGTTTTCCTTGGAGGATCCATCAGTATATATGTGCAGCCATTCTTCTGTGGGATACCTAGTATTGATTGTTTCCAGAGCTAGAAGTTTTTGTATTTCTTTTGGTGTGTCTGATTTACTTATTTCCTCTATTAATTCCAAATTGAAGGTAGGCTGCAATAATTCCAATGGATTTTCTCTTATAAGTAGATTTTCTCTGGTGTTAGGAATGTTCAATTTGGATTTAATCTGTGTTACCTTTTCTAGGAAACTACTATGAGTTTTAAGGATTGAATGGGGGAGGTTCTCTTCTGTCCATTTAGAGTTTGGCAGTCGTAACATTTTCTCGTGTTGGAGCAATGCTTGTTCTTCTATTTTTGTTGTTATTGATGGGGTCCGTGATAAGGCAAGCATGGTATCAATAGGTGTGGATTTAACTGCTCCAGTGATTAGGCGAAGAGCCTGATTTTGTATTTGTTCAAGTTTATTGATGTTAGCATTTGCTGCTGTTATTAAAGCTTCAGAACAGTACAAGAGGTTTGGTTTAACATGCATTTTGTATGTTGTGTTAAGGACTCTCCTTGAGCAGCCCCATTTAGCACCAGCTAACCTTTTCAGGAAAGTAGCTATAACGATTTTGATTAAAATGTTATATGTTTGAAATATTTTGATGACAAATGAAATGTATATCTTGAATTTTCTGGCTATAGCCGCTGTGGTCGCATTTACTCTGGACGACTTTTGCATAACTGGTAAACCGTTAGAGATAGACAAAATCTTTCAGTACAAAAAATGTAGATCTCACCAAAATACACAATTTATGTCTCAATAAATTTTCTTGTAGGGTGAACCATTTCGGAGATATTCCTTGTTGTGTGTGTAAGTTTCGGAAAACTTAGAACTTTAGTGAAATGGGTCATCGTTTTTAATTTTTTATATGTTAACTGTGCAAAGACAACAGAATCTCAAACATTTGACTATCGCACAAAGCCTACTGTATTCTAACATTCCCCTTGCACCTACAAGGAAATAAGCAATAAGATAATTTGTACAAATGTTTATCTCAACTAATACGAAGAAGATACAGGAATAAGAGTTTGTAAGAATGGTTAGTACAAGAGTAGAGAAAGTCATGTGAGTGCAACACATCAGATTTTTTGTTATGATAACCTAAATACAGTATTTGAGTTGTCTTATATTGTAAAAATATTAAGTTTTTAAAGCACTAGTACCGTTTTTCTTTCTTTTTTTTTTTTTTTTTTTCCCCTTAAAATAAGACTCAAAATTCATGCAACTGCAGTAAACCATACAAACCTTCTCCTTGAGTAAATGCATATACACGCCAATTTTCCATACAAACATTCATATACAGGATGTTCCAAAATTAGACCGACAAACTTTCGGAGCTGATAGACATCATTTTAAACACTTTTTGTTAAGTCCATCGTCACCTTTCCATTCATCCATATCATATCTGGTGCTTAGCTGATCACCAACTTCCAGGTCCCACATAAGGAGAGGGTAATCGGGTAAAAGGAAGATTTTATGCATTAAGATTTACGTGTTAAAACTATTTATACAATAATTTATATATTTTCCTATTATAAACATTGATATTAGCAATAAATTTAGAGAAAAATGTAATAATTTGACTATACATTTGGTTTTCTTTAAATACGTACGATTTATTTCTGATTTTACATGTACATTGAAAGTTTTCTTTTGCGATTTCGTAATGACTGTTTTCCACTACCCTGGATTGCACTAAATATTATTACTCCACACATGACAGAGGTGGCGAATCTGACGATCGCTTTTTGTCTAAATTTCCATTCGATTTTCACGTGCTGCAGAATGCTGTAATGCATGTTGCATATCTGGTGGTCCCCCAAGGTGTATGTGTGTGTGTGTGTGTGTGTGTGTGTGTGTGTGTGTGTGTGTGTGTGTGTGTGTGTGTGTGTGTGTGTGTGTGTGTGTGTGTGTGTGTTAAACCAGAACTCAAAAACAGAAAGTAGATTAAGTTCCAAACCTAATTATCTAAGTTTATCATCTTCTAAGGATCCAACATGGACAGTTTTGAGAAAATATTTCAATTATAAGCTACATTTTAGATGTAAAACTTTTCATATTTTTTGCTTTCTCAAAAATGACAATGATTTTGATTAAAGTATCATATGTTTAAGATATTTTCATGACAAATCAAATGTAGATTTTGAATTTTCTAGGAATAGTAACGTCATTCTCCATTAATTTTGCATAAATGGTTTAGCATAAGAGATAAACAAGACTTTTACTGTATGAAAATGCATATCCCGTTAAAGCACACAGTGAAATAAAATTTCTGAGATATTATTATCATTGGTTTTGGTTTTCAAGTATATTATTGAGGTTTTTCGTAATAATTTCATTTATAGACATTTTTCTATATACATCTTGTGAATCACTACCATACCCAGGAATGGAACCACGGATCTTCTGTTTTCCATGCCGTTGCTCATACAAACGGACCTTAAATCTCCAATTTACTCGCATTTTCTCCTTAAACCATAAGGCATTCGACCTTGTTCAACAAAGAATATTTCTGGTTCAAACCCGATTATGGCATTTATTTTACCATTATAACCTTGGAGTGTGAAAAACAATTGTTTTATGTGAATAATTTGAAGAAGAATGTATTGAGAAACTAGTGCGAATTCGATGTCGAGGTTTCACGTAAATATAGTTTTGAGGCCCCCTGAATAAGAAAGAAGCACTTTTAGAAAAAGGTTCGCGCGCGCGCGCGCGCGCGCGTGCGTGTGTGTGTGTGTGTGTGTGTGTGTGTGTGTGTGTGTGTGTGTGTGTGTGTGTGTGTGTGTGTGTGAACAGCATAATACAAAAACGAATAGTAGGTTAAAAACAGAAGTATGTATTTTAGTTTAACATCTTTCAAGGATGCCACAGGAAGATTTTGAAGTACCCTTTACGTGCAACATTTTTCGAAAATTTAGTTGGTCTCAAAAATGGCTTAAATGTTTTAATTAAAATAGCAGCAGATGTTTAAGAAATTATTATGGAAAATGAACTGTATATTTTGAATTTTCTGGCTGTAGCTTATGTAGTGCTGTTTACTCTTGATGACGTTTGCATAACTGGTAAGCCGTAACAGATAAACCAAATCTTACTATACAAAAATCTAGATCTCGTTAAAACATGTCCAAGTGCATTTTTAATTTTGGAGTGAACCATTTTGGAGATCTATTTGTGTGAGTTTTGTAATACTTAACCTCTTCTCAAATGCAAGATAGTTTTCACTTTTTTATCTCTTGGCCGTGCAAAGAGAATGGAATTTCAAAGCCACCGTATAGCCACCAGGTTTAAAGGATTTGACTATCGCTCAAGGCTTACTGTATTCCCATATTCCCCTTGTAGCTATAAGAAAATTAGCAGTACATAAGATTATTTATGAAAGATTTATCTCGACTAACATGAAGAAGATAGAGGAGTAAGAGTTTTTAAGAATAGTTAGTACAAGAGTAGAGAAAGTCATGTGAGTGCAACACATCAGATTTTTTTCGAACTGATTTTGCACAAAGAAGAGCATTTGCTGTGATTATTTAGGCAGGAAACTTAAGTAAGATGTGTGTTCTGTAATTAAAGGAGCAATACAGGAATTCTTGCTTTAGGGGAACATTTTATTGTATAGCTTTGAGCCCAGAGGCTTTTATCATCATGCTCGAAGTACAACTGCTAGGAACACGTGAAGAGAAACGCGTGTCCTGGAATCACGTGCGTCTGACAGGTTGCCCTTCCTGATACCAACCCAACACTAGATTTTCTTTTTTGTTGCCCCAACCTCTCGGACGGATGGATGCGCACTCTACAGATCAAAACTTGGGCAATGACTTGGATCTCACAGCGGTTCACAAATCGATTCTATTTCAATTATCGAGAAGCAGCGTTAATCATGCCTGCCGCCCGAGTGTATCCCTTGTGGTGTGTCCCTCTGCCGCCCCAGGGGGCGCTTTAGTAACCCTTCAACGGGCACAGAGGTAGTCGGTAGTCAAGAGCACTGGCAACGCCAGTGACATCTGTTGGCGGTGCCCAACCGTGAAATTCCTTGCCACCTTCCCTTAATTAGGCAACCTAGATGTAATCCCTTTGCCCATATACACACGCGTGCCGGATGTAATACGTCATTTCCGGCCACTGAGCCAGGAAGTGTTATATTATCATCTGAACACGTTTTAGCTTTAGATGTTATCGAGAACTTCAAACATAGCTCAGCTTTAACACCTTGATGTATATCATAGGTCCAAGATACGTGAGTTGATAGAATTATCCAGTGACATTGTTGTTAAATGCTAAAGTGGTAAGCTTCTTCACCTCATGGCATAGGCCAACGGCTCTCAATCTCTGGTACGCGGCCGGTCAATAAAAAATTAAACGTTCGCGGAATACAGGGTGGAAGTGAAATGGTCCGTCAGACTTTAACAGTGAATTTCTTATCTTGTGAGAAACAAAAAAGTCTAATACCAAAATGTTGAAAAGTTTATAGTTTTCTAGAAAAAAAAAACAATATTTTTATCAAAAAAATTTATCACCACCTGGCTGAATTATTCTTCATTGAAGGTTCTTGATTTATTGCTATATTCATAGAAAATTGAATAAACAGCAACTTTCTCCTTTGGCGTATTTCAATAAGTTCAACGGTTTTTGTGTAAATTAAGTTTAAAAAACCCACAATTTTTTGCAACATTGTTTTTGAAAACGATTGAGAACCCCTTGCATAGGCAACAAAGTGCTCCAGCCATCGTTTCCTGGGTCTGCCCACCGATCTCCTTCTTTTAGGATAATATTGCATTATTTATTATTTATTTATATCAACAAACTTAATGCTGGTGTTTTTAAACACAAGCTGTGTGTGGGCAATGTTTTAGAGGTGGAATCAGGACTGAAAAATTCAATGCCATAGCCGGGGTTTGAACCACGGATCTTCCGCTTATCGAACATTTTCTTCAATTCTAAATTATTTGTACATTCTTATATTGGATGTTTAAACCAAAAACCTCAATTGTTAGTCTCTTTTATAAAACAATCAAACAAAAGCCTCTGTTCTCTTCTGTTATTCCTTAATTTGCTAAATAACATATAAATGTTAAGTTTATTGTTTACTTAGGAGCTTTTGAACGCTGTTGATTGTTTCAAATATTTGCTTTTGTATTCTATGTGGAAGCACAGCCGTACATACCCATTATACCAGGTGAGTCAGCCGCGCCTTATTTTTTTGGAACGTAGGCCACCCATCTAACGGCATGTGCGCCTTAGTCCAGTTTTGCGCTTACTAAAATGTATTGCTTGACGTTCTTGAAGACAGGAATGCGCAAAATTGAGAGCAACAGTGCTTTAAGGGACAGAACGTACTCCTCGCTAAAGTACACCTCAAAAACATACGACTCGTTTACTGAGAGCGAATTCCGGTTTCCAGCCGATTTCACAAACTTTTTATTAGAGTATACATAGCAAATTAATTCAGTAAACGCCTCGGAAAATATGGACCTATCATATGAGTACACTAACAACGTCAGCTAAAAAGAAAATGGTTGATTCTTGTACTTAGAGCAGGGATTGGCTGCCAAAAATTAGGAAACATTTAGACACGCCTCATCCATCATGGACCCGTACAGTCAAAACGGACATGTTATTAAATAACAGTTTATTGGCATTTTTACGTGAACTACGCCTCGTGCATCTCAATTAATATGCATAAGAGCTTTTGCCATTTAAGTAATAGTATTAAAACGCCCACTAAGTGATTAAAACTGTCTTAAATCAAATCAAGCACGCAAACTTGCGAGGTGGCAATGGCATAGCGCCAGGCATACAAGTCCTTCTATTGGACGTGGTACGTGCTTTCAGGAAGTCTCGAAATAGGTCAATAGGATTGTGACGGGTCCTCTACACTTAACCCCCAATGACACAGGTTCGAGTCTCAGCATTGTAAATATATTTTTTTTTATGTTCATCAAAACTTAGAAACCGAATACACAATAATCTAATTATGAAGTCCCTGAGGGTTTAGGACATTATAATTTCAATCGTTTTTGGTTGTCTGCATTTTTAATAGCACAATAATTCATTGTGTGCAAAATTGAGTTTAACTCCCATGTTAAACTCTGACAATGTAATTTCCTTGCTTTCTGTGTTCAAATGTGTATGAATGATCCTTATTTCAATTGCACCTAACTATAGGTGTGTTTAAACAGCTACATAATTGTAGTTCACCAATAAAGAAACATCAAACAATGTCATAAAACATAAATAAAACTATAAAAATGAATATAACAGTTTTTAGAATAATAGTTTGTAAATTGTGAGTATTTCACGGTAAAAATTAGTACATGCAGGTGATTCGAACCACCTTCACAGCAGACAGATTATTTCGGAGTCTTGCGCCCGTTCCAACTGAGCTACCTAGTAACGTGTGAGCTAAACATTCCGTTTAAGATGTAATATTCGCTGGTTCCAGTGAACATTTGCAGAAGTGCAAACGTCAGCTGTCTAATTACGAATATATTAAAAAGCGATGTGATAACATCTATGTTAGTACTAATTTCATCGAGTGTTTAACAGCCATGTTAAATACGCGGGTAGAACCTAGTAATGGGGTCGATGTTTTCATGTTGGACTATAACATGCGGATTGCATAAAACTCGAGAATAAGGGGCAACTAACTCACCTGGTATATGAAGTGAAATGGTGTGGAAAATGAAATTTGGAAAGGAAACTTCCTAAGTTTAGAGTATGTCTCTTGATTTTGCCAGTTATAAGGACAGGAAAATCGGAGGGAGGGGGGAGACCTGTCAGGGGGACCTTAGGGGTTTACCGACACTGTGAACGTGGTTTTTCGAGTTAGGAAACGTGATAAGTCCAAAAGTAGCTATCTCACGTGGTCTCCAGCATCGAATATAATGCTGGAAGTTGCCGGTATCTATGAATCATTATAGACAATAATGTTGTTTGCTGGGCTTACTCAATTTCTTTTGTTACATATGGGCTGCTTAGACTTTAACATAAACAAGTAAGGTTCTGTATGGTGTACTGTCGAGTAACCTGCGAAACCAATTCACACTTGCTGGACACAGTTGCAGCTGCTCAGAACTAATATATGTGTAACCACGTATTAGCAAGCTGCATGTGAAGTTACTATCTACTGTTTGTGATAATAGCTTCTCAATGGCGCCGCGGCAGTTTTGGTTGTAGCAATGCAGCGAAAAGGAACAAATAAAAAATGCAAGCTTTCACCACTTCTCTAACACAGCACACCTGTTCCATAATGACTCCTGGATAAAGATTCCAGTGTCCCATATTCGTGTTATATTTTACTCAATCTTATACTTATATCCATTTCTTGAAAATCAAGATAAGCTTAAATTATACATTTGCACATTTCCTTGAGTGTATAAGAAAAATACAGTACGTTAAAACGATAGCAGAGCGCTCTAGCGGCTTTCAAATACCATGCTCCTCACGTGACCACAACAAAAAACGAATAGCAACTTACTACTTAAAAAAGCATAGTTATTTAAAAATAAACTCAATCCACACAAATTGCATGTAAGAGACAAAAACTTACTACACAATTTACTGTGTTTTGTGACGTTTACTCATAGTTGAGATAAATATTTCCACAACTTATCTTATTGCTTATTTCCTTGTAGGTGCAAGGGGAATGTTAGAATACAGTAGGCTTTGTGCGATAGTCATATGTTTTAAAGCTTTGAGATTCTGTTGTCTTTGCACACTAAACATATAAAAAAATGAACAACGATGATCCATTTTACGAAAGTTCAAAGTTTTCCGAAACTCACACACATAAGAAGGAATATCTCCGAAATGGTTCACCCTACAAGAAAATTTATTCCGACATAAATTGTGTATTTTAGCAAGATCTACATTTTTGTATAGTATGATTTGGTCTATCTCTAACGGTTTACCAGTTATGCAGAAGTCGTCCAGAGTAAATACGTCTACAGGGGCTATAGCCAGAAAATTCAAGATATACATTTCATTTGTCATACAAATATCTCAACAATGACATTTTAATCAAAATCGTTAGAGCCATTTTCAAGAAAATCAAAATTTTCGAAAAATTTTCCATGTAAAGGGTAGTTTAGAGTGGGGCTATTTTCTTCAAAATCCTCGTGTCACATCCTTGAAAGACATTAAACTTAAATACCAACTTTGGTTTTTAACCGACTTTTCGTTTTTGAGTTACGCTATCCACAAACTGACACACAGACACACACGGACCTTTTTCAAAAATACTTTTTTTGGATTCAGGGGGCATCAAAACATGATTTCCGGTGAAATCTCGACATCGAATTTTTGGGTGGAATACAATAATTCCCCTACTTACAAGTAGAGAAAGTAAAAAATGATCAACGGTGTTCCATTTCAAGGAAGTTTTAAATTTTCCGAAACTCGTACACATAACAAGGAATATCTCCGAAATGGTTCACCCTACAAGAAAATTTATTCCGACATAAATTGTGTATTTTAGCAAGATCTACATTTTTTGTATAGTACGATTTGGTCTATCTCTAACGGTTTACCAGTTATGCAAAAGTCGTCCAGAATAAATACGACTACAGGGGCTATATCCAGAAAATTCAAGATATACATTTTATTTGTCATAAAAATATCTCAAACATATGACGTTTTAGTCAAAATCGTTAGAACCATTTTCAAGAAAATCAAAATTTAGGGTGGGGCTGATGTAATACATCTGAACAATGTGAATTGGATAGGTTCGTAGCGTTGATTTAGTTAACCTTTTGGTCTTATGTTCATTTGTTTTTTAATTTTCTTCAAGTTGATCATAATTTCCTGTATGCGAGACCGAAATCAGAAATACCTGCGCTGCGGGCAGAAGATTGCTATGAAGCCGAGGTGCTTTGCAATATATTACTATATGAAAACGAGTTACATGCGTTTAGCTGGTAATGAAATGAAGGCAGACTCAGCGGGAATATAAACCCAACTTTACCTTATAATAGTGCCCCTGCTGCTTCTCTCAAATCATGCCATATTTCAACATGCTCTCAGGCGTGCAAAGTGTGGTTAATGCAGTACCACAAACACTAGCCTGTTTTCTTTACCTTAATCATCGATATTATCATTTATTACCGTGGTTTTATTTATATAGTCAGCTTAGGATACGCTGTATATCACTAGATGAAACCTCTACAACAGCAATGTCTAACTTTGTGTCTTGACTTATATTTTCTGGAAATGTCCTCAGAAAATCTGTTGCATAAACGGCAAAGAGTAACAGACCTACTAAATAAAACGATGGATCTGGTTAAATCACAAAAAATATGTGAAATAAGTTTTCTTAGTATTCTAACAAGTATTGTATTCCACCCAAAAATTCGATGTCGAGATTACACCGGAAATATATGTTTTGAAACCCCCTGAATCCAAAAAAGCATTTTTAGGAAAAGGTCCGTGTGTGTGTGTCAGTGTGTGTGTATGCGGACAGCATAACCCAAAAACGAAAAGTAGTTTAAAAACCATAGTTCGTATTTAAGTTTAATGTCCTTCAAGGATGCGACATGAAGATTTTGAAGAAAATATCCCCACCCTAAACTACCCTTTAGATGGAAAAAGTTTTCAAAATTTTGATTTTCTTGAAAATGACACTAACGATTTTTATAAAAATGCCACATGTTTGAGATATTTTTGTGACAAATGAAATGTATATTTTAAATTTTCTGGCTATAGCCCCTGTAGTCGTATTTACTCTGGACTACTTTTGCGTAACTGGTAAACCGTTAGAGATAGACCAAATTATACTGTACAAAAACTGTAGATCTTGCTAAAATACACAATTTATGTACAAATAAATTTTCTTGTAGGGTGAACCATTTCGGAGATATTCCTTGTTATGTGTGTGAACCTAAACCTTTTGTTGTTCATTTTATATGTTAAGTGTGCAAAGAGAACGGGGTTTCAAAGTTTTAAAATATTTGACTATCGCTCAAAGTCTACTGTATTCTAATATACCCTTTGTACCTATAAGGAAATAAGCAATAAGATAATTTGTACGAATGTTTATCTTAACTAACACGAAGAAGATATAGTAATAAGAGTTTGTAAGAATGGTTAGTACAAGAGTAGAGAAAGTCATGTGGGTGCAACACATCAGATTTTTTTACTTATTTTTATTTTATGTTTTAGTCAACCATTTTCGAGATACTCATTATTTGTGTGAATGCTTATACTTTTCTCAAAAAATGTTATTCGTTTTTTACCTCTTGGCCTTGCATAAAGAAAGAAATTTCGCTCGCAGTCTCTTGTTTCTGAGTATTCTTATGGGGAGAGAAAATGAATAATGCAAATATGCATGTTTGTACTTAAAGTTATGATTCATTAAATGGATTATGGATACAAACTGGATATGTTTGCTAATATGAAACTATTAACTCGCGCGCGCGCACACACACACACACACACACGCACACGCACACGCACACACACAGGAACGTGCGTCATATGTTATATAGATGTGGTCAAATTAATTATTCCATTAAACCATAGCAATTCCCTGTGCCCGCGCTTGTTAAACTATCCTACTCTGGTGCTTCGTGGCGCAAAGGACGCGGGTTCGTTTCCCGACTCGGGCGTGGGTGTTTATAAACCTGTGTGACCCAATAAAGAAAAGAGAAAAACAGCCAGGAACACAACAGCAACGTAGACAAAACACATAAATAATAATTAAAAGAAATAGCCGCATATTAAAAATAAATTCATGTGTTGCACTCACATGACTTTCTCTACTCTTCTACTATCTCTATTTGTACTATCTTTTCTTATAAACTCTTATTCCTGTATCTTCTTTATATTAGTAGAGAAAAACAATTACGAAAATTATCGTATTGCTAATATTTTTGTAGCTGCAAGGGGAATATGGAAACGAACACAAATAACAAGGAATAACTCCGAAATGGTAAACTCTACAGAAAAATTATCCGAACATAAATTTTGCGTTTTAGCAAGATCTACATTTTTGTATAGTAAGATTTGCTGTATCTTTTGCGGTTTACCATGTATGCAAAAGTTATCAAGAGTAAACAGGACTACGTGGGGCATATTCAGAAAATTCAAAATATACATTTAATTTGGCCTAAAAATATCTTAAACATGTGACATTTTAATCAAAATCGTTTGAGCCATTTTTGAAGCATTCGAAATTCAGTTCGCATTCTTGAAAAATATTAAAACTACACACGCAAGCACACACACACACACACACACACACACACACACACACACACACACACACACACACACACACAAACACATTTCTACGTAAATGTAAAAGATAAAACTGGTAAATTACTACATTTTTATTACTTTTACTACTTACATTTCATTACCTTATTACATATATTTCCGGTGAAATCTCGATATGAACATTATGGATCAAATTCAATTTTTTTCTACTTTAGTAGTACAGAAAGTAAATTCACCGGAAATACATGTTTTGAGAGTATTGACCATCTATGACGTGACGGTCAATAAATTTGTTTGTTATTAATGATAAAATTATGATTATGGATATAGAACTGTAAGATAACAAACCAATGTTCTTAAGAAAAGTTGAAATTGGATTTTTGGACAAAAAAAAAAAAAAAGATTTTTATATTCCTGAATAAAAATGTAGAATAAGATTCGCGAGTGTCTTAACTCCAAAAACACAAAGACATTTACAGTCTCTTTGAAATGCTCCAGGATTTTGATTAGGTTACCATATATTTTATATACTTACATTACAAATAAAATGCATAATCTTAAACTTTTAGGGAATATATGGGAATAGCTTTCTTTATTCGGAAAGAATGCTAGTTTTTATAACCGATAAACCACGAGAACTAGACATAAACTTAGCACACGAAAAATTGTAGGTGAATTAAAACACAAATATTTCACATAAGTTTGTAATTGGTTTGAATGTACCATTACTTTGTTATAATATTGAGACAAAATTACAAAATCAGTCGGATACTTTTCTATCTACTCGTTTTCTAAAGTTTTGCACAAATACAAATTTCTTTTCTCGTCCAGTCTACAGTCTTGTTTACAAAAGTACTGTATTTGACTCAGAAGTTTAGCTATGACCTTGTGTTTGAGACAAGTGAATCTGAGTTAGCGCGCTGTTGTTTATTCCTCTCGCTGTGACGTTTTACAACCTCCTTCAAAAGTGACTTGTCTTTTGGTTCTGCCGCACAATTGTTGTTAGTCACATATATACAAACAGTCGCGTGACCTCGGGGGTCTTTGTTTGCTCGCCAGCCTGGTATGTTGCGTGAAGTAGTTTACTCCCGACAGTCCTTTGTTTTGTGACGCGCCGGGCGTCACAGTGTTTTGAACTGGCCGTAATTGTTATTTTAGGACGTCATGGAATTTAAACGCAAATATAGAAAGACGTAACCATACAAAGATGGTAAACTTCATTTCTATGTCCCATAATTGCTATCGAAATTATATTAGAAATACGTCACTCTACGTGTCTTACAAGTTACAAGGCATTATCTTCGTTCATTTTTGTGAAATTACGCATCCAATTTGAAACAAAAACTATTCATTTTTTCTAAATCGACTGATCAAAGGACAAAATGCTTCTCTGAAGCACTGTTAGAGGAAATTAACAAGTTCCCTTTCACCCCGTATGGCATTTTAATCGAAATCGTTAGATATTTTTGAGAAAATCAATATTTTCGAAAAATTTTCAGGTAAACGGTAGTTGAGGTTAAAGGAATGTTCTTGAAAATCTTCTTGTATCGTTGAAAGATATTAAATTTAAATACCAACTTTGGTTTTTCACCACTTTTCGTTTTTGAGTTATATTGTCCACGGGTAGACACACACACACGCGCGCGCGCGCGAATAAAAAAGAACGATGGCCCAGTGCAACCAACATCGGCGTAAATAATAATCATTTGTGCGCAAAAACAGTTGCAGAACTCCAGGCGCAAGAGAGGCGCTGAACTAGCGTGTGTAGTCCGTGATAATAGACAACAGTATAAACAACCGAAAAAGTCTCACTTTACTTACAGGATCTTTATTTTTTAGGGAATAAACTCACGTAAAGTTTCATTGGCATTTCATTTCTTATGCATGTTATTGTTGTATTTTTTTAGTTATTGTTATTATTGCTATTGTTAATATCACAGTATAGTTTTATTATTGTTGAACTTTTATTGGTTTATTATTGTTTAATAACGACGATAACGATAACGATAACGACAAGAAGAAGAAGAAAAAGAAGAATGTCCTAGTTCTCGCCATATCAAAATTTGGAGCCAACGGGTTTTCCTGATATAAACTGTGTCGCACACAATTTCTTACAGAATTCTTGGCTGGAACTTAAAGAATGTTTACTTAGGTCGTTGTTGCAATGCCAAGGAGTCTTCCCCACCAATCAGGTAGTAGTGGGAGGAGGAACAGGTAGAGGTGTGCGTGCATGTGTGTGTGTGTGTGTGTGTGTGTGTGTGTGTGTGTGTGTGTGTGTGTGTATGGACTTGTTACAACAGAAATACTTTTCCCTGCATCCTTCCACGCAGCAATTACACATCTTACACGCGCGCCACGGGCTACAAGAAAATGGTTCCAGTGTATTTAATAATCACAGCACTCTACTCCATGCCAGCCATTCCAGAGAGTGGTCGGGCATATTGCTGCACGAAACATACACACGAAAACTCCACATTTCACCGCTTTTCGCTACCTGGAACACCTAGAAAACCATCTCTGCCAGCTACCCAGGTCTTCGGAGAAGAGTTCGCTAGGCATGATGGTCAATTTAGAACTAAGTACACCAAGGCGTGAAAATTATGAGATTTAAGCGCATTTGTGCGCTAAAAATCTTATGTGTTGCACTCACATGACTTTCTCTACTCTTGTACTAACCATTCTTACAAACTCTTATTCCTATATCTTCTTCGTGTTAGTTAAAATAAACATTTGTACAAATTATCTTATTGCTTATTTCCTTGTAGGTACAAGGGGAATACTAGAATACAGTATACTTTGTGCGATAGTCAAATGTTTGAGATTCTGTTGTCTTTGCACACTTAACATATAAAAAAATGAACAACGATGATCCATTTCACGAAAGTTCTTAGCTTTCCGAAACTCACACACATAACAAGGAATATCTCCGAAATGGTTCATCCTACAAGAAAATTTATTGAGACATAAATTGTGTATTTTAACAAGATCTACATTTTTTGTAAAGTGTGATTTTGTCTATCTCTAACGGTTTACCAGTTATGCAAAAGTCGTCCAGAGTAAACACGACTACAGGGGCTATAGCCAGAAAATTCAAAATATACATTTCATTTGTCATCAAAATATCTCAAACATATGACATTTTAATCAAAATCGTTTAGAGCCATTTTCAAGAAAATCAAAGTTTTCGAAAATTTTTCCATGTAAAGGGTAGTTTAGGGTGGGGCTATTTTCTTCAAAATCTTCGTGTCACATCCTTGAAAGACATTAAACTTAAATACCAACTTTGGCTTTTAAGCAACTTTTCGTTTTTGAGCTATGCTGTCCACAGACTGACAGGCTGACACACACACGCGGACCTTTTTTCAAAAAATGCTTTTTTTTGGATTCAGGGGGCCTCAAAACATATTTCCGGTGAAATCTCGACATCGAATTTTTGGGTGGAATACAACAGTTCCCCTACTTACCAGTAGAGAAAGTAAAAGAACAAAGAAAACGGAAAACTCATTCGAGCTCTGAAAAATCGAACTATCTGTGAAGGTCTAAGCGAAGTTCTTGCCAAAACGTCGAGAACCTGTAATCAGTAACCCGGCGCAGTTACCCGCCGAGCTAAGCGCCGAACAGTGGCGTGTGTACTTGGATATGCACTTTAAACTCGTGTTAGGGGTGCGCACTGGTGAAATTTCTAAATTCTACAGATATTAACGGATTTTTTCAAACTCACATAAAATACAATATAGTAATAAACAATGGAAATTTAAATTATCATTGCAATATCCTTAACACCTTTAAATTTATTATCTTTTCTCTTTCTTGGCAGCGCACCTGAAAAGCTCCACACGACGAAGATTTCAAAATGTTGTAATTTTAAACATTATTTTACTATAGGTAAGTGCTCTCAAAAGAATTTTGGAACAGAAAATGTTATAATGCCTTAGTTTGTCAAATAAAAATTATTAACTATGATCGAACTTTATAATTCACCAACTGATAAAATATTAAAATTATAGGGCAAGCAGAGGCGCTAAAGGTCAGGCGACGTTTTGTATATACATGACTAACAACGAGCGCGGCGAGGATTGCTGGAACCTTCGAGAGGCATCCGGCGGACGCCTTGTTTGTGGATGTCGAGAAAAAACACAGTGAAAGGACTGAGTCAAGGCTACGAGAAGAAAACAATTGTGAGCTGTAATATCACAAAAGACTGTAGACTGCTAACGTCAGTAGAAGAGAATTGTGCAAAAGTTTATAAGAAAAATAAAGTGAGAGAAAAATAACTGGACTCATTTTGTCATGTTGGTGTCACAAGTGGGATTTGTCGAATTGTCATTTTGTCACACTATGTTTTTAAACTAATGCTTCTCATTCGTCTATGAAATAGCTTGTACATCTATTTTAACATATGGAAACCATTATTGTAATTATTCCTCTATCTCGTTAATTCTTTGTCGCCAGGTGAAGGCGACAATTGACGGAGAAAATTGAACTAGATCGCATCAGCGAATTGAGGAGTCACTGGTCATTTGCTTCCACATCGAACTGCTATCAACATCTTGTTTGATATAAATAAAATATGTGGTGAGAAAATGATTCGTATTAATTTTATTTGAAGGAAATAGACTAATTTGAAGTATAGTGGATTAATTACCAGTTTGTAAGACGCGCCCTTCCCAGAGATGCCAAAGCTGACCCTGCTCAAGATCCTGGGCAGCAGAATGCCGATGTCCTCGGGCACATCACAACACTGACCCGGTCATTAGACAGTACACCCTCACGCACAGGACTCCCACGGCGCCTCACGCTTCGCTCTGCCAAGTCTGCAAATTCTACGTACTCACTTAACAGTCACAGCTTTCTTTCAATACTCTCTTAGGGCACTTGTATTCTAAATCAGATTTACGTATCAATATTCCAGATTACTTGTACTTTCTCTACCATTTACCTCTAGAAAATAGGGGAATTTTCTACTCATCCAAAAAGCGTTACACGTTCTCCGGAGTTAAAAGGAAAAACAAAAGAAAATAGTTATTTATGATACATGGGTTAATACGAACATTTTATTTTGTGACTAGGTAAGGAAACCTACGAACAAAATAAAATCATTTTAACCCGTGTAGTGGAAGTTTATACACTTGCATGTTTTTTCATAGGGGTTAAAAATGTATGCTTTTACATTATGTGCACGAATTATGCAATTTTCAGTTATTTGGACATGACTTTATGGTGCATATAACTGCATATTTTATTGGTTTTTGATAAATGCATAATATTTCAATATTATAGCCCCTATATTGCATATTTTAATGATTTTTGTGTGTGTGTGTGTGTTTTTTTTTTTTTTTTTTTTTTTTTTTTTAATTCTTTTTTCCATCTGTATAATATGGCAAAATCAGGACGAACTCTGAAAGGTATTCTTCCTAACTTAATTCATATAACTTGTTAGGCACACGCTCTTCGTTGCATTTCTGAGACAATACGCGATTCTTTCCCATTGGTAGATAGATTTGTGTCCAGTACAAAGAGAAGTTTTGTTAAATCTCCTAAAAGAGTTAAGTTGTTTAGATCAACAGCACCTAATATCCGACTTCCTCCTGCACCAGTGTTAACATGGGTCAATGCAGTTTTATATTATGCTGAGCACAGAAATAGTGTTAATTCATTGGACTCGAAAGATGCTTCATCAATAGAAACTGTGCAAAATATTCTGTCGGGCACTGGGTTAAAAGAGGATCTTAGTTTCATATCTGTGCATTTTTCTTTCTTACAAGCAGCCATAACGGTATTGGAAGCTGTAGGATCTCCTTTGCATGAATCACTTACTGTGTTTGAAAACACTGATCTAAGTTCGGTTTCTGGTAGCATAGGTCAAAAAGTGAAAGAGAAAGTGAATTATGTAATTTCAAAAAATTATGATTATAAACAGATGTGCGGTATTCGAGACATCCTCGAAAGAAAAGCATCTGTCACACCAAGAGACTTGACTCTCTCTGTGAAACAGTTAACATCATTTAAATATGCCCCGATAACATCTTGTGACGTGGAGAGAAGTTTTTCACGTTACAAAAGTGTTTTGCGAGACAACAGACGATGTTTTACAGTTGAAAATTTGCGCAAAGTGTTGGTTGTGAACTGCAATTTAGCAGTTAATACTAGCAGCAGGACCACTTCTGCTTCAACCTCTAAGGAATAAGGTAACTTCTTTATTATTTATACTAACTCGTCTTGTCTACTGCAAAGGGACTTTAATTGTTTTAATGAAAATTTTTAAGAGCATATTTGCATGCATATTTCAGTGTTTTTTAGGGCATGAACTTCCGAGCTCTAATTATAGATTATATATAAATAAATGGTACTGTTTTACCTTTCCCATAATCATAATAGTCTTCGGGTTGCGATGTTCATTTGTCTTGCTACATCAGTGTTGGCAACATGACTTTTACAAAACCATTATATCCTACATAAGGGAAAATAAGGTAACGAAATTTAATTAATTATTATTACAGTTTTTTCTAAACTTACTCATCTTTTGATAAAACTGAAATGTTGATTGTAAATTGTGTAACTCAGATTTACGGCCTACAGGAATGAGGCGATTGTCATATTCTACAAGAAAACAAAGTTGGCATTATTGGCGTGTTAAAAGCTTTTAAACACTGAGCGAAAGAATTTTCTAGTTTTAACACAGTCGCGAACTACTAAAAGGCCCCCTTTTACTATCAACTGTCTAAAAATAATTTTTTAAAAAATATCTCTGTGAGTGTTCGTAAATGGACAGCTAAAATTTGGCTTTAAATTCAGGATCTGCCAACGTACCACAGCAAACTAACCTGTACTTGAAGTTAAACTATGTATGTTGTTCTCTCTCTCCCACTTTTCCTTAAACATACGTTGTCTAGGTTCAAGGGACCTCAAAGCGTGTGTTTCCAGTACAATATTGGTATTGGATGGAATACAACACTTCTACTAGCTGTAAGTATGCAGTAGACAAATTCAAGGAGTTACTTATGTTCTGGAAATGTTTATAATACCGAAGTATGTGATGACATTCTAATCGTACATATATTTGTTGAAACGTATTATATAACTCCTCTGCATGTTGAAGTTATCGAAAAGTCAGGGATATAAGTGATAAGTTGTTAGTGATAAGCGCCTGTGGCTGGTTGAAATTCCATTGGTGTTTCGAAGTTGTGAGGAACTAAAATCGAGCGAGTTGGCCCTTAGGTAACATATGAAGGTTATATGCACATCTTGAGTATAATTCCCAATAGCTGTCCAACTTGACCCCGGGTTTTTGGTGAATTTCCTTGCTCGAAGGCGATCAGCAATAGGGGTGGTTTCCCTCCTGTCAGGATTTTCTTTATCTCGTTTCCCTATTCTCAGGTTTCACAGCGTGAGATTGACAGCAGAGTGCTGCCTGGTTGCATGGGTCGTTCATCCGGGCAGCTCCGGCGGTGGGTCGGACCTTTGAGTGGAAATTGTTAAAGGAGTAGAAGCGAGCGGTCCAAGAATGTATAATGGAGAAAAATGAATCCAAAATTGCAGCTTATAATTCTGATATATGGTTAAAGCTATTTAACATAACTTTTACACATATAATTATAAGAGTAATCATATCAAATTGTTGTACAACATATTTAACAAAGAGTAACTACTTTAAGAAACATATGACTAACAAACGGGCGTTTCATTCTCTTTCTTAGTTCACATAGGGCATCATGCTCGGAGTATAACGGGTGGTGGCGTATTGTCGCATGTCATGTAGGGGGGGGGAGGCTTTTCGACATTTAGGAACAGTACTGCTGACAAACTTTCACTTGATAATATTAGACAAAAATGCTCTATTTTCAACTGGGCAATTAGTTCTTAAGAAGTTTAATACTTCCCGAAAAGATGAGACAGTTTGTAGGTACCTTGTGTGATACAGTATCCAGACACTTAATATTGTAATTGTATTTTACTTTGTCAGATTCCTTATTATAATTATTGGATATTAATATAGAATGGATTTATCATTCGCCTTTATGGCGGTTTTAACTCTTCTGGGAACGCTTCCAATAAAAATGTGAATGCCCAATCTTTTTCAAGAGTAGAAACTAAAGAAATCAGTGATGTTGGACACTCAGGTCTGGAGCGAAATTCCCAAATGTGTTCTGTTAGTTTCAGATCAGGACATTAAGGAGGCCAGTCCATTTTAGGAATGTTACTGTTACAAACCCTTTCCTTACACACGCATGTAAGAATGGGTCGAATACAGTATTTTCCCATAGCAGAGAGAGTAAAATGTTTAGTCCGGTGAAACGTTTACTAAATATGCATAAATTTTACTTGTGTGTTTGTTATTTGGAAGTAGTGTTTATGGACAACTTTTTGGTACAAAAACTCAATTGCGAGCGGTTTCCAGGAACGAACAGTAATCGAGATCATTGTTGATAGTCGTGACGTCGCCTCCATCATCTAGGATCCACTGTTCTCTGCAAGAACTGCTTATCTAATTAAGGTTTGTCTGACAGACACCCTAACATTATTCTTCTGCTGTGGCCATTAAAAATGCATCATCAGGTGCTGTTCTTGGGGTTTGGGGAGGTGTTCACGTCATTACCCAACAAAAGTATTCATTCATATAGCCTCAAGTCTTGAGGACTGTATAATATATACTGCAACTGGAAGCACCTGTTGCTTTTGTTTTCAGCTTTCGGGTAGCACTGTGCCATTTTCCAACTCCGTGAGCTTTCAACTGTTTATTTCAATCCTTCGACAAGCAAGACTCTTTACGTGGTTTCGAAATAAATACACACGCATGCGCAACAAAGGCAGCTGCTGCCATAAGCGAGTGAGTTCGATACCTATTATCGATCAATTATCTAATATGGAATTCGCCTGGTATTTGCTACAAGTATTTACTGAATGAAACGCTCAAGAGAGTGCAAATTTGAAAGATGTATAAAAATAACTTGAATTTATTACAGTTGCTACTCACAAATAAAAATAATATTTTGCCACGTTTCAAAATTCGAGCTTATATATTAATTTTCTATTTGTCTAAGTTCATTGTTACAACAAAAATGCTGCTGCACACGATACATTGTTAAAACTAACTCACCCCGCGGCACAACAGCACCTTCCGCATCAAGACCCATCGCTCGACCGCTGCGTCCTCCTCCTCTAGCCACCACAGGCGACATAGTGGGGTGCAGTACAGGAGGGTGGGACGTGACCAGCGCCCCGATCAGTATATGCGGTCTTCACAGCTAGTGGCCACCACTTATCAATCAAGTAGCTCCTCAATTGGTCCCTTAGGGACCTAAAGAGGCTGAGTGCACCCCGGACCAGATCTCCCAGAGAAGAAGATCCCAACGTCGGTAGCAGGAACCAAAGCCGAATTCTTAAAACTACTCATATAAAAATTTGAGCTTTTACAGTAAATGAGTTTCTAAAAAGATTTATTGCTTCCGAGTTTTTATATTAACTCCAAATTATTGTACAAAAAAGCACTAATTTGTGTGGTCTCGATATTTTGAAGGTTAATAAATTATTTCCCAAAATTAGATCATTATAATAAAAACGTATAGACCTTTTAGGCCCTTCTAAAAGGCAGTAAAAATTAGAACAAAGTTGCATCGACACTAGCATGCAAAAATGACGAAAAAAACTTTGCAAGGAAACAAAGTTTAAATTTGGGAATGCTTATAAGTATAGCGTCAATTAATTTGTGCTTTAAGTGTGCGAAGTGGTGAATAACTGTTTTCTTAAAGTTTTAGAATTCATATTAGTTTATTCTATAAAAACTTAATTGTTTAGTGTTTCACACTTTTTGGTGAAATTTCACAGGTGCATTACCTTAATAAACAACGCCTTTCCCCACATTCTGCTTTCATAATTTCTCTTATAGTCTATTCCTTATTTTTCCCTTTCACTTTCTCGACTGGTAATATTGTATTCCACCCAAAAACTCGATTTCGAGATTTCACCTGAAATATATGTTTTGAGACTCCCTGAATCCTAAAAAGATTCATTTTTAGAAAACTCAAAAACGAAAAGTCGGTTAAAAACCAAAGTTGGTATTTAAGTTTAATGTCTTTCAAGGATGCGACACATCCTTACATGGACAATTTTTCGAAAGTTTTGATTTTCATGAAAATGGCTCTAACGATTTTGATTAAAATGCCACATGTTTGAGATATTTTTATGACAAATGAAATGTATCTCTTCAATTGTCTGCCTATTGCCATGAAGTGCTATTTACTCTTGATGACTTTTGCATAATTGGTAAACCGCAAGAGACAAACTATTACTCTACAAAAATGTAGATCTCCCTAAAACACACAATTTATATCAAATAATTTTTTTCGTAGAGGGAACCATTTTGGAGATACACTTGGTTATTTGTGTGACTATTGGAGAACATCTTTTGTCAAATGGAACATCATTATTCATTTTTTATATGTTAAGTGTGCAAAGAGAACGTAATCTCAAAGCTTTAAAACATTTGACTGTCGCACAAAGCCTACTGTATTCTAAAATTCCCCTTGCACCTACAAGAAAATAGCAATAAGATAAGTTTATCGTAACTAACACGAAGAAGATATAGGAATAAGAGTTTGTAAGAATGGTTAGTACAAGAGTAGAGAAAGTCATGTGAGTGCAACACAATAGATGTTTCCTTACATGTTTATTCCACATTGAATTTAGCGCATTAATTTTATTGTTTCAGAAATTCTGTACTCAATTTCTGTATTGCTTTTTCCATGTTGATATATTTTTGTCCCTAAGCCCTTTTGCAGAACTTACTACGGGTAATCTAAAGTTTTTGGTCAGTGTAGCCAACACAAATTCAGTTCCAGTGTTAAAATTCGCAATGAAACGTACCTCTTCGAGTCACTTCACCGTACAAGTTATCGATAACTAAAAGATATAAGTGGGCAGGGCCCACGAGCTGGGCAGAGCACCGCGAGTAGACCCTTAGGGTCATTAATGCTTCCATCGTGGCTCTTTCGAGGAAGGATGAGAGGAAACACCCGAAGGGCGACCAGATCTGGATGAACAACAGGCGCAAGCTGGGTCGGGCGGAGGGGCGGGGGGGGGGGGGGACAAACAATTCCAGATAAAGTGCATCCGACGCCACCCATCAGTGCACTTAGCAGCAACCTCCACCTGTGGGAGCCTGGCTTGACCGCTCAACGAAGATGGTGTAGTTAAGACGACGCCAGGGAAGTCAACCAATGTTGCCCGTCCCCGACTCTACAGGCCGACGTCTGCTCGGGCAGACCCGGAAGAACACCGGTGATGAAACATTTACATCAGCAAGCCACCGCCCAACCACAACCCTACGAACATCGTCGCCTGCTCCTACAGCCCAGCATTCGCCGAAGTGACAAAGCGGAAACCACAGAAAACCCCAAGTCAGCGTACGCGATCGGATGGGATCGAATCCAAGACCTCCCGAATGCAACTCGCACACATTACCGCGGTGTAGTTAAAAGGCAACAAACGTAATACTGCATATTCTAACAAAAGAGAAACACACTATCAAAACAACTACAGGTTCAACAACACGTAAAATGCACCTATAATGGTGATCATCTATATGTTAGATATGAAATCAGGACTGAAAAATTCAATGCCATAGCCGGGATTTGAACCACCGAGCTCCCGTTTATCGAGTATTTCATAATTAAACTGTTTACTAATATCTTAATAACCGAGTGAGATGATGTGCGACTTATTTCGGGAGCTCCTGCTTCGGAACCCAACTGAAGGCCTTTTCACGGGTTTCCTCGGTCGCTGGGCGAACCCTGGATTAGATAATTTCATCTGAGAATTTTCCTATCGTCCCTTTTAGCATTACATTTTAATTTTCTTCTTCGTCTTCGCTATCCTAGATACGCAGTGATCCAAAGTTTCCTTGCTCCTCGACAGGATACTGAACCAGGACATTGGGGCTACAAGTCCCACAAAGAGGACGGCAGTTCGTTGAAGAAAAACAAAATAATGTGTGTATGTTTATAACTCTTATTAACTCTATAATAGTTTAGGTAACCTCATTTTAGCTCACGCGATCAAATGCTTTGGCTAAATCAACAAAGCAGGATACGTTGGAAAACCGAATATATTTCATATTTAACTAGCTGAAACACCCGGCGTTCAAAGGTGCTTTGACGGTTTTATCCCTATAACTTGTAGACTTACGTTGAATATTATAAAGGACCCAAAATAATGGGGAAAAAATAAGCAAAAGCCCTGTTCAACCTCAAATACCACAGGAAGAAAAACAAGTAGAGAAAGCTCTGTGAATGTAAGATTAGCATTTCTATGTCAATCATATAGAAAAGTGTATGAATTGTTTATAGAAGAGACAGTAGAGAAACAAGTAAAAAACTCTGATGTGTTGCACTCACATGACTTTCTCTACTCTTGCACTAACCATTCTTACAAACTCTTATTCCTATATCTTCTTCGTGTTAGTTGAGATAAACATTTGTACAAATTATCTTATTGCTTATTTCCATGTAGGTGAAATGGAAATACTAGATTACAGTAGGCTTTTTGCGATAGTCAATTCTTTAAAGGTTTTAGATTCTGTTCTCTTTGCACACTTAACATATAAAAAATGAAAAACGATGTTCCATTTCACGAAAGTTTTAAATTTTCCGAAATTGACACAACTAACAAGGAATAGGTCTGAAACGGTTCACTCGACAAAAAAATCTATTTGGACAAAAATTGTGTATTTTAGCAAGATCTACATTTTTTGTATAGTAAGATTTTGTCTATCTCTAACGGTTTAGCAGTTATGCAAAAGTCGTCCAGAGTAAATACGACTACAGGGGCTACAGCGAGAAAATTCAAGATATACATTTCATTTGCCATAAAAATATCTTAAACATATGGCATTTTAATCAAAATCGTTATAGCCATTTTCAAGAAACTCAAAATTTTGGAAAATTTTTTCATGTAAAGGGTAGTTTAGGGTGGGGCTGTTTTCTTCACAATCTTCGTGTTGCATCCTTGAAATATTTTAAACTTAAATACCAAGTTTGGTTTTTAACCAACTTTTCGTTTTTGAGTTATGCTGTCAGACACACACACACACACACACACACACACACACACACACACACACACGCTGATCTTTTTCTAAAAATGCTTTTTTTTCGATTGAGAAAAAATACATACACGTGCCGAATTTATAGGTGATCGGTCAAGCGGTTTAAGAATGCATAAAGCACAAAATTACAAATATATATTTACCATATAGATTATACTAGCACATAGAATATAAATGCAAATAAGTAACAACAAAATTCTCTTTCACCTTAGCTACTATAAGCCGAAGTGGAAAGGTACAGAAGGGGCCCAGTTTTAGAAGCCAAACAGTGGGAACATATCGATTTGATCGACCGATATTCTCATTACGAAGCTAAATCATTATTTGTATCGAAGACTGATGTCATTAGCGAGGATTGCCGGCTTTTTTATCTTCATGGTTCCATATTTTGTCGGGTGGACTCATTTAGCAAATCTCGCGTGGCCTGCGGTCCCATAATAAGGTGACCATGGAACATCTGAACATCGGCACGCGCCATCTGTCAAACGCTACATAAAACACAACAAGCGACAATCTTGCCTCGAGTGTTACGGCCTCTACTCTTTTCATTTTTTATTGTTATTATTATAACAGTGCTTGAAAGTGAAACGTGCTTCATTTCAAAGGAGTAACTCGCCATTGGTTGTGTACGGGGGGAAACCGCATGGACACATTTTTCCTTTTTTCCCTTTTCGTTCGTTTTAGAAATGAATTTCCATTGTGGTGGGACAACAAGCAGATTAGAGATGCCATTGCTGGTAAAAAGACAAAACAAATGACATGGTAGGTCATTGGGTCGATTCCCGACGGAGATCAGAGCACTGGCATTTAAGCGTTAAAATCCATTAACGACTCATTGATGCTGATTTGAATAGGTCACAGAGATACGCGTTTTAAAGAACCTGTCAATGGAGCTTCCATGTTATATTCTCAAAGACACCGACAAAAGAAGACATGCTCGGACAATAAACTGTAACAAATATTTCGGAAACTGCTTCTCATACCGAAAAATTCATAAAAATTCATAAAATTTCAATTGTGATTAAAATAACAGTAATAATAATAATTAATAATAAAGTTTTTATTAAGAAATATCCCACAACACAGTGGTTCCTTTAATCCCACAAGGATTTTGTGCCTCCAGAAGTCCTTGTCCACAGAATCTTCCCCCTTCCAGCTTTCCTTAGGTTTACCTCATCTTCTTTTCCCTTCTACTTTCCAATTCAACATTGTATTCTGTATTCGACCCTCTGACTTCTAAGTACACCTCAGGCGTGTTTCTTCTACAATTTCCAAAATATAATGTATAATAATGATACCAAGATTTATTTTCCTTTCTATGAAAGTTAACTCTAACAATCTTATTGGGAAAACAAAGATTAAAGATACTAAACAAATTATTAATTGCCTCATCGGCACCCAATGCTGATTCATTTAAGAGTTCCTTACATTGGGTGACTGATATTTGTTCATAAAAAAGCCATTGGGGTTATATTATCTTCGAAATGGTTCACCCTACAAGAAAATTTATTCCGACATAAATTGTGTATTTTAGCAAGATCTACATTTTTTGTGTAGTATGATTTGGTCTATCTCTAACGGTTTACCAGTTATGCAAAAGTCGTCCAGATTAAACACGACTACAGGGGCTATAACCAGAAAATTCAAGATATACATTTCATTTGTCATAAAAATATCTGAAACATAAGGAATTTTAATCAAAATCGTTAGAGCCATTTTCAAGAAAATCAAAATTTTCGAAAAATGTTCCATGTAAAGGGTAGTTTAGGGTGGGGATATTTTCTTCAAAATCTTCGTGTCGCATCCTTGAAAGACATTAAACTTAAATACCAACTTTGGTTTTTAACAGACTTTTCGTTTTTCAGTTATGCTGTCCACAGACTGACACACAGACACACACACGGAGCTTTTTCTAAAAATGCTTTTTTTGGATTCAGGGGTCTCAAAACATATATTTCCGATAAAATCTCGACATCGAATTTTTGGGTGGAATACAATACTTCCCCTACTTACCAGTAGAGAAAGTAAAAATACCATACGTGTAATAATTGGAAGTCTTAGCTTCTGTCTCCTTATTCATTTTTTTTTTAACCTTCACCTATTTTTGGACGTTAAACAGCCGCCACTGGTCGTTTATTTCTGATCAATATGATGCTAAACACCATAAATACAATGAATAATGGCTAGCGCTCAACAGAATGAAATAATAACCTTCCTTGCTTTAAATGAGGTAATTAACACGTGATTACTGAGTACAATATCACAATACAACGAGGCGGTAGTTGTTTCAATTACAACGTAGCCCTCCTGAAGAGCCAATAAATATTAAATAGCAGAAGTTAGACATCACAGCACGTGGTCCCACAGGCCAGCATTAATTGCCGCTATTTCTTCTTCTTATGCATTTGCTTGCAATGTTAAACTAAGCAAACAACGTTAAATAATCAAAGACAACTTAGAGTTTATTCAGGTAAACACAATTAAATTATATAGCTGTAAATTTGCCATAACATATCTATGTAATATATTGTAATAAAACGACAGAATCTACCCTGTTATTGTCCTCTAAAATTGTACTAAAATATACATTTTCCTTCTAGTCGTTAACACACTTTACAGTCTTTCGTGCTATCGCAACACACAACCGTTGTTCTCATAGCCTTACTCAGTTCTTTCGGTGTCTTTTCTTCACTTTCTCTGTCTCTCATACCCTAATTACAACGTTACACGCTCACTGAATCTTCTTATGACGCTCGCAACTACCACACGACGACACACACATGCACAGCTGTCTCACACTGGCCGACTGTGTGTAACTCAGCTCTAAAACTCACACTCTGGCCTCCTTATATCCTGGGGATAACGTCACACGGAGCATTCTTGATTCCACACACACACACGCACCGGAAATAACGCAGCTGGAAGTTTCTAAACCGTCCCCGAAGCCTCTTTTGTTTCTGTCGCTTCATTTGTTACACTCATACCGCACCCATGGGGTTTTCTGGGGGTTTCCCAAGATCTCTAGGCGAATGCTGGGAACCATAATTATATCCTCGAACTTTTCCAATCCCTCTATTTCATCTTAGTTCACCTCATATTTCATCTGCTTGGTTCTTCCAGGGTTCCAAGTGTTGGCGAAATCTTCAGTCTGCATTTCATAGTACCACGCACTAATACACGCCAATGTTTTAACCTGCCGGAACAAGTGGGAAGGAACTTCCTAATTTTGTTAATTTTAATAGGTAGTCATAGCTGCAATTTGGTAAAGACTTTCCCAAAATTCAACAATGGCTTTTATGTCTAAAAACTACTTTAAAACTTTAGCTTCAGTTACATTTTATAGCCCCTTAAAATTCCAGCACAGGAGCATTTAAATGCACGAAAGCACCAGGCCTATAGGCTTTTGTTTACTTGCAATGTTATTTAATTAATCTTACTCTTTTGCGCATCAAGTGTTCCATATGACGTAATTTGTAATCAATCATCTCCAACATACAGTTTTTGTTACATTTTTAAATTGTTAAAAATATGAAACAGTTGATCAATATCTGTGGAATAACTTTAAAAACATTGCATTTAAATGTTTTTTCCTAAAGCAATCAACGCAGTGAAACATAACCTATATGCCAGTTTTGTGTTTTAGTGTTTACGTAATGTAGTAGCATGTGTTATGTTTTTAAAAGTATCATTTTTACAGCTGTGCAACACCAGATTGTTAAGTATAATAAAACTAAACCACTCTTTTTCTAACAATCTAGGAGTATTAAAGATATCTGCACGAGGTTTCAAAATACTTCCAGTTGTGACAGGACAGCACGTGAAGAAAGGTTGGAAATATTAAGACAAAAACTGCAAGTTTTAGAAGTTTGAGCTATGTGTACTCCTAATTTTCGAAATTTGCGTGTCTAATTTGATATTATCTAAGATTAGGTCGTAATTTACAAACCCGAAAGTTGCTATTTGCCTGTCACTGAAGCATAGGTGCAATAGGCTAAGGTTTCTGCGTACAACTGTCAACTGTCCATGATTTCTAGAAGCAGATGTAAACTTCCATAGCATAAGGTCTCTGTGCTTAGGTGTTTAAGGTGCCATCTGCCTGTCACGTGTGGAAGCAGAAGTACAGTTTCCTATACGGAAGTTCCGGCTACGACCGATACAAACCGGAAGTAGCAGATAGGTGAAGGAGATAGTGCGCATGACAGGGGAATAGATTGCATCATTGCCAGGATTTTTACGCAATTTCAACAAATCTATTATCAAACGAAATGTCTAAGTGTACAAGCAGTTCTATATGTAACACTGGAAACAAATGCTGCGTTTATTTTTAGCTTTTTCACTAAACTTTCAATTGGTTTTCGTCAGCTAAAGCACAACGTGGCAACTGTGCACGGAACTCATAGTTGCCACATCTCTTATGTTATGTTTCATGTTTGTCTCGCTCAAAATCGAATATTTGGAGGTTAAAGTGTGACAAAGTGGTGGTTATTTTTTCACATTGTGTGCTGCATTATTAGCGAAAATGGAAGTAACGTCACCAGAACGTTGTAGTATGAAAAAGGTTCGCAAAGGCCACCACAATGTTACAACACAAACATCCGGTTTGTGTCGTTTATAGCCTGAGTTTCTATATAGCATTAAGGACTTTGTGGACAAATGACAAAGCAAGATGGCGTGGTACAGGAATGACATCTTGAAGGCTAACTGTCCAGCACACATCGATACACGAGTTATCTTCTAACTGATCGTATGGTTAGAGCGACGTAAACTATATACTCGTAATATACTCACAAAATCATGATATCCGCTGTAGGGCGATGGTAATGATTTCCTGCTTCAATCTGAACACTTTCATGCGCTGACATCAAATCATTTCTTTCTATTGAAATAAATTGAGTTTTTATTTATATGTGCTCTTTAATTGCTATGATTCTCAGCGACTCATTTTATATTGACCATGAAAGACTGATTAATTTGTTTCAGAGACCTTTATGAGGCTTGGGATTCTTTTACGTGACACGGCACCACCGGCTTTACTTACCCTCCGAAGTAAGCTATTCTAAGGACTGTTATACCCGTCGCCCGCCAGTTTTAAAATACCAACTTCGTGAACCACAGACTAACATGTTACCCCTAGAAAGGGAAGACGACATTCTTTGTCATTGACCCCTCACAGGACAGTGGGAAAAATTAGTTGCTGTTGTAATTAACTATTTTCAGTAAACCTCGATATTGTCTTTGCAACACCCAAGAGCGTCCTTTTTTTCCCTCCTTATCTAAAAGATTTTTGATCTTATTTAAAGATTAAATAATCAATAAATATTTCCAGAAACAATCATCATAGTCTGTATTTCTCTATTATTTTTGTCCATAAAACCTAGTTTCTTTCTATTTGAACTTGTGTTCATATTTGTTATTAGGAAAGTTTAACCACAAAATATGTTATCGTGATTTCACCAGAAATGCAAATATCTGCAGTCTCGTGAACCAAACAACTTTTTAGGAAAGTTTGAATTTTGGTCAGAATTAAATCCTCTTCATGAACTAGGCAGCTCTTCCGTTTCATCTTCAAAACTTCTATCGTTCTTTCAATATTGTGACAAATTGAGTATCGGTTATCTTTACATTGTTTATTCTTTTTTTCCCTTCTTACATTCAGACAATGGCCTCAATCATACAAATGTCACATATACAATGAATCTTATTCTTTTTCACAAACTCACTCAAAACTATAAAAAAAAAAAACCTACCAACGATTGCGCGGTGTTTCGCCTCTCCGCATCCTCGCCGCTCGTTGCCGCCTACCGCTATCATACAAAGGCGTGGATGAAGCCATACAAAATTTTTAAAAACTACTCTTAAAGGCTTTACTTACCAACTTGATGAAAGGAGATGCTGACATTTTTGGCACTTCTTTAGGAAACTATCCATCACTCGCCGTAGTTCACGTTGAGAAATGCTGCCAATTTCCTGGCGGATATTTTGTTTTAATTTTTCCAAAGCGTTTTCCCTGGCGTTTGTTTGCATGATGTGGCAGTCAACGCAGCGGCCGGGCGTTAGGTCTTGGCCCGGATGGGCTGTTGTGCCACGGGGTTTTTATAACTCCCCTGTATACAGGCTGCCAACAACTATAGAATAAAACAGATAAATTATAAATCAATTTTGTGCGTCAGAAACATAAATAACATTGAGGCATTAATATAAGGCATAAACATTCAGTTAATATGTTTATGAAAAAGAAAACTAAAAATGCGGCTGGATAATAGAATGTGAAAACCATACAATGTTGTTACAAATGATATCTTCAATTACAAGTTTAAATAATTACCTTTAACAATGCTCACATACTTGAAAGAAATAGTGGAAAGGGAAACTCATTTTCAGTGGTCTACATTGCTAGAGCGATATGAGAGAAAATGGTTGCTATAGAAGACAAAAAAGGCATTTTGTATGCTAGATTTTGACGTTTTTATCACCGAAAGAAAAGGGTTTGATGAAGATGCACGCAGTAGTGCCAGTATCGTAAATGGAAATAATATTTTAAAGCAAGGGGGTGCAGTTGCAAGAGAAAGTCAACTGGCTGTTCAGTAAGTGAGAGCACAAGTCCTGCAACCCAACGTGCCACAGTCCCACATGACGTAGCCTCATTCACGCATGCTTTACGTAGAACTGGCTTCAACTTTAATCTTAGGAAACCCTTTGCAGTGAAAACAATCAAAATGATTGCAGGTTCTCTTTGCAAAGTCATTATATATTGGGTGCTATTAAAAATACGCCGTGTGCAGGTAACTTAGTAATGGAGTGATGTTCATTATCCCTTGACCATGCGAAGATAATGTAGTTTTAAAGGCATCATATAGAGACGAGCTTTAAAATGCCTAACGCTTAAAGCTTACTTACTCCCATATTCCCTGGCACCTTCAAGGAAATCAGTTCTGCAAATGTTTATCTCAACTAACACGAAGATATAGGAATAAGAGTTTGTAAGAATGGTTAGTACAAGAGTAGAGAAAGTCATGTGAGTGCAACACATCAGAACTTTCTTCTGGCAAATAACCTTCCTTTTAACATTCCTTTTGGGATTCTAACTTTTGTCATGTTCTCAATATATCCTAGCCATCTTATTATTTGTGACTTTATAAACCCCGCAACATGTTGCATATTTATCAGTGCATCTAGCTCATTGTTGTATCTTATTCTACATTGTTCTTTATTCTTTACTGGTTCAAAAATCCTTCTCAGCATTTTCCTTTCAAATCTTCGTACTATTTCCTTATCTGCGTTGTTCAGGGTCCATGTTTCTGCAACGTATGTTATTAATGTTTTATATACCTTGTATTTTGTCGCTCTACTAATGAATCTATTTTAATAGTTGTAAATTGGCGTTATAGGATACATTCCCTTTATGAATTCTTGCTTATATGCACTCATTCAAATTATTATTATTGTTTACAAGGAAACCTAGATATTAAAATTGAGATACCCTTTCAAATGTTTTTTTCCAACTACTAGATTTGTTATTTTTGTCTGCTGTCATTTTCAAATATTTGATTTCTTCTCATTTACTTCTAATCCTATTTGTTCAGCTCCTCTTCCGAGTTCCTTATCAACTTGTGCTAGTGTTCCTTTGTCTGTTGCGACTATAACTATATCGTCTGCATAGGCAATGCAAGAGATCAGATTTTTTAATAATAATGTGTTGAAAATAAATCGATAAAGACTTGTGAATGAGATACTTCAGATATTTTTCTTGGTAGAGCTTCCTAGATTTATAGAAACATGCCTTAAATGAATTTAAATACACATGATAATAAGCAGAAATTCTAATATAAGGTAAGTTTTTTAACCCCTGTAGCAGACATGAACACAGGTATGCCATTTTCTTGCTGTTGTTTGAAGCATGTATACGTCAGACGGACTCAAGATGGTCACTTGGTCTAAGCTCATTATTTTTGAAACGAAAAAGGTATAAATAAGTTTGGAGAAGGACAGAGGTAAAGAAAGAAACAAAGAGAAGAACAGCAATCTGGTATTGTTAATGGCCTGCAGGTTGTTTCTCATTGAATATGCATATTGTAGGGTTCCGTGAGGCAACTGTCTTCCCGCATAGGGTGTGTCCAAAAAACTACCGTGTGCCTACGCGCACATTATTGCTGGTAGCGGCGGGCGGGCGGCCTGGCGACTTATGATCCAAAACAACATTCTTCTTTCAAAGTTTCTTTTTTCGTTACAAGGTGAGCTCCAACATATGAATAGTCAAAAAATTACACCTTTACAGACTGAGAATTTTACAAGGGTTCTTGTCGCAGATGGCACTGGATTTGGCCATTTGCAAACTCTCTTTGTGCTGATGTTATACCTCCAAGCACATATTCTTCTTAGAATGCTAAAATTAAAATTAGAAAGAATTGCTAGTATTGGCATAGCGGATAGAAGAGATAGTGTGAGCTCTTCGGGAGTTACTACGGTTCGCTCGCAAGATGGCACTGGTGTCGCGGTCGCTTCACTTTAGTTCACGAATGCATGGTGAAAATGGGTTTCATATTATCAGTTAGCATTTTAAATACCTAAAATCGTAAGCAGGAATATTGGAAATACTGTTTTGAAACATCGTCTTTCCTTGACACATAATATAGGATGGTATTTTACAATGATGGGTATTATAATTAACGAAGAACAGTGGGAAATATCTGCTTACATGATTTTACGCTGAAAAATTAAACCATAATGCAAATTATGTATTTTTTAAGCATTGTATCTAGAAGCAGCTTTTGTTTTTTACTTAAATAATTTAAATTGCGTTTATGTTCGCAACAATTAGTAGCGAATTTCTTTTCTACTATTTTTAATTTAGCCCTCTCTTTAGATAGCAGGATTTTAGTTCTAACTAAATTTCTATTGAGGTTTCTAATTCTTTTCTTCAGTGTAGCAATTTCATTATTGACACTTGTGTTTGTGACCTTGGAGGAATTAGAACTGTTTTCTGTGAATTCCTCATTGTTGAAGGACGGCGCGTTTGAAATAAGAACTGGTTGACTGGATCCTGCATCTGGTAATTTATTGATTGTTGAATATTGCTTTTTCAGTAATTTTTTGTCTCTGTTTTGTGGAGATTTTCGGGATTTATGCACTGTAGTTAAGTACCTGGGTAAATTAGGAAACATACAGGGAATTGCCCCTGGCTTTAACCGCCATTTAATTCTAGGGATTTCAACTAGTTTTCCATGCACAACGAATGAATCAACTTTCACTAAAAAGTCCTCTGGAAAATGTTTGTCACAAATACTCAGATAATTTAGTGTCTTTCCTAGGAATAGACTTTTCCCATTTGTAAAACAGATTTTTATCTTTAGGAGGAGTAAAAAATGTCTAGCTTCTGAGCAGTTTGTGTATCCTGAACGACACCCGGGTACAAAACAAGTTGGCATTTTTAATCAATTATTGATGTTGCTTGAAACTTACGTTTTGAAGAACACACACATTTATGCACAAAATTAGAAGCAATTTCACAAGTTATGTACCTAATTACTCACCACACACAACGCATACGTATAAAATTGTCTGTACTTCCGAATCACATACTAGGCAGTTCGGTCGCATTTTAAGGCGACTGCGATCGCCACGCCGCAGTTTCGGTCAGTTGCCACGGGACTCACACTTTCTCTTCTATCCGCTGTGGTATTGGTTTAGAATTAGAAATTTAGACAAAAATAAAATCTTATACTAGCTTATGAGGTTCAGAGAAAGAATATCGTTAATTTGAGGGTGAAGAAAATGTGTTTGGGGGAAATTTACAGACATAGGGTATCATTAAAAATCTAATGTTCTTACAAGGCTTATTCTGATTCATGTTAATCCAGACGTTTGTAAAATTATGTTACATATTTTCTGGTAGATTCAATGGAAATAGAAAAGTCTGTAAATTTAAGCAATAGTCAGCTCTTTTAAGGGCTGATCACTATGTGAAGGCTTAGAAATCGCATCCTCTTGGAGGAAAAAGAAGAGAAAGGGGGGAAATAATTTATCTGGAAAATTCAAACCATTGACAATGATACAAAATGGTTACAACTCCGCAAAGAAACTTTTATATACTAAATTGTATGCTTTAAGGAGGTCTAAATTGCTGTGTTTTAATGTTTTAGTCTATTTTTATGGCTTACAGAATGAACAGAATTTGAGAGACTAATCTCAGAAAATACAAAATATGTTTTACTTCTCGCGAAAACACCTTAGTGCTTTAATAAAAATCGTTAGAACCATTTTTAAGAATGCCAATATTTTCGTAAAAACTTTCCATTATTTTTTTTGAGATTTGTTTGTCTAATCCTTGGACAAAGCCGAACTTGAACACCAACTTTGATTTATTCAGCTATGCACTCTCGCTTCCACAGATATTCTACTTGGCATATAGTTACAAAAAGAGCTGAAAACGATTTGGAGCAGAGAAAATTATGTTTAAGGATGTGACAAAGCAAGTGGAGGCCTTGTATGGGTTAGAAGAGGAGAAAAATACTAAAACATTAAGAACAAAAATTATCTATTATGTAACCAAAAATACAGTAACTGGCATATGATTCTACAATGCGAGAAAACTAGGATTCTTAAAAATAAGCTGTGAAAGAAGTAGTCCAATTTACCAAGACAAATTATATTAAGAATAAATATGAAGCCAAGAAGATATTGGAAATACAAAAAAATTAGGTATAGCAAATCTGATACTCGTACGGAAAAAAGTTTCTACCAAATAAAATTAGATGACTCTAATTAAAAAGTGGAACAAAACTATTGGACAGATAAAAATATTTTTATTCATTGAAATAGGTTTGTCAAAAGTGGATTTAGGCATCTTTTCAATTATTCTTCACTTCAGTGAAAAATTATAGATAAATTATGTAATCATACTGTCTTAATAATTGTATTGATGTTCGTAAATATATGCTAAAACAATTTAATGTTAGTAAGCAATTTTCCAAATTTCATATGCAGGATCACATCTTAAAATGAAATACTAGGTATGTATTTGTTTTACGATGTGCATTTTGTTTTATAACTAAATTTTTCTTTCCTCAAGAAAAACTACTAATATATTATTGTAATGGATGAAAATATCTAGAGACAAAATAGTAGTAGGTTTCACGTAAAGTTGTGATTTAGTATTTTCAAACTCAGAGTTTACATTCATATTACAGTAATAGTGTATTTGAGTCTAGTATGGGCCCCAGGGAAACATCAGCTTAGTATGGTGATTCATAAACTGAATGAAAAACCGGATTATTCTATAATTTTATTGTGGGCGTAGTGATTCATGTTGTCACTAATGAACTAGCATTACCAAGGGGGAGGTGTTTTATACACAACTTCTGTAGTTTTTTAAAATTATCTTTTAATTTTTTTATTAAAGGCATGCAGTTAATAATTATTGTCAATCACTGTTTCTACAACTGAATTTCAGTGTTTCGAGTTTTCATTGTTGGTCTTTTTGAAAAACAATGAAATGTCAAGGTGGCCGTAAAGTGATTCATGTAAAAAGGTAAAACAGGAACCGGTTTAGGCTGAAGGATTTTTTTTTTTTAATCTTCATGTCACAATCTTAAAATATGCTGAATTTAATTACCAAGTTCGTATTTAACCGAGTTTTGTATTTGAGTTATGCTGTACACAGACAGACGCGCAGACCGTGTTTACCTACATCTGTTTCCCCTCGGATCACGTGTTAGACACGTTATACACAAATCTCCGATACTTGGATAAACTCCCTTCTGATAGGGCACACTGTCAGACCCCTTGGTAACCCGGTATGCATCTAGCCTATAATCAAATTCGTGCCAGATACCTTATGATCGATTGATACGATCAACTATGATCTTTAAGTAAGGGTGGCACATAAATTTCATTTTTGTATAACCTCAGAGGAGGGAAATAACAAAAGAGCATCGTGCCTGAAGAACATGAAAGTGAAAGAATGAAACCTAACTCTTAGCACTTAGCAATGACTAATTGTCAAGTGACGATTTAATTGATTTCATTTTAAACTCTCATGTACTATTTATAAAATTATGCTACAAAGATCTTACGACGATTTCTCACATTTCTAAGCATTAAACCAGGGACAAAAGCAAATTAATTGAACTGTTAATGGAATTTAGTGACGTCACAGGTTACAAACCACCCCTATCCCTCGTACAGTATAATATATTAAAACGGAAGCATATGCCCATAGATCCAAAACTCTTTAATATGTTCTAGATTACAAAATTTAGCTGCGGTTCACTTGCAAACGTGAAGGTCAGGGTTAAAAGGTTAAAACATGTCTACAACAGTTTTCGTAAACTGACTTCCCTGTGTATTTTAGGATGTCATTTTTCAGTTCAGCATAGAATAGCTTTTCTCTTTAAAATTTCACCCATAGTGTAATAACTTTTATCTATAGTTGATTCTTGTTTTGGTGGAATTTAACACTACTTCTCTAAATGTTTTTCAAAATCACAAAATATTGTTTGCATACATTTATACAATTTATCAGGGTTCATAAGAACTTGACCTAAGCTTGGCATAGTTTAGAAAGAAGTTATCTTGACACACCCTCTCTCTGTCTCTCCCTCCCCCCCCCCCCCTCTCTCCTCTCTCTCTCTCTCTCTCTGCCGTATTCCACACGAATCTCTGTTTAACCAGGTGTCCACGACCTATTCTGCGCGCGGGTTCCCTGATTGGAGATGCTGTGCGCAGATCCAAAATTCAACTGTTCTTTTTTTTTCGTTTTTGCAATTCGGAAGAATACATCCGAGCCCTGATGGCTCACTTTCCAAGACCAATGATTTATTTAAATGTAAATATATCTTATATTAATAAGTATTGTGTGTAAGTTTCCCTGAACATAATAAATCAAGTACAAAGTGGCATGAAATACCAAACTTGGCATTTAAGAGAGGATTTTAAACCACCATAAACCAGATTCTACAAAATCAGTCGCAAACATACTGAACTTAAGTACAAATTTAGGTATTTCACTGACTTCTCTTTTCACTTTCTCCACCGTTAAGTAGAAGGAAGTATTGTATTCCACCCAAAAATTCGATGTCGAGATTTCGCCGGAAATATACGTTTTGAGACCCCCTTAATCCAAAAAAAAGCATTTTTAGAAAAAGGTCCGTGTGTGTGTGTGTGTGTGTGTGTGTGTGTGTGTGTGTGTGTGTGTGTGTGTGTGTGTGTGTGTGTGTGTGTGTGTGTGGACAGCATAACTCAAAGACGAAAAGTCGGTTAAAAACCAAAGTTGGTATTTAAGTTTAATGTCTTTCAAGGATGAAGAGAATAGCCCCACCCTAAACTACCCTTTACATGGAAATTTTTTCGAACATGTTGATTTTCTTGAAAATGGCTCTAACGATTTTGATTAAAATGTCATGTTTGAGATATTTTTATGACAAATGAAATGTATATCTTGAATTTTCTGGCTCTAGCCCCTGTAGTCGTATTTACTCTGGACGACTTTTGCATAGCTGGTAAACCGTTAGAGATAGACCAAATTATACTATACAAAAAATGCAGATCTTGCTAAAATACACAATTTATGTCTCAATAAATTTTCTTGTAGGGTGAACCATTTCGGAGATATTCCTTGTTATGTGTGTGAGTTTCGGTAAACTTAGAACTTTCGTGAAATGGATCATCGTTGTTCATTTTTTTTATATGTTAAGTGCGCAAAGAGAACGGAATCTCAAAGCTTTAAAATATTTGACTATCGCACAAAGCCTGCTGTATTCTAATACTCCCCTTGTACTTACAAGGAAACAAGCAATAATTTGTATAAATGTTTATCTCAACTAACACGAAGAAGATATAGTTGTGTTGCTCACTAACAGATAGTCTCAAACACACACACACGCGCGCGCGCGCACTTTTAGATTTAGGAAACTTCAAAACCTCTTTTTGTAGTGAAATCTTGATAACGAATATTTGGGTGGAATGTAATACAAAAGAATGTGGATTCACTGACTTATAAATTCTGTCCCCTATGTTTATAGCAATAGTTTTTCATTGTTATTCACACAATCTCCGTATAGGGCAAGGTTGGAAAAGTAGAATGAGACTGAAAAATTCAATGGTATAGCCAGCATTTGAACTACGCATCGCCTTGTGTCATGTTCCGCATGTTTAACGCTCCATGTATTTATGTTCCGGCTCTGTCATATTCCTCATCTGTCACGTCCCTCATATCACGTGTGCTCATGTAATGTTCCACAGCTGTCACGTTCCTCATATCACGTGTGCTCATGTCATGTTCCACAGCTGTCACGTTCCTCATATCACGTGTGCTCATGTCATGTTCCACAGCTGTCACGTTCCTCATATCACGTGTGCTCATGTCATGTTCCACAGCTGTCACGTTCCTCATACAACGTGTGCTCATGTCATGTTCCACAGCTGTCACGTTCCTCATATCACGTGTGCTCATGCCATGTTCCACAGCTGTCACGTTCCTCATATCACGTGTGCTCATGTCATGTTCCACATCTGTCACGTTCCTCGTATCACGTGTGCTCATGTTATGTTCCACATCTGTCACGTTCCTCATATCACGTGTGCTTATGTCATGTTCCACATCTGTCACGTTCCTCATATCACGTGTGCTCATGTCATGTTCCACATCTGTCACGTTCCTCGTATCACGTGTGCTCATGTCATGTTCCACAGCTGTCACGTTCCTCATATCACGTGTGCTCATGTCATGTTCCACATCTGTCACGTTCCTCATACAACGTGTGCTCATGTCATGTTCCACAGCTGTCACGTTCCTCATATCACGTGTGCTTATGTCATGTTCCACATCTGTCACGTTCCTCATATCACGTGTGCTCATGTCATGTTCCACATCTGTCACGTTCCTCGTATCACGTGTGCTCATGTCATGTTCCACAGCTGTCACGTTCCTCATATCACGTGTGCTCATGTCATGTTCCACAGCTGTCACGTTACTCATATCACGTGTGCTCATGCCATGTTCCACAGCTGTCACGTTCCTCATATCACGTGTGCTCATGTCATGTTCCACAGCTGTCACGTTCCTCATATCACGTGTGCTCATGTCATGTTCCACATCTGTCACGTTCCTCGTATCACGTGTGCTCATGTCATGTTCCACAGCTGTCACGTTCCTCATATCACGTGTGCTCATGCCATGTTCCACATCTGTCACGTTCCTCGTATCACGTGTGCTCATGTCATGTTCCACAGCTGTCACGTTCCTCATATCACGTGTGCTCATGTCATGTTCCACAGCTGTCACGTTCCTCATATCACGTGTGCTCATGTCATGTTCCACATCTGTCACGTTCCTCGTATCACGTGTGCTCATGTTATGTTCCACAGCTGTCACGTTCCTCATATCACGTGTGCTCATGTCATGTTCCACATCTGTCACGTTCCTCGTATCACGTGTGCTCATGTTATGTTCCACAGCTGTCACGTTCCTCGTATCACGTGTGCTCATGTCATGTTCCACATCTGTCACGTTCCTCGTATCACGTGTGCTCATGTTATGTTCCACAGCTGTCACGTTCCTCATATCACGTGTGCTCATGTTATGTTCCACAGCTGTCACGTTCCTCGTATCACGTGTGCTCATGTCATGTTCCACAGCTGATACAGGATTTCCCTGTGACGTGGAAAGGGAAGCTGCTGTTACTGAAGAGGCTGGCCGAGTTCTGAAGCCAGACTCCGGCTTGGCAGGTTCACCTCACGTTTCTGGCAGGACACGCTTCGAGCGCGTGCCTTAACCAAGCCCTGAAGGGGAGAAATTATCTCGCGGCGATCACCACAGGCTTGCGATCCAGATGTATTGGACCTGCGTCTTCATAAATCATCTTCCGCTACATCATGAGTTTATAGCGATAAATCACAGGAGACCTTGCTCCAGCTGATGTCTGCTTTTCCACATATTTTGGGTTCCTCTATAAATCACAATGCGCAGGCTGGAATAGCGGTTTCAGTTTTTTTTTTTTTTTTTTTTTTGTAACCACAACCTTATAACTCTCCCTTTCTAATTCTAAAGCCAAAACATCACCACGAATACTTCCGAAATGAGAGGTGCTATTGAGGTTTAAACCAAGAATTCATAAAAAAACGACATTGAAACAATCCAAAAATTATGATAATATTGTAGCTAGCATACGATTACTCACTCTAGTAGACATTTAGTTGCAGTTGTAAGGATTCGAGTGTATTTATTTTTTACCACTTTCTTACAAGTACCAAATAAATTACTTTAGATGGTAATCTGACCTGCTGGGCTCACATGACTATTCTTACAAACTCTTATTCCTCTATCTTCTTCATGATAGTCGAGAGAAACATTTGCTAAAATTATCTTACTTCTGATTTTCTTGTAGGTGCAAGAGGAATGTCGGAATGTATTATTCAAATCTTTTAAAACTGGTCGCTACATACAATCTTTGAAATTCTGTTCTCTTCGTCCGGCCAAGAGGTAATAAAGTGTATAATGATCTTCCACTTGAGAAAAATATAAGTATTGCAAACTCCAACACAAATAACAAGGTTCAACTCACAAAAATAAAAGTCCTTTTAGACCTAAATTGTGTGTTTTAACAAGATTTACATGTTTACTTTCTCTACTGATAAGTAGTGAATCCAAAAAAAGCATTTTTAGAAAAAGGTCCGTGTGTGGGTCTGTGTGTCAGTCAGTCTGTGGACAGCATAACTCAAAAACGAAAAGTCTGTTAAAAAGCAAAGTTGGTATTTATGTTTAATGTCTTTCAAGGATGTGACACGAAGATTTTGAAGAAAATAGGCCCACTCTAAACTACCCTTTACATGGAAAATTTTTCGAAAATTTTGATTTTCTTGAAAATGGCTCTAACGATTTTGATTAAAATGTCATATGTTTGAGATATTTTGATGAAAAATGAAATGTATATCTTGAATTTTCTGGCTATAGCCCCTGTAGTCGTATTTACTCTGGACGACTTTTGCATAACTGGTAAACCGTTAGAGATAGACCAAATTATACTATACAAAAAATGTAGATCTTGCTAAAATACACAATTTATGTCTCAATAAATTTTCTTGTAGGGTGAACCATTTCGGAGATATATTGTTATGTGTGTGAGTTTCGGAAAACTTAGAACTTATATGTTAAGTGTGCAAAGAGAACGGAATCTCAAAGCTTTAAAACATTTGACTATCGCACAAAGCCTACTGTATTCTAATATTCCCCTTGCACCTACAAGGAAATAAGCAATAAGATAATTTGTACAAATGTTTATCTTAACTAACACGAAGAAGATATAGGAATAAGAGTTTGTAAAAATGGTTAGTACAAAAGTAGAGAAAGTCATGTGAGTGCAACATATCAGATTTTTTCTATAGAGTAAACAGGGCTACATGTGCATTTCGTTGGCCATGAAAATATCTTAGTTCAAAATCGTTAGACATTTTTTGAGAATATCAAAATTCTCGAATAAAATTGCATATAAAGAGTGGAAGAATTTTCTTCAAAATTTGTGTATCACATCCTTGAAAGATATTCAACTTAAATACCAACTTTGATTTTTAACCGACTTTTCGTTTTTTAGTTCACTGACAGACACAAACACACACACACACACGCATGGATCTATTTCTAAAAATGCTACCTCGGTAGTAGAGAAATTAAAAAATGGTCTGATGTGTTAAATTCACATGACCTTCGCTACTTACCCTTCTATAAACTCCATAAAAACGGGTATTGTTCTATGTTGTTAACCAAAATTAACCCTCAGTTCACATTTACTCATTTCGCTATAAGACACGACAAGTAAGCGATAGTGAGATTTTTGAAGAGGTGTGAAAAGTCCTATTTCCTGCACGACTACAAGAAAGAGAACAAATGACTTCTGATTTGAAAAAAGTATTAAGTATTTAAAAATTTAAACTAATAAGAAATATCTTGGCAATATTTGACACCCCAAAGGAAATCATATGCCATAAATTCTGTTCTTAACGAGATTTACATTTTTTAAGTAAGATTTTATTGCTTACAGGTTACACAGTACCATCTGTTCGGTACGTGCGCCCTTACCTTGGGTTTTCGTAATTGTTCCAGGTCAGTAGAAAACAAAACACTCGATTCCCATTGTATTGTGCAAGAACGTGTGAACATTTTAGTCAATATTTTCTTAGTTTTGTTTTCGTTATATTTTTGAACATTAATGGAATTATCTGGTGTTCTGGTGTTTGTTTTCGTACACTTTGAATTTGTATAAAATCCGGCATTGATTTCTAGACATCTATATCTATGTTGGAGACAGCCTAGGAGGTTATTAAAGGTTTTCAACATGAGTAGTAATTTTTGCTCCACATAACTGTTGTACAAGAACAAGAGACAGTGAACATAAGAGGTTCTGGCCAAATCTAATTACACAATACCCAGATTCGTTGATAAATTTGGGATCGCCTCAATCTATCTAGCTCCAGAACACTGGGGCAAGCGTGTATCCGTTTATCGACTGTTTGAACAGCCTGCTTTCTTGTTATGTTGTTGAGATAATTGGTAATAATCGGTGAGGATACCCCTGCGTAGTAAAGAGTAACTTGTCATGGTTGGAAATATATGACACACTCTCCTGGTTAGCAATTACGAGTGATTTTGTCCGCTTCCTTAGTCGCTGTTCCTAGTTTAGATAAATCATGCCAGTCTTCTAGTTGCAATTAATTTGGTACACATTTTAACCTTGTTATTATTGGACCTACATACGAGTTCACTTCCTCGTGTTCTGCACCGTGGCTATGTCTTCCTGTGTTTATTTAAATGTTATAGTTGTCTAACGAACACAACTATGCAACTTACTCAACTGTTTGCTCGAGCGACAAGCTTATCTGTTTATTTCTTTAGCTGCAAAAATTACTAATCAGCAGTTACGAGTTACAAAATCCCAAGACTATGGAAAAACTCCATTGTGTCAACTTGCATGAATTGGATGATTGCAAATTCTGAAAATAAACTGAAAACATCAGTAGATTCAGAAAGTGATCATTTCGATTAGTGTAGACTGAGGAAAATGAAACCCAAGAATTAAATGTATTTCGATCTTCTCTTGTTCATAATCGATTTATGGGATAAAATTGGCGACAGTGACTAAACAAAATAATGGCTTAGTAATAATTTGTATAAAACAAAAGAATGACTTGGTTATAATTATATGATAATCTAACGCTTCTATGAATTACCAACCTCTGAAAAGAAAACGTAAACTGTTGGGCATCTATAGGACAGTGCAGCTAGATTATCTAATTTGGCCGCAACATATGAAAACAAAGGAGGTGATAAGTTCTATAAATTTGTTGCGAATGAAGGTTGCCATAGGTTGAAATTTGAAATCGTTATGCACATGATTGGTTAATTTCAACCGTCACTTGCGACTGGAATACTCAATCCCGCCTACATTATGGCTACCCGATCGAAGGTCCTCCTTATACCAGATGGTTCACCTGCTCATTATTTTTATATAGGCAACATTTCATACTCTGAAAGCAATAAGGTCGGAATTGCCGTGCTTGTCGACCATTTGGTAGCCATGCAAACCTAGCCTGCTCTTCATGGGAAAATGGACCTTATACCTCAGCAGCACTTCATTACAAAAGCATGCGCTGCTAAGGTATATTAGTTTTTAATATATCCGATAGTTTTTAAGTGTGCTAAACCCTACCTTTGGTTCCTAAACAGCAGAGAATAGTAAAACCATAGGTTAAACAAGTAATAGCTTTGCGAAAGTCTATACGTGTGGTAGTCAGGGCTGACAAGTTGAACACCCTAAATTGTGTAAAAAGATCTTTAAAATATCTAAAACCTGGAAAAATAGCACGTGAAGGAGTGATCCAAATTAATTAAAATTTTCAGAAAACAAGATTCTATCAGTAGAAAAAAACCTCCACTCCAAATTCAGGTTAAAGTTATCGCAAAAAAGAAATGTTAATATGCTTAGTTTTAGGCACATTTACAAACAGTATTTCTTCCACAAATTGGAAATTACAGTCAAACGTAAGGTGAACACAATCTACCCACTCAACCCTCTAGTCAAGTAATTGCTGGTCAAAAATAAAAGGATATTTAGAAAAGGTTCAGTAGTTTCTCGCAGGATGTATAAATTCCTTATGTTGGTACTAATCGTATCGTCTACCTGTTCTAGCCAGTCTTAGCAACCCATATTAATTAAAAGAAATTGGAATTGAGGTTAGACTCTGTTGGAAAGGAAAAAGATAGTAAAAATGCTAAAAAGGACAATTAAACCAAAAAAACACAAAAAAATGCAAAAGGACAAATAAAACGCACCATTTTCTAAGCTTGTAATGACCCATAATGAACGTATATTATGTTGGGCCTCGGGTTCAGCTACTAAAAAAGAAAAGGGCTTCTTCTTAAGGTCCTAGCCAAGGACGGGCTGCCTCGCGCGACTGCTGTTTGTATATGACTGTCAACAATCGAGGCGGCAGAAACAAAAGGGGGCTTCGAGAACGTTCTTGAGACTTCTAGCTGAGTCATTTCCGGCGCGTGTGCGTAGGAACCAGTATATAGGGAGGTCTGAGAAGAACAGTTGGAGTGACTTTTAGAGTTACAGTTCCAGAAACGAGTGGGTCAGTGTGTCACTAAGTGCAAGATAGATCTGCGCAGTAAGAATATTGACCGAGTTGTTATATCTCGGAATTAGTGCATGAGAGAAGTGAAGAAAGACACTAAAAGGACTGAGCAAGGTAAACATTGTCAGTTGTGACGGGACGAAAAGAAAACTGTGTTTGTTGTAAAACTTTAGAAGATAATACAGTAGAAAAGAAAAGGAGTTTTCCTCGACTAGTAACAGTAGAACCCTAGGAAAACAGCACTTTCTAAAAGGACTGTATGTATTAATGTAATTAATGGGTAGGGATAAGCAGTGAATTGTGTAATTTGTGCAGTTGAGCTTGTTTACCGTGAGAGGAGAAAACACTTAGCCCAGGAGGCCCCGCCTCTCTACTTGCTTACAGCAGCGTGCTAAGGCAGAATTAATTCATCAAGTAAAGGTGGTGCCGGGGGCAGTTGGTCGGAATTATAAATTACACATGGTAGTGCTGGCGGGCTGCCCTGGGTCGTGACTGGAGGCGGCTCGTGCGGCGGTTGCTCCAGGGCAGCACGTAGCCCGGGAGCTCAGCTGCACGACTCTACTTAACCTCTAACCCAACTCACTCATTATCTTACTTCACGACGACCACCTCGGCACGGGCTAATACCAGAAGCCACTTCACTGCAATTACTCAGGAATTTCCAAGGAATGCCTGTCCACATATTAAAGAAACATTATGTGCAAGGTAAAAACTTACCTACATGTCCATACCGAGATTTCACCAGAAATACACGTTGTGAGAGTCCTGAATCCGAAAAAGAGGCATTTTTACTTTCTCTACTGGTAAGTAGGGGAAGTATTGTATTCCACCCAAAAATTCGATGTCGAGATTTCATCGGAAATATATGCTTTGAGACGCCTGAACCCAAGAAAAGCATTTTTAGAAAAAGGTCCATGTGTGTGCCTGTGGACAGCATAACTCAAAAACGAAAACTATATTAAAAACCAAAGTTGGTATTTAAGTTTAATGTCTTTCAAGGACGCGACATGAAGATTTTGAAGAAAATAGCCCCAGCCTAAACTACCCTTCACATGGAAGATTTTTCCAAAAATTTGATTTTCTTGAAAATGGCTCTAACGATTTTGATTAAAATGCTATATGTTTGAGAAATTTTTATGGCAAATAAAGTGTATATCTTGAATTTTCTGGCTATAGCCCCTGTAGTCGTATTTACTCTGGACGACTTTTACATAACTCGTAAACCGTTAGAGATAGACCAAATCGTACTATACAAAAAATGTAGATCTTTCTAAAATACACAATTTATATCAGAATAAATTTTTTTGTACAGATATTCCTTGTTATGTGTGTGAGTTTAAGAAAACTCAACAAACTTTCGTGAAATGGAACATCACTGTTCAACTTTTTTGTATGTAAAGTGTGCAAAGAGAACGGAATCTCAAAGCTTTAAAATATTTGACTATCGCACAAAGACTACTGTATTCTCATATTCCCCTTGTACCTACAAGGAAATTAGCAATAATATAGTTTGTAAAAATGTTTATCTTAACTAACACGAAGAAGATATATGAATAAGAGTTTGTAAGAATGGTTAGTACAAGAGTAGAGAAAGTCATGTGAGTGCACAACATCAGATTTTTTGTATGCTTATCTGTATACCTTTACATATTTCTTCAAATATCTCAACAATGTGATTTGGTATTCCTCTGTTAGTCATCTCCAACAATTTTCTTTTTTTTTACTCTGTCCAATGCCTTTATAAACCTTTAAATATGATATGTATATGTTGGGCAGTTAAACTAAATCCTGTCTGCTCTTCTAAAAGTAATATTACGGAGACTTCGATTGAAAATTTCTGCGTATAATTTATAAGTGCTGTTTAACAGGCTAATCCCTCTGTAATTTTCCGGCTTGCAGCACGCAAAAGGAAAGGGCCAATGTTTGGTGGAGAAGAAGAAGAATTGAGACGGACATTCAGCCCTGGAGCTCAGTATCTGGCAGGAGAAGAAGGGGAGGGAGGCCCGAAGAGCGAAATTGTGTCCTAGCAAGGAGGGGTCCCTAATGATTCCAGAGTGACAATAATTCTGATGATACGCTGGCGCCTGCGTGCGTCATCTTTAATTCATCAATGAAGGAGCGCTATCCGACCATCAAAGGGTCTTTAGGATCCGTCACTGAGTTAACAACCCTGAACCATATGAAAGTGAAACATGAATGGGAATGATGGGGCAGGAAATTCCAGCATTCGTCGCAAACTACGGAAGAAACTCAAGGGGACCTACAGGGGGTTATGTGTGAATTAGTATTTATCTTCTCTATGTCCAAGGATGGATATAAAGATTTTCAACAAAATTTCCCACTCCAAACTACCCTTTACATGAAAAATGTAACTCAATTACCATATCTTTGAGATATTTTCATGACAAATAAAATGAACTTGAATTGACTTGAATTTTTGGAGAATATGTCTAAAACCGTCTTCAATGTAAATTACTTTTACTTAATTGGTAAAGTCGTAAGACAGAGAGAGAATCTTTCAACACAAAAAAATTTGATCACGTTGTCATAGTTTTTTATTCATTTTATTTATTTACGTTTATTTATTGCTGTCTATTATTTATTGAGTTAACCATTTTCAAGATATTGCTTGTTATCGGTTGGAGTTTTCTAATACGTATCTATACTTTTCTCAATATTGTTCAGTACTTTTTTACCCTCGAGGTTACGCATGACACTTTTTAAAGATATGACTATCGCTTTACCTATAACGAATGTTTAAATGTGAATTGAATTGTTGTTCTCTTTTTTTCATTTGTACCCTCCTTTATCTGCAACGGACATTATTGCAGCATTTTTGTCTTTGAAACACATTGTCTATCGACATTGGTGTTAAATTGTGTGCAGCTGCCACTGAATTTATTTTGGTCTTATCAGATCATACACATATTTACACTCTCATTCATAGTTCCAGACTCTGGGGAATAATCTCTACTAGAGAAAAGTTACTTCTGCCCAGCCATAAATGGAACCCAGGACCCTTCACATAGAAGGCAGGTACTCTACAGATTAAGCTGCAAGGTCTGCCTAAATTCTTTTCTGGGTGAAGAAACAAATAAAGAATAAGCTATGTAAAAATTATTCGTAGGAAGAGTGAGTAGAGAAAGTCATGTGTGCAAGACTTTTCTGTTTTACTTTTGACAATTATGTTAGTTCGCAGAACCAAAATAATATGTATAGCTATTTAGCACTGTGATCTTACTATATGGTTCCAGAGACAGGAAAGGTACTGGTATGGGTTTGACATCGTAGTGGTTAACTGTTTGATATAAAAAGTAAATACTAATATTTGAACAAACTGAAAGATCTTTTTTTACTCTTTTTTATGCACTTTAACTATGTGGTAACATCGCGTAAAACAATTCCTCAGGGCTCGTGTGTGGCGAAAATTTAACCTTCTTGGTGCCATCCCTGTGACATACCAGCTCGCTTCGTCTTGTATCCACATAGACCTTAGTGCTAGACACCAGTACCTCTGCTTCTATACGTGACGGACAGATGGCAGCTTCGACACGTGTCCACAGAGACGCCTTGCTTGCACTCGTGCGCGCAGTTGGCATTAGGGTGCCGTCCTATCTGCACGCTTTCATGATCTGGATAGACGTGTGAGCATTGGTTATTGCCATTGGTCTTTTGGTTTCCCAATACAGCTGCCCATAACACTTTATTTTTCGTGTAAATATGCCATTTAATTCCTATGTGGTTAACCGTGTTCCCATGTATTTCAGTTTCATCTTGTCTTCTAACAATAGTGTAGAAAATGGGCTATGTAGTAAAACCATTCCTTATTCCTGTTAGTTAAACAAAGAAAATATCAGATGGCAGTACTCGTGTATTTCAACTTTTAATTTTCCTAGCAGAAGCTTGACTTTTCTTTTAATCATCTGTTGAATGTATTACGGCAATGCAAGTACCATTATTAGAAAACAATGATTAGTATAATTTTAAGTGTGAAGAATAGTAAATCAATAACTAATGTGATATAACAAAACACAACTTTCGCTAACCTTTACACTGCAAAGAAGTTTGGTTGATAAGTCTGATTGGTATGTGCTGCCAACGATGACCGTGACTAGTACTAACTGACACGATTTTGGCTTATTCTCTTACCCCTGAATGTCCACAATGCTAAGTTTCGAGCCAAATATTTGTAAGCTAATAAATAGTATTGCAAACTTTCAAGTAGTCGCATTCCTCGGCTTTACTGTCTTTCTTTTGTTAGGCAAGATATTTTATTGTTCCTTGAAGCATAGTCTGGATTCGGGTATACCAACAATAACATATTAAAACAACGATACAAATGCCTCGTTTTCTCAGGGTCTATTGGGTATAGAAATCCAATTTTTTGACAGTATGTATTGGCCCTACTGCTCCTGATTTATATGAGACTTAAAATAGTACATTTTAAATATTTTTTACAGTATCTTTGATGCTTTCATTAAAAAGCTGAACATTCTATTTTTAAAAAAATAATCCGTTTGATGAAATTGACTTTAAGGATCCATAACATCACAATGCAGATCATATGACAAAAACTGTATGGAAATATTTCCAATGGTTTATGAGAAAAGGGCGCTTTTATAGTGAAAAATGTAGTTTTGGGAACATTGATGTTCAAATAAAACTAATAAAATGTTCATATAAACTCACTATTTAGTTATAAAATACCCCTACAAGCATTAAAACAGGCACCAAACGTCTCGTAGAACTACAGGGTGGAGTTTCAACGTTCTCAACAGTATTGAGGGTTTTCTCCCTTTTTAAACACAAAAAGTACGAGCACAATGTAAAAATATACAAATATCTAGGAAATTACCACTTGTTTATGTAACTAAAGACAATCTAACCGCACAAATCTGTTGCCATATTGAATTCCAGACTAGCCAGCATATGAAATAGCATTTCCCCTAAAACATTAGCCAAACCACACTCTTCTAGGCCAATTAGCTCCGGGGTTATGTTATGTTTTATAAAAAAATGCAAAGATTGTAGTTATACAAATTAATTTAAAACGGTAAATATTGGTCTACTGTAATAAAACACATCAACTTAATCAAAATGAATTATATTTTCGTAATATGCAACCTATCAGGAACAAAAACGTTAAACATGCTTTGCTATCGTTTTAGCAGAACTAGGGTGATATTATGTTCCATGTTTATCTTTGAGATAGGGGCAAGCCACGAAAAATACCCACTGAAATTAGTCGCTTTACGGGATTTGAACCTCCAGAAGACTTTACTGCCTGAGTCATCCCAGTCGAATAAAACTGAGTATTCGTCATAGTGGACAAATGCAAAACAAAAACCAAATGAGAATCGGTGAGACAATTATCAGCCCATCATGTTGTAAATATATGGCTCAGAATTAAACACGAACAAATATTCATATACAAGCTACAACAATTCTGAAATTACGTTTTCTACGTATTATACCCCATAAAGAGATGTTTAATGCTCAAAACACAAAGACCTGAGTATCTCTAATGATAATAACGGAGCGTGCTTCTGTTATGAAGATAAATTCTTCTTGTGGTAACCGAAAATGGGCTGCACTTCATCATTTTGGGATTCACATTTGATTATATGGTTTGAAGAAAAGCGAAAGAGAAAAGGAGCAAGGAGGTTATTAAAAAAAGAAAGGAAGAAGTTGAAGGAAAGGGCATTATTGTATGTATGTACTCCTCCAACACGGCGAGCATTTTGCCCCCTGGTGATAAAACGGACAACCACCACGCCATGCCATGCCACAGCTCGTGCGCTCGGTCTGAACCACGGCACACGAGATCGCGTGAAGGCTGGTAATTTGGCGGCAAATCCAGAGAAAATTCCTTTGTGATGCCTTTCATTAAAACGTGCTGGAACACGCACGAATGCCATGTATGTACTGTTTAATGCAATATTTTCCCAATTATTCCCTTTCGATTATTTAAATCTCCTGATGATGGCAGTAATGAGGGTTTACCAACTTACTCGGTAGCCCCTTACTATTTTATTCATCTGTTGTTGTTCCGAGACCGAAAGGGTGAGAGATGCAGATGACGATAAACTTACCACACATTCAAAATGGAGCCCCTTCAGTTTCTCACGATAAAATTCGAAGAAATGCCAAGATAACCAATACTTTCTCTGTGGGAAAACGAAGAACCCCTTTCTCTCCGTGTTCCAAATTATTTGCTCGTAACAATAAAGGCATTTTTGACAACAGTGGGCATATAAAAGGGGAGACGTCTAATAAATTAAAGGAAATAAAAACCTTAACATAAAAAGATAAGTAGCTAGAAGTATTTTATTCATAATCATGTTTATCTTCTTTACTATTTACAGCAGAGCAAGAACAGGAGTAGCTATATTAATAGATAATAATAAGTGGAGATCGAAAGTGGAAAGTGATACTTTTGTAAACGAAAAAATAGTAATAGCAAGATTAAAAATCTGATGTGTTGCACTCACATGACTTTCTCTACTCTTGTACTAACCATTCTTGCAAACTCTTATTCCTATATCTTCTTCGTGTTAGTTAAAATAAACATTTGTACAAATTATCTTATTGCTTATTTCCTTGTAGGTGCAAGGGGAATATTGGAATACAGTAGGCTTTGTACGATAGTCAAAACTTTTAAAGCTTTGAGATTCCGTTCTCTTTGTACACGTAACATATAAAAAAATGAACAACGATGACCCATTTCACGAAAGTTCAGTTTTACGAAACTCACACACATAACAAGGAATATCTCCGAAATGGTTCACCCTACAAGAAAATTTATTGAGACATAAATTGTGTATTTTATCAATATCTACATTTTTGTATAGTATGATTTGGTCTATCTCTAACGGTTAACCAGTTATGCAAAAGTCGTCCAGAGTAAATACGACTACAGGGACTATAGCCAGAAAATTCAAGATATAAATTTCATTTTTCATCAAAATATCTCAAACATATGACATTTTAATCAAAATCGTTAGAGCCATTTTCAAGAAAATCAAATTTTCGAAAAAATTTTCCATGTAAAGGGTAGTTTAGGGTGGGGCTATTTTCTTCAAAATCTTCGTGTCGCATCCTTGAAAAACATTAAACTTACATACCAACTTTGGTTTTTAACCGACTTTTCGTTTTTGAGTTATGCAGTCCACAGACACACACACACACACGGACCTTTTTCTAAAAACGCTTTTTTTTGGATTCAGGGGGCCTCAAAACTTGTATTTCCGGTAAAATCTCGACATCCAATTTTTGGGTGGAATACAATACTTCCCCTACTTACCAGTAGAGAAAGTAAAAATATGCAGAGGTCACCTTACAGTGATAGGAATATATGCTGCAGAAGAGCGGAAAAATAACTGCAAATGCAAATGGACAAAATAAACAAAAATGATCACTTATCTGTGTATGGAGATTTTAACGCCAGAGTAAGGAAGGTTCCTGCACCAGAAATGGTAGAAATTGTGGAGAACAGCATGTGAATAACTTCGACAATTGGCTGGTGTGAACCACCTGAAGGTTGTGAATACATTCTTTAATAAACGATATATTAACAAATATGCATGGATGGGTCGAGGTCAAAAATCCATTAGAAGATGCGATATTGGATCGGATCAGTGCATATTAATATCAGAATTTAGATTGGTCAGAATGAGAAAACTCAATACTAGGCAAAAAATAACTCAAGATTAAGTGTATAAAATATATGAACAATTGTGGAATGCATTAGCCAAAGAAAGAATGACATACATACAATGACATACTTCGATAAAACATTATAAAGAGGTATTAGCCTTCTGAGTTCAATGTATAAATAGGAAAGAAAATAAAATATTGAAAATAATAACTGAAACACTGATAGGCGAAGGACAAAATGGCTTAGAAAAGAGAACACCAACAACAGATAATATTTGAGAGGTAGAATTGGAACTGAAAAAGTGAATGCCACAGCTGGGATATGAACCGCAGACCCTCAGTTCCAATTCTACCTCTCAAGCATTGCCCACACATGGCTTGTGAATTTAAAGGCACCAACAGTAACTTTGTTGGCATAAATAAATAATAACAGATAATATTTTTCTATTGCAGCAACTTCAATTGGGCAATTCCCACGTTGCTCTACAGATGTGAACGCTGGGCACCAACACAAAGGACAAAGTTGCGAAGGATATTTGTGAGGAAAACAAAAGGATGCACAAGATAACGCAGAATTAGAAATGAAGGAATAAGGAAGTAATTATATAGCGTTCCACTCTTAGAAGACAGTATGGAGTTAAATGGGACATCTCTGTCTCTATCTAGCGCATACAAGTTGCCATTAGCCGCGTCCTTTTCTACCCTCGCACGGTTGCCAGATTCCTAATAGCATGGTATAAATATTCATTTGTTATAAATTTCAGGTTTGAACACATTATCCTATGCAGAATTTTTTTCTCTATCAGGTTATATCCTTTTCAGAGTCATTATACATTTCTATAGGTCCAAATTTCTTCAGAAAACGTTTTTTTCAATAGAAGTCCGATATTTGCTGTTCCTACACTCATCACGCACTAACGAACTAACTGCTAGAATGCATCTATATTTTTTTCTTAGGTAGAGTAAACTACAGTGCTACTACCTGCCTACTTTGAATTCTCTATGTTTACCCAGTTAAGTGTTATAATTTTTTAAATTAAATGCTTTCGGAAAATTTTATATATGTGCACTGCAAAAGTTACGCAGTGTGAAACTTTTTTGTTATTGAGTTTACATCAGGGAACCAGCGAGAACAAATGTTGAGGAAGGTTGGAGAAAGTTTTTAAAATAAACCAAAAGGCCTTTTTCTTTTATCCAGTAAGGCAAACAAAAGGTATTCATCTATTCAGCGCCAAGCCTGACACAGAAGATAGTATAAGGAACAGCACTAACATTAGTTCGAAAGAAGCCGTGTGTGTAACTGTGAGCTGTTATTGCGTTATTTGTTTAATATTTTTGTAAATATTTGTAGTTGTGGAGGGTGAAGCTAGGAAGAGACGATATGTTGGTAAATTAAGAAGTAAGGAACGCCAAATAATTATGAATGTGTTCGATTATTTTTGAAGCAAAATGCGTGTAAGGCAGTAAAAGAAACAGCTAAGGCTATCGGGTGTTCAGAAGCAGTAGTGTATATGATTAAAAAGGAACTAATGAACGGACCTCTAAGAACGCCATCGAAAAAGAAAGCAAAAGGGGCGGGACTACACAAAACGCTAGGTTAACGCAATATGATTGAATAGTGCAAGGTGGAGTGCGGCGAATTGTTCATTCTTTACTGTTTGCAAATATTCCACCCACGCTGAATATAATTTTGTCACGGGTCACCAGTGATGAGACCGTACCAAATTTCTCAAGGGCCACTCTTAGTCGGTTCTTATATGATTTGGGGTACGAATATGAAAGAAGGGGTAACAAGTGCATATTAATAGAAAGAGACGATATCGATATCATCAGATGGCGACATAAATATCTAAAAGACGTAAAAAGCTTTAGGGACCAGGGGAAATCAATTGTTTATACAGACGAGTCATTTGTAAATTTAGGTCATACAGTAACAAAGGCATGGAGGGATACCAAAGTTAAAAGTGCCCATCTCGTCAAGCAGCAATTGAAGGACTAAGTACAGGACTCGGCCACCTCGGGATCGCGCGCGCAGAAAGATTCGCAACTAGTACATGTTGCAACACTGCGCTCCATTTAACGTGTACTGTCTTCTAAGGGTGGAACGCGCTTTAGAAGTGGAAGCTGTCGACTCAAGAATGGAGAACGAGGTGGTTTGAACATGTTGGGAGGATACCAGACTGCCACAAATCGCTTTCCAATCTGCACCTGAAGGAAAGAGAGATGCAGGGAAGCCGAGAAGGAGATGGGAGACAATGTGTATACGGAACTGGCACTAACCTAGTCCATGAAGTAAAGAAGATCATTGCCAAAGACGTTCATTTCTGTTAATATTAAATATTCGACGATATTACTGAGGTTCCTTTGCCAACAAAAGTGTCTTTGGTCACGCAGGCTTGTGACTAAGGCGACAGGCGTATGAATATATTAGGAGCGGAGAAATCAATGGGGCATGGTGGACATTATGCTCGGTAAACAGTTGTACGGTACCCCTTGGGCTATTGCCTTGATCGCATTGTGGTAGGGTCTCACAGCTATTGAACCTGGATCCTACGGCTCCGTTTGCTGCAGGCAATCACTCATCAATATTGCATGTCTTTCATCGACAGTATTCTGTCCTCTTGGTGCGTGTAGATAACATCTCCTTGACTGACACCTCCTGAGGTTAGGAAAAGAAACGCTCAAATCTCAGAGTTTATAACGAACACTATTTTCAATGCAGGTAATTACACAACTAAATAGCTACTTTTAAAAAGGATTAATGCTTAGTAGGAATTTCTTAAAAAATAAATCTTTACATATAATATTCAATATTTTGTCGACATTTTCCCACATTTGAACGTTTCTATATTTCTTCTCATGGGCCTATGCAAATCAAGGTTTTTCATTTGCTTGTCCAGGGCACCTCTAATTCTGTAGTTAACACTTTAAAAGTAATATAAGAAAAATCTGATGTATTGTATTGTATTCCACCCAAAAATTCGATGTCAACATTTCACTGGAAATATGTTTTGAGACCCCCTGAATCCAAAAAAAGAAAAACATTTTTAGAAAAAGGTCTACGCTTGTGTGTGTGTGTCTGTCATTCTGTGGACAGCATAACTCAAAAACGAAAAGTACCTTAAAAACCAAAGTTAGTATTTAAGTTTAGTGTCTTGAAAATGGCTCTAACGATTTTGATTAAAATGTCATATGTTTGAGATATTTTTATGACAAATGCAATGTATATCTTGAATTTTCTGGCTATAGCCCCTGTAGTCGTATTTACTCTGGACGACTTTTGCATAACTGGTAAACCGTTAGAGATAGACCAAATTATTATATACAAAAAACGTAGATCTTGCTAAAATACACAATTTATGTCTCAATAAATTTTCTTGTAGTGTGAACCATTTCGGGGATATTCCTGGTTATGTGTGTGAGATTCCGAAAACTTAGAACTTTCGTGAAATGGAACATCGTTGTTCATTTTTTATATGTTAAGCGTGCAAAGAGAACGGAATCTCAAAGCTTTAAAATATTTGACTATCGCACAAAGCCTACTGTATTCTAATATTCCCCTTGCACCTACAAGGAAATAAGCAATAAGATAATTTGTACGAATGTTTATCTCAACTAACACGAAGAAGATATAGGAATAAGAGTTTGTAAGAATGGTTAGTACAAGAGTAGAGAAAGTCATGTGAGTGCAACACATCAGATGTTTTTTTTAATTTCATCCCAGCAGCACTTGTGTATCGATATTGTAGTTTTTGTAAGACAACGTATGGCTTCTATTTCAAATTAACACTTTGGGGCAACATGTAATGAATTTGAAACTTTAGTCTGGATTTTTCTGCAGCGAAATGCTTTTTTTCACAGCAACGTTGGAGCAGGTTGAAGAAATGGCTTGGACATACTATCTGTCATTCCATGGCAGAAATGGAGAATATTCTCCAGGAAGGGATGGGAAGGGAGGCGAGCGCGTGAAGGGTGGTCCAGCCCTCCCTCTTGCCGTCTGTCTCATTTGTTCGCCTTTTGTAATAGTGTCACCACAACCCGACACCCAATCTGTCACATCTCCCCACCTACCGTACCCTACCGTACCACTTATTGTTTGTGCTGCGGAATAAAAAAAAACAATCAGCACTTTCCGCAAATGATTCTCTCCTTAAGGGGGAAGGTTCACCATGCGTTCATCGTATGTCGTCAGTATTCTGCTGTTCCTTCATTGTTTTCCGTCTTATTTACTTGTTAGCATTAGAATACCTACCCCTATTCCCTGCAACAAATGCCAGCATGAAGATAAGGGTGGAATTACTTCCGCCTGGGTGGGAATATAATAATATTTCAACCTCACCTCAAAATAACAACAAATGCATCTATGTTTACCTTCTCTACTTTCTCCACTATAGTAGTTAAAGAAGGCATACATAGATAAAAATTTCATAAAAAGATCTTATCTCTCAAACAGGAAGCTTTCCTGTAAAATGCAACATGGAAAATGGTAAAGATTGGAGTTCCGCAAGGTGTTGTGCTTGCTCCATTTCTATACCTAATTTACGCCTCCGATTTTCCTAAGTGTGATAACGACCGTGGTGTTATAATAATTTTGCCTTTGATAATTTATTTCCTTTTTTGTGTCTCCTAATAGCGAATAAATTATTTCAATTATCACAATGTCTCATCTGTTTATTTTTTAGTCCCTACTCGTATGTTAGTATTCTTTTTCCTGCCTTATCTTATGCTTCTTGAAGGTGAATACCAGTTTCATCCGTAGCAGAATTAATCATTTGTAAGTTTCATCAGTGAAAAATTGTGTGATTCATATAAAGTAGTAATATAGCAGCAAATATGTCGCGAATGTGTATTAATCATCCTGATAATTTTTGTTACGTCCAGTGAACATACAACTAAATCTAATAGACAGAAAATAACACCGCTAATAGAAAAGGCTTATGAATTATATTTTGATCTTATGGGTATGGAGGGAACCAACGAACCATATTAATGATTGCTGTTTTTGTATGACTAAAATTACAGGACTTAAGGGAAAAGACAATTGAATATCCAAACATTCCATCAGCTATTACACCTGTTGCTCACAGTTATGAGATACCCATTCCTGTTCATCCCGAATCCTTGAAAACGAGTTGGCAATGTTTCGAGGTATGTTAATTTGTTACTTTTACAAAATTAAATGTAATTTTATTATGAAGGATTCTTCTGCAGATTACCAGTTAGTCTGATAATGCATTTAGCATAAAGTGTGTACTTTAACGAGAATTACATTTTTTAAAGCAAGGTTTTGTCTATCTCTTTACAGTCTTACAGTTATCCAAAAGCCAACAGAATAAAAAGGACTTCAAAGACTGTTTCCAGAAACTTCAAGATATGTAGGTAATTTGACGTGAAAAATCTTAAAGTATGGTTTTTTTTTTATAAAATTGTTTTAGAGCAATTTTTTGAAAATAAGAATATTCGGAAAATGTTCCATGTAAAGGGAACTTTTTGAGTGTATATATAAGGCCTACTGATTCCAAGCCCCTGGCTCAAATCCGGATCAGACGGGTGGTTCTTAAGAGTCCTTAAAGGCGACAGCTCCTTGTCAGTAGATTTACTGACACCCAAAATAACAGAGATGAAATTTGGGCACACCAGTGGCATTGATATTGTTAATATGTTGGATTCAGGAAGTGTCAAAGTATACCAGGTGGGCACTCCAGCCAGCAAGGTAAGGAGATTTTCAGTGCAATATATCATACTTCTTCTACCTTCCTAACTTCGTAATAGAGAAAGTAAAAATAAACATGGCGTCAGGTGCATTTCATTATTTATACAGGTATGAACATTTTGCAAGGGGTTGGCAGTATCAGTGCTCAGATTTTGACGGTGACTTCTTTGTTTAGTTCCTTATCAAAATTTGAAATCTTATAATGCTGGTATATTAACTGGTTTATCAGTAGCAATTGCTTAAATGTTACATTTTGAAAGATTAAATCATATTTATTATCTTTTGTCGTCAAGCTAAAACACAACTTCCTGTACCGTTTTTCTCTATGGTGCACGGCTGCAGGGATAAAAAATAAAACTGGTCACTGTTTACTTCTGCAATTAGTATAAAAACATAGAACTTTAAAACATGAGTTATTTTTGTCTTTCACATTTCTTGCTCAAATGAGTCATTTAGGCACAAAGTTATTAAATAATTAAATTCGAGAGCGTCTACTGGTATAAATTTGGGACGTGCGTTTAGCAAGCGCGCAAAGCAGAAGCTCAGAACACTAGAAACTACATGCGTAGGTCTACTGAATACTGCTTGGAAAGCTTGAAAGTATATAACCTTTTCCTCATTACTTGCAAACACACAGACAATGGTGAAATGTTTTCTAGGCTGAGCTACCAAAGTGCACAGATGTGTTCAATATTATTTAATTATCTTCTTTTCCTTTCATCGTATATGAATTTATTGGAAATTTTTCTTCATCATATTTAAGTCATACGAAATCTGTACATTTGTATCCCTAATGTGCTGCATGTTTACAATTTCAACATTATAACGACGTGAAATTTATAATAAAATACCACGCTACTTGCAAAAAAAAAAAAAAAAAAAGTCCTTTTAGCCTATCTGATGATTTCTTTCATTACTGATGTGTGTTGTGTGATGTTTAATGCCTGAAGTTTGGCCACTCTAACATGCAGCATCAGCCTACTTTGTTTTTTGGTAACCTAAATGAGACCGCGTTCTCTATATTTTTTTTTTTTGCAAGGAAATAAGTTGATTTTTTTCTTGCCCCCATTTTAATATATTTTACAACTGTCCCTATTGCCTCACCTCAAGGAACCTCTTTAGATAAGTATACCGTTTATTAGCCTTTCTGTAAGCGACAATTTACTTAAGTCTTTTCTTTCTCTTTTCCTTTCCTTAAAAAGCTAGATGGCTCTGCGGTAGCTTGTCCTCACATCTTGATATTGTTTTTTCGCGATATTTTTTTCTGGTTGGTAGCTGAAACCACGAACTTTCCTGTTTCGATTTCCTATCATTTAATTTCCTTATGAAGAACCAGACAAGTGCACAGCGGTTGATGAATAATGTAGCGTATTGACCAAAACACTTAAAATACATTTTCCCGCACTTTTAACACAATATTACTGCACATATATTAGAAATACAACTCTAGCAGCAACAACTGACACACGTAATATGTATTTTATTTATGCAAATATCTGCAGACCGCACTTTATTGAGGTAAGGTGCAGAAAGTGACAAAATTATTCACACGCGCTTCACCCAATGCATCATGGGAGCTCGCTGGAAAATGTATCTTAAGGCGCCATCGCTATAGGTCGTCTGATTTCTAACCAGATTTGAAGAAAACTTATTTACGTGTTTTTAAGAGCTTCAGGAGGCAATATAATCTTAAAATAATAATAATAATAATAATAATAATAATAATAATAATAATAATAATAATAATAATAATAATAATAATAATAATAATAATAATAATAATAATAATAATAATAATAATAATAATAATAATAATAATAATGTACTGATGTTATTTATCAAGGCACCTTACATTCCCTAGAATCTCGCGAGTGACGTCATGCAGACTGATAGTGGGGATAACGTCTCTGTTTCCTAGTTGAATAGTGCTGTTGATAGTGCAAGCGGGCACTGTACTTAATTACGCAGTCACGTGATGTTTACTCCACGGAAGTTGGTGAGATACCCCCACGGTTTTACAGATAAAAAAATACCCGTATACCACCAGTATCAACACAGTATCTGTAAACGTTATGCACCCCGTCCGCAGCCAAGCTATCACCCCAGATTTGATTGGCCTATTTTGTCCTTTATCCCTTCCTCTTCGAAGTTTCCAGAGGCACAATGTAAGTATCCAAATCTTCCTCCAGTTCTGATGGTCATAAACTCCCTTTCTTTCCTTGCCCACAATATATGCCAGGTTTAACCGACTATGTCTCAAGTCGCTTCCTGTATATACATTTGGAAGTCACCCTATGTTTTTATAACCTACATATATTCCTTGTTTACCTCATATATAAACTAATAACCTTATTTACATGTAAATATAGTGTGAAAAAGACAAAATCGACGAATCCCATTTCTGACACCAATGTAACAAAACGAGAAAGATCCAGCTCGGTTACTTTTCTATCGTTTTACTGTCTTCCACCATTTTACCACTTATTCTTCTCGGTGTTAACATATCTAGTGTCTTTCGGGCTGTCACAGCTCACAACTTTTATTTCAGTAACCTTACTCAGTCCCTTCAGTGTCTTTCACTTTCCCGGTCACTCATACACTCACTGCGACGCTCGTAAGAATCTTCTTCACGACGACAGACGTATCTTTCGCGACGACACACACAGCTGTCGCACTCACTGGCGCACTGACCGACTGAAACCGTAAAACTCGTTGTTCCTCGCCTCCTTATATAGAAGAGATGTCACACGGATCTTTCTCGGCTTCTACACACGCGCTAGCGATCACGTGACCAGATGTTTCTCGAAGGTTTTGGAGGAAGCTCCTCCTGTGTAGCCGCTCCCATTGTTAGTCACGTACACACAGTTGCGTCAAGCAGCTCGGCTACGTTAGTCATTTGTTTTGCGCCGCGCTCGGCGTGGCAATACTGTTGGAGTGAACTTTCTCGCCTAATAGAAGGTATAATAACCCCGTCCCTGTAGGTCATTAAAATAATGCTGTATCACTGGTATTCTTGAGAACCTCGCTGGCGTGCGTTTTCTTTTATAGGACTTAAAACCGCCCTAAGGAAATGAAGCACGTTTGCAGTACTATTAATATCATTCCTTGCCAGAAATAAAAGGTGTACGAGTGTGTGATAATTTCTCCTGATGAAATTCAATTTTGCAGGTTCACGGAGCTGTCACATGCTACAAAGATGTCAGTGCCCAAGGGCTACAGGCGTACAGACACTGGAGTTAAAAAAAAAAAAAAAAAAAGTGGGGAGATTCACACCATTCGTGATTCTTGTAGAAAATAACACTATGATTAAACTGATGAATTGTTCAGCATAACAGTGCGCTCTTAAGATACATTTAGAGTTTAGCCTTGAAATAAAATATCCCTGCATTTTCAGGACAAAACAGGTTGACTCAAATTTGAGAAATAATCAAACATTATAAACATGTTTCAAATTTGATTACAGTTATGTCTTCTACATGGGATAAACGATACGTGCTGACAACAAAATCTACATTATGAACCATGCATACATTCAGCTTTATTTTTATGCTATACCTCCTGTTTGATCTTTGTTGCCTTTCAGTTTTGCAACTGATTTCTGTCATTCATTCCAACATCTGTATGGGAGTCACAAAAAAAATATTTCCAGTGAAATATCGACATGAACTTTTGGGTCCAATACAATACAGCAGAAAGAAAAAGACTTTCGAGAACGTTCGCGAGGTTTCCAGCTGCGTCATTTCCGGTATAAGGAACTTGAGAAAGGTCCCTGTGACGTCATCCCCAGTTGATAAAGATGCCAGAGAAAGGCAGAGCAGTGAGTTGTACTGAGTTACAGACATGAGTCAGTGAGTGTAAGACAGCTGTGCATGTGTGTCGTCGTGTTGGTACGTCGTAAGAAGATTCAACGTCGTAATTAGGGTACGGGAGACAGAGCAAGCGAAGAAAGACGCTAAAAGGACTGAGTAAGGTTATGAGAAGAACACTTGTCAGTTGTGATTGCCCGAAAAACTGTAGACTATGTTCAGGAGGAGAACACTGGTGTCGCTGGTGTCGGGAAATGGGATTCGTTGAATTACCGCTTTGGTGCAGTATTTAACTGAGTTGTCATTTTTACTTTTTCTACTGGTAAGTAGGGGAAGTATTGTATTCCATCCAAAAATTCGATGTCGAGATTTCACTGGAAATATATGTTTTGAGACCCCCTGAATCCAAAAAAAAAGCATTTTTAGAAAAAGTGTGTGTGTGTCTGTGTCTCACTCTGTGGACAGCATAACTCGAAAACGAAAAGTTGGTTAAAAACCAAAGTTGGTATTTAAGTTTAATGTCATTCACGGATGCGACACGAAGATTTTGAACAAAATAGCCCCACCCTAAACTACCCTTTACATGGAAAAATTTTCGAAAATTTTGATTTTCTTAAAAATGGCTCTAACGGTTTTGATTAAAATGTCATATGTTTGAGATATTTTTATGATAAATGAAATGTATATCTTGAATTTTCTGGCTATGGCCCCTGTAGTCGTATTTCCTCTGGACGACTTTTGCATAACTGGTAAACCGTTAGAGATAGACCAAATCATACTATACAAAAATGTAGATCTTGCTAAAATACACAATTTATGTCTCAATAAATTTTCTTGTAGGTTGAACCATTTCGGAAAACTTAAAACTTTCGTGAAATGGAACATCGTTGTTCATTTTTTTATATGTTACGTGTGCAAAGAGCACACGTCAAAGCATTAGAAGATTTGACTATCGCACAAAGCCTACTGTATTCTAATATTCCCCTTGCACCTACAAGGAAATAAGCAATAAGATAATTTGTACAAATGCTTATCTTAACACGAAGATGATCTAGGAATAAGTTTGTAAGAATGGTTAGTACAAGAGTAGAGAAAGTCATGTGAGTGCAACACCTCAGGCTTTTTTAATTGTACTATTCAAAACTATAAATATACACACATCGAGTTTCTCCAAATATATTTTCTGGATTCAGGTTTCATAAAGAATGTATTTCCAGTAAAATATCGAAATCAAGTTTTTGGGTGGGACACAGTACATCTACTTGCTATAAGTAAGCAGCAGAGAAGGTACAAGGAGATCCATGTGTGCTCGTATGGCTTCTGATAGCACTTGGGCTAGCTCCAGGCCTTGTAAACTTTGTAATGAGCTTAGCAACATAAATAAATAGAACTGTATAAGAAATAAAAGAGACAGCAAGCGCAAAACCTCTGCTGTACTTATTAACGCCAGAATTCTTGGAAGCCGGCAGAATTTTAAGGGCATCGTGTAGCCCGTTAATTATGTCCAAACAGATGACTGTAGTGCTTCTGTTGTTGAATAAACTTTCTGAGCGAAATATTTAATTTTGCTTAAGCAGAAATTGACTGTGGGCTGCTCCACGAGGGGTCGGAAAATTGAAAGGACAACAGAAACTTTTGTAAACTAAGGGGAGAACAGAAAAAAACAATGCTACACGGGCAAAATTACTGAAAGAAAGTTCCTTTGACAATGATCACCGATGTCTAAACTTGGCAGTTTTTAAAAGTTATACCAAATGTCACTGGAGCTATTGTGCATACCTTACGTTCCCGTTGCAGGGCAAAGAAAAATGTGAAGACAAGAACATCAAACTTAGCTTCGGGTTTGGCAGAAATCCTTCGGCTATACGATGTATAAGAAAACTTCCTTACGTATTTTAGGAGCAGCAATGAGTACAATGGCTTTGAGCTATGTTATTTTCTATTACAATTTTTGTGTCTGCGTTTACATCATAAAAGAAATTTTAAAGCTTGAGGTTAATAAGGCAACTCCCAGATGAATAAGTAAATCGTAATCCAAATATGGTAAAAATGTGACGTAATAAAGCATAATGATCAGACTCCAACCCGTAAATCTTCTTCTCCTCCCCCTTCTCCTCCTTCTCCTCCTCCTTCGCCTCCTTCTTCTCCTCCTCTTTCTTCTCCTTCACCTCCTCATTCTTCTTCTCCTCCTCCTTCTCCTTCACCTTCGCCTCCTTCTTCTTCTCCTCCTCCTTCTCCTTCGCCTCCTTCTTCTCCTCCCCCTTCTACTCCTCATTCTTCTTCTCCTCCCCCTTCTCCTCCTTCTCCTCCTCCTTCGCCTCCTTCTTCTTCTCCTCCTCCTCCTTCTCCTTCACCTCCTCATTCTTCTTCTCCTCCTCCTTCTCCGCCTCCTTCTCCACCTCCTTCTCCTCATTCTCCTCCTTCTCCTTCACCTCCTTCTCCTCCTTCTCCTCCTCCTCCTTCTTCTTAGGCCTAATCGCCTGTTTTACACATAAATCCATCTTTTCATTTCTTCTTTTTGGTCGTCCCGGACTTCTTCCTCTCGGAATTCTCTGATTTCTTCATTTCTTACTTTATCGCACATTATCTTTCCAGCTATCTTCCTTAACATTTTCATTTCCACTGTTTCCATCATTCTTTTTGTTCTTGTTTCTAATACATAAGTTATTTCTGGTCGGACCACCGTTATATAAATGTTCACTTGTTTCTTTTCTCATATATTTAGTTCTCCATACTAGCTCATTAATACATCCAGATAGTTTTGCTGCTTTTACAATTTAATTGTTAATTTCTTGGGCTAGATTTCCTCCACTAGTAATATTAAAACCTGTTCTAAAATGTATTTTTTTAATTTCCAATTTACATCTCAACGGTTCTTCACTAACCACTGATACTTATGTTTTATTTATAGTCTTTCACGTTCAAATTTTTAAATTTTCCATAAAAATCGAGTCTTTGTAAGTTATCCTCCAGTTCTGCCACAAGTATACCATCTGCATAGCATACCATATTATTCAAAGACCAACCTAACGTCCCGGCGGGCAACGGGAAGTACGAGAAGGCCTTGTGGGGCGATGTGTAGTTGGGGCTTAAGCCCCTGGACCGCTACGGTAGCGGGAAGACCCAGAAGGAACTCTGAAAACCGACAAACTGAGTTCCGGCAAAGCAAGGCTGAAAATCAGAACACTATATGACATAGAAATAAGTTCTCTGCAAATCTATGAACATTTCAGAAACTTAATGCGGCTTTGTGCACTTTTTACTGCAATTTGAGTAAGTTCCCAACAATCATTTCACTGTGTGATGCAGCTGAATTTCCCTGTTACTCCAATTGTCTCATGACGATGCCAAGTAACCGCAGTAGCCTCTTCTTCAGCTGTTTCACTCACTGGAAAATCGAACACAAGGCGTCTCTAATCTCTCGCGAAAGCAGGACGTCACAACTTTTGTCACAAACTCGAACATTGACTCTGGAATCTTCCACAAAGTTTGAGAGCGTTCTAGAACTGGAAAGAACGGAAACTTCCAGAAGATTCTGGTTATCTTTCGATATCGTCTCTGGATTAAAAGTGGACAAAACGCTACCGCATCTGTTTATCTTTCTCTGTCTCTTCAATTGTCCTATGGATAGGCGCCAAACTTCAGATAACTAGGCTGATAGTCGCGCGTCACGATATAATCGTAAATCCTTAGACTGAATATAATTATAGAAAATAAAGTATTAAATATACAACTTGGTTTTAGAGGGGAAATATCTTGTATGGACTGTGTATTCCGTATGACATACTAATTTAAAAACACAAAGAATTTAACATACCATTATTTATAGAATTCATATACTATTAAAAGTCCTTTGACGTGATAAATAGGAAAAAGTTATGGAATATAATAAAAGCAATGCTTGGCCACTATAAAAAGCTATACATAGAAAATGAAATCGCTATTAAAATGGCAACAATAAACAGAAGTGTCAGACAAGGGTGTCTTTTGTTATCTTCTCCTTTTAATTTATATGTTGGAGTTGTGATAAATTGGCAGATTAATTTGGAGAGACACTTTAAAATAAGAATATAATACTTAGACACAAAGTTGTTTTCTATGGTCAGGTAGTGATTTATAACTCAGAAGACGATCTACAAACGGTCATTTTTAATTTAAAGAAAATAAGTGCAAAATATAATTTAATAATTTCAAAAAGTAAAACTAAATTATTGGCAATTAAAGGATGCGACACCCTAAGAGCAAAAATAGTAATTGCTTATACAATTATAGAACTGATTTTAAATATCTAGGATACAATAATATAAAAAAGTAAAACAAAGAGTAAAAAAATAATTTTAATCTATTGTGAATGCTACAGAATACGGAATTTTGATCGGATAACACGTTATTGGCAACCGTAGGGTTTTGACGAACTGTTTGAAATTTCCAGAAATTTTTTTAAAATCGAAATGAACATTTCTAATACCTTCAAGTGATCCACTACAGAATATAGTACAAAAACTTGAAGAGTAGCCTATAATTTGTTTGAATAAGGCCTACTAGGTAGAATGTGTGATGATAATTTTCTATCACAGCACGTATCACATAAATTTGTTAGAAAAATGACACGGGGCACAAAGTCGAGTTTTTGTGCGCGTGAATCGCTTTTCCATACCCGTAGGGAAGTAACTGTTAGCGACATCACCACCTCCTGCCTCCTCAGGCACATAAATTTGCATGTGTATCACACATAAAAATCGATTTTCATAAACTGATATAACATATCTAAAACTGTTTGGATGCTGAAAATGCGAGTAACAATTGGTCGCCGTTAGTTATAGTTTGTTGGCTTATTTCACGATGTCACCAGCATTCTTCTAAACATAGGCATTCTGCATTACATCAGAACCCATTTTTCGGTTTACGAATATTATACCCCCCTTCGGGTATTTAGTTATCAAAACGTGTATTTACACATTTTGAAATTCTAAGGAGCAAGATGTAAGCAGAGTCAAGTGTTTAAAACTCTGTGTAACAATTACACGCCTTTCTCTATCCAGTATCGTTTATTTTTACTGTTCATACGAATTTTCTATGCACTTCATGTGAATCCAGATATACTTTTTACTTTCTCTACTGGTAAGTAGGGGAAGTATTGTATTCTACCCAAAAATTCGATGTCGAGATTTCACCGGAACTATATGTTTTGAGATCCCCTGAATCCAAAAAAAAAAAAGTGTGTCAGTCTGTCAGTCTGTGGACAGCATAGCTCAAAAACGAAAAGTTGGTTAAAAACCAAAGTTTGTATTTAACTTTAATGTCTTTCAAGGATGCGACACGAAGACTTTGAAGAAAATAGCCCCACCCTAAACTACCCTTTACATGGAAAATTTTTCGAAAATTTTGATTTTCTTGATAATGGCTCTAACGATTTTGATTAAAATGTCATATGTTTGAGATATTTTGATGACAAATGAAATATATATATTTAATTTTCTGACTATAGCCCCTGTAGTCGTATTTACTCTGGACGACTTTTGCATAACTGGTAAACCGTTAGAGATAGACCAAATTATACTATACAAAAAATGTAGATCTTACTAAAATACACAATTTATGTCTCAATAAATTTTCTTGTAGAGTGAACCATTTCGGAGATATTCCTTGCTATGTGTGTGAGTTTCGGAAAACAACTTTCGTGAAATGGATCATCGTTGTTCATTTTTTTATATGTTAAGTGTGCAACACAACAGAATCTCAAACATTTGACTATCGTACAAAGCCTACTGTATTCTAATATTCCCCTTGCACCTACAAGGAAGTAAGCAATAAGATAATTTGTACAAATGTTTATCTTAACTAACATGAAGAAGATATAGGAATAAGAGTTTGTAAGAATGGTTAGTACAAGAGTAGAGAAAGTCATGTGAGTGCAACACATCAGATTTTTCACAAACAGTTACGCGTTTTGTTGTAGGCATTCGGAGACAGAAGAGCGAGGTGACTTTTAATCATTTAATAGTACTTAAAACATAACTCTCAAAATTAGCAACAGCGAAAATCCGCAAAACAGTGAAAGTTTTACGTTATTGCGTTTTCCAATTACCTATACAAAAATCAATAAAACTGTAGCACCTTACAGAAAATTGAACACAGTATACGTATTTTATTTTTCAAGTAATCATTCCAAATTTACAGTATTTTAATAAAATTCCTTGTATTAGACTGATAAAATGCGCATAATGTTTCTACGCAAAGGTTAGTTTGACTTGGGAGATTGAGATATAAGTAATTCGAGTCTCGTTCTTCTTTTCTTTATTTTGAGTAGAGCACATCAATGCTGTTTTGATCCATATTTTAAATGTTCGATGTATGCCGTCTTATTTCAACATTCCAATATTATTAATTACAAATCTTGCTAAAAAAATCTGATGTGTTGCACTCACATGACTTTCTCTACTCTTCTACTAACAATTCTTACAATTTTTCTTACATTTTAATCAAAATCGTTAGAGCCATTTTCAAGAAAATCAAAATGTTCGAAAAAGTTTCCATGTAAAGGCTAGATTAGGGTAGGCCTACTTTCTTCAAAATCTTCGTGTCGCATCCTTGAAAGACGTTGAACTTAAATACCAACTTTGGTTTTTAGCCGACTTTTCGTTTTTGAGTTATGCTGTCCACAAACTGACAGACACACACACACGCGCGCGCGGATCTTTTTCTAAAAATGAATTTTTTGAACGTTTAACGACCAGTGAACATTTAAATCTGCCACAATGTTAACTATATGTTCAGTTTTAATTTTCTACTGTTGGAAAAATGCTGTATGTTTTGTTTTGGTTATGTTTATTTTCTTGCCTACAGGAAGCACAATTGAATTATTGTAATATTAACAAAAACAGTAGAATTAATATCTAAAACGTTTGAAAGGGCGCCCTGACATGAACAGCGATACTTTTTAATATTCACGGAAACACTATCCATTAACTCTGGCAGACTTCCAAAACAAAACATGGATAGTACACTTCTTGATAAAAACAGGGAAGCATTTTTAAAATTAAATAACAAGCATTATCAATTCTGATTAATGGTTTGATTTATTTTCCAGGACAACAAGTTCTACACTGAATTCCAACGTGTGGCTGCTAGTAGCAATATTGTGATATTATAAACATCATATCAAAGAGAGAGAGAGAGATCTGTATAAACAAAATAGATTTAATAGGTTCGAGGATAGCAAACATCTATTTTCTGGTGAAATCTGTGACGACTTGTCCCCATTTTGCCATGTTCAATTTGTTAATCTATTAATTTTGTAGATAAGTGGTTTGATTTCATGCGTTGTACTTCGCAGTGTAAAAATGAATCTCCTTGAAGTGTTGAAATGCCACTGATATAAACATACTCCATGTGTGCGACTTCAGAAATCTAAAACAACTGAGTGGCGGATATCGCTTGTCATTTCTCTTGCTGACGCTTAGTTACGAAAAACAGCAGAAAAAAGAATTCTTGCCGAGTAGACGAATATTTTGAATTAGCGAGGTAAGAGGACACTACTGGTTACAGTTTGTGGAAAAGCGAAAGTATCAAATATTACAAAATAAAGTAATTTGAATTGTTACTGCAATTTAAAGTGTTATTTAAAAGCAAACAGTTGCGTTTCTGGGACCATGGCTCTAAGAATAGTACAGAATCTTCAAGATACGACTGCAACTAAGTCGAGGCAATATGACCAATAGTAAAGGAATACGTATTGACCAATGAATTCCTCTTCACCTATGCATCCTGAGACAACTGACTAACCCGAGGCCCGAGTGGTTCAAATCTCGATATCGAATATATGGGCGAAACATACTACTTGCTCTGTTTATAAATTTAATTTTAAATTTGGGATGCCCGAGTTCGATTCCCATCGCCCGTCCACTCTGGTCTTGGGTTTATCGTGGTTTCCCCTCACCATCAGGTGAATTTTGTGAATGGTTTCTGGTCCACAACAATTGCTTCTCCTCACTTTTAAAGAGAGTATAAATACAAAGAGGAATATAAATCAAGACAGAGGAAACTTAAAACTCAGAGGGGATTTACAACACGTTTATAAGATTAAAGGTAAATATATACCAAATACATAAGTAGGAACATTGGAATAACCAGAAAATTCCAATGGATCCGTTTCTATGTTGGAATAAAACGGAACGAAAAGGGGGACAAAGGTGCTGGACTAATATTCGATTTTGATGTTGCTATTTCCACAACGCATTTCAAGTACAAATGCACACATAAACAAATATTTCAGTTTTATTTTAACGGGACCATAAAAACATATAATTTATTTAAAATCTCGATACCAATTTCTTGGCTGAACTTCTATGTTCCTCTGTGTGACACTGATAAAATAAAAACAAGCGAAACGATGAATATTAACCATCTTGATATAGTAAGTTATTTTAGTACAGTATAGAAGCAGCTTTTGAGTTTGGAAACACTACGAAAACAGGGAAGCAATGGACCTAGAAAGAGTAGCTAAGAAAACTAAGGGGTACGAAGATAATGAACTGAGAAAAGAGATACAGGATTGATTCGGAGGGCTGGTAAATTATTCTATTGAGATTTCAAGTAAGGGAGGAAAAATACGAACAGATATAATGGGGGTTGTGATGATTTCCGGGGATAAGGACTGCACGATTTAGCCTCAAGGCTACAAATGAGCATTTGATGATACTCCATACTCAATTTACATATTTATTATCACACATGCATAGCGCAAGATATAAAAGAACGATTTGTAATGACCTGAACATCTATATTTCTATTATCTTGCAGGCATTAACTTGAACTGTTACAACAATGAGTAGCATTCCAGTTTTTAAAGAGACTAAGTATTCGTCTTAAATTCTCAGGTAACTTGGAATATAATCAGCTAGACTATCATGTGTCAAACACCGGGTGGAAGGCATGAGATGGGATATGCCGGAACCCGGAGCAAGGGGTGCGAGCCAACGTGGGGTCCCTAACGTGTGCTGAAGAATCTTCATCTCGACGGCAAGTATCTTCAGCCTCCAGGTTTTGACACAGGCCTGCCGTGCAGAGATTATAACGTCACCCCTACCCCGAGAACAGCAGGTACAGAACGCAAATCCCATGAAAGACCGAATTGAAGTGACCTGGAATGAAATGCAAGAACAGGAAGTCGCAGAAAGGAAGGTAACCAACCAAGCATTCGCCTAATGACCAAGGAAAACGGCGGAAAAATCGTTGGTCAGATTGTTCGGTCACCGGGGACCGAACCTGGTACCTTCCGAATGCGAGTATCACATCCCTCGGTTCCTGCATACTTCAGGAAGCATTTTGTGCTTTACCCCTCCCCAAAGACACCCGTCATTAGTAATTAAATATTATAAGTCGATATTCAATGACACTGACAAGGAAAGTATCACAAACCACGCCGCAACGCACCCTGCAATTCCTGTGACAAGGCGGAATGTACTCCAAGGAGACCACATTCAAAATATCAGCTCTCAGTTTTAACTATACGGTGCTGGAATCTTCGACTGGCAATCCAGATGGACAGTGCTTTAGAGGTGTAGCTACTTCATTACAGGCGCGGATATTGCAGCCTATCCCCAACCCCCTCGCGACATAGAAAATGATATTTTGAGACCCTTTTCTCATAATTTGCACAAGAATTCAGAAAATAGGTCTGTCCAATCTAGTTAGTTAATAGACGTCCTCTTTGTATATATAATATTTGGCGTTCGTTTTCAAGATGTAGTTAAAATTGGTAACTGATGTTTTGAGTGTGGCCTCCTTATACTATATCACTTCTGTTATAGAAATTTCAAGATGGGATTCAGCACAAGGGTCTCATACCTACTATCCTTGTAAGAAAACACACACACACACACACACACACACACACACACACACACACACACACACCCTAACTGTCATATTACTTTCTCTACTGGTAACGAAGTATTGTATTCCACCCAAAAATTCGATATCACGATTTCACAGGACATGTGTTTGCGACCCCCTGACGCAAAAAAAAAAAAAAAAAAAAAAAAAAAAAAAAAAAAAAAAATTGGAAAAAGGTCCGTGTGTGTGTCGTAGGTTAAAAACCGAAGTTGTTATTTAAGTTTAATGTCTTTCTAGAAGATTTTGAAGAAAATAGCCTCACCCTAAACTACCATTTACATGGAAAATTGTTATTTCCTTGAAAATTGCTCTAACGATTTTGATTCAAACGCCATATGTTTAAGATATTTTTATGACAAATGAAGTGTACATTTTGAATTTTCTGGCTGTAGCCCCTGTAGTCGTATTTACTCTGGACGACTTTTGCATAACTGGTAAACCGTTAGAGATAGACCAAATCGTAGTAGGTATACAAAAAATGTAGCTCACAATTTATGTCCAAATAAATTTTCTTGTAGGGTGAACCATTTCGGAGATATACCTTGTTATGTGTGTGAGTTTCGGAAAACTTGAAACTTTCGTGAAATGGAACATCGTTGTTCATTTTTTATATGTTAAGTGTGCAAAGAGAACGGAATCTCAAAGCTCTAAAACATTTGACTATCGCACAAAGCCTACTGTATTCTAATATTCCCCTTGCACCTACAAGGAAATAAGCAATAAGATAATTTGTACAAATGTTTATCTTAACTAACACGAAGAAGATAGAGGAGTAAGTTTGTAAGAATAATTAATACAAGAGTAGTTTGGTTAAGCCGGTCTTCAGTTAAACGCAGTTCGGTTAAACGGAATTTTATTACTGTTATTGTTGATAATGACGTAACAATACTATTTCCAACACTAGCAACAGAGGGGAGTTTTTGAGTGCGTGATCTGCAAGGAATACTTGAGGTAAAAGCTGCAGGTACACCGGCCAGGGTTTACTGGTGGCGGGCGCAAGTTTTTACAAAAAGCCCCACAGCTATGAATCAAAGGGTGTGGGCAAGCGAGCCGAGCGGGTAGAGGGAGACCCAAGCACTTTTTTGTTTTTTAAAAAATACGAATGATCGTGGAAAATGGTCCCGTGAGAATTTGACATATGTCAGCAGTGTAAAGGATTTTTGTTTATTTTCCCGTTTTTTACCTTTCTACAGAGCGGACTCCGTGCAGCAAATTCTAGGAATGTCCATAAAGCATCATTCGTATAAAATCTTTCCTTTAGAGTTTTACTGCATTGATACGTGGTATTGAATAATCGCACTTGTAGTGTGATTTGTAAATGCTAAACAAAGAAACAAAACAGAGCTTCCTTCAGCTATCTGGAATCCATCGGCGAAAAGGCTAAAAATTGCCAAAATTCATAAGTAATGATTGTAATATTATTAAATAGCACAAACCTTTTGCTTTAGTTCTATGCAGTTTTTATAGCTGAATACTTTAAAACATGACTAGTGTACTGGAAGTTTATTGTAAACAAACATGCGTGTTTTTTGTACTTTTAACTCTGCTTTTAACATCTACATCAGAGGAAGACAACTTCGGGCCGTGTGACGTATTTCAACGAAGAGCGTTCGTACGTTCGTGTGACGTCAGGCGAGAGCGGTGCATTGCTATGCTGCCTAGATCAGCGGCGCTACTTGCAGGAAACTGAATGAATATGAAAAATGGATGTTAACAATGTTTCTACCAGGTAGCAAATTGAATTGATAAATTTACGGTGCGACGATTTGCGGAAGGATAAATATAAACACAAGGAAGACTTGGCTGATTTTTATAAGAATGTTCCTCAAACCAGATTTCTGAGGTTATATTATCTATGTTTGGTTCCACGTATGTGTGCGAACAATTCTTTTCTGTTATGCACCTTTCTAAGGCAAAATCCCGAAGCATATTGTCAGATCACAATCTAACATGCAGTCTTCGATTACAAATACGCCCTAACATTGACAAACTAGTTAAACAAAAGCAAAACGGCAAATGTCGGAAAATGTCCACCTAATTGTTCTGTATAGCTCTCCTCTAGCTCAGGAACAATAGTTATAATTTCTGTTCTATTAGCGTTATATAATGACTGTTCACATAAACTAGAATATATATATGGCATAAAGCCCAAATGTGATTATTTATAATCTGTGGCTATTCCGTAATTGAAACAGTCAGCATTAAAATTACGATGTCCCGTATGCCATTTCCTCTTGCCCGCTGTGACGACACACGTTCAAATGGCTTTCGGCGGGAGCATGAGAGCTGACGTCACAGCAGCGTTACTTGTCTTCCTCTGATCTACATCATATTGGCGACTTCGCGGCTAACGAAATAAACAGGACTGCTGATATTGTTGTAGGCGCAAGAGGAATATTAGAATACAGTAGGCTTTGAGCGACAGTCAAATCTTTTAAAGCTTTGAAATTCCCTTCTCTTTGGACGGTCAAGAGACGAAAAAGTAAAGAACGACCTTCCATCTGAGCTAAGTATAGGTACTGCAAAACTCACACAAATAACAAGGAATACATCTGAAATGGTTACGCCACACAAAAAATACATTTGGACATAACTAGTGCGTTTTAACGAGATCTACATTTTATTTTCTCTACTGGTAAGTAGATGAAGTATTGTATTCCACCCAAAATTTCAATATCGAGATTTCACCGAAAATATGCATTTTGAGACACTCTGAATCCAAAAAAAAAAAAAAAAAAAAAAAAAAAAAAATTGCAGTTTTAGAAAAAGGCCCGTGTGCGTGCGTGTGTGTGTGTGTGTGTGTGTGTGTGCGCGTGTGTGTGTGTGTGTGTGTGTGTGGACAGCATAACTAAAACACGAATAGTCGGTTAAAAACCAAAGTTGCTATTTAAGTCTAATGTCTTTCAAGGATGCAACACGAAGATTTTGAAGAAAATAGCGCCACCCTAAAATACCCTTTACATGGAACATTTTTCGAAAATTTTGATTTTATTGAAAATGGCTCTAACGATTTTGATTAAAATGACATATGTTTAAGATATTTTGATGAAAAATGAAATGTATATCTTGAATTTTCTGGCTATAGCCCCTGTAGTCGTATTTACTCTGGACGACTTTTGCATAACTGGTAAACCCTAACAGATAGACAAAACCTTGCTGCACAAAAAATGTAGATCTTGCTAAAATACACAATTTCTGTCTCAATAAATTTTCTTGTAGGGTGAACCATTTCGGAGATATTCCTTGTTATGTCTGCGAGTTTCGGAAAACATAACTTTCGTGAAATGGATCATCGTTGTTCATTTTTTTATATGTTAAGTGTGCAAAGAGAACGAAATCTCAAAGCTTTAAAACATTTGACTATCGCACAAAGCCTACTGTATTCTAACATGTCCGTTGCACCTACAAGGAAATAAGCAATAAGATAATTTCTGCAAATGTTTATCTTAATTAACACGAAGAAGTTATAGGAATAAGAGTTTGTAAGATTGATTAGTACAAGAGTACTAATATGGATATTTCTAACACGTTTAGGCCACAAAGTAACTATTTGTGACCTCCGTAATGAATAGGGCATGAAGGAAGAAGCTGTGTGTATTAACGATTAGTGTGCATTTGAACTCTGAAAGGAAGGAAGGGAGGAAGGAATAGCAGGTTAGGTTTCCGAAGCATTAGCTGACCCTTGTATTGCGTCTCCGTATATCCTGCGGGGGGTCAAGGGGGGGGGGGCTCCTCCCCCCTGATAATGCAGCTATCTAGTTCTGTGTAACGACAACCCGGGGCGCTCCATGTCGCTACATCTGAATGCGAATTGATGCTCCGGAGTGAGGCGACAAAAAAACCATACAGTTTCCTTTCTTGAGGCCACCGCACTCTTTCCAATCACAATTATTTGTAACTGAGCCACCTGTTTACCTTAAACACATTCCCCAGAGAAGCCGCTCTTGATTCCAGAAGTGTTTTCGTAACGGTATGTCAAAGCCCTGGGCTGTGAGAATATTAAAAAAACATTCTCTACCAATTTGTTTAAGCTTTAGATATACTTTGTCCTCAGGAGCAATGAAAGCAATATGGAAAAAGCTTTTATTCTTCATCAGAGGGAGGAATACGTGGAGTAGGTTACACGCATGCGCAGGAGCACGGCAATGCAAATCAGAAGCTGGAAAAATGGAAATTAGCATCTGCTATTTTCTCGAGATCACCCAACTTGTCCATAAAATAGATCTTCTACACAAATTTTTCAGAGCGAGTTTACTCGGAGTACATTCATACCAATTACAGGTTCTATCTACCACAAATTTCCGACTGCAACCTCTAAAAACCAAGATGAAATTCAAAATCTGCTGTGTAAGATGTTTCAACCTGTATTCGTATATTAATGTGTTCTCGATGTGTTACTCTGGGTCAAAACGTAATAAATAAAAGAAAGCTTACTTTGGGGATCTAAAATGAGAGAGATCTATAAGTGGATAACTATTATTGTAGGTCTGTGAAAATTTTAAGACCAAAATACTATGAACATTCAAGACATCAAATGTTATTTTTATTTTGAAAGGATTTTAAAGCGGTTTTAGGGGTTATCAATGCACTGGGCTACTTCGCATCATGCGAGCAGACAAGACGTTCAAGTTCAGGCTGCCTCGCGTGCCTGCTGTTTGAATGTGACAGTAACAATAGGCGGCAGGGACTTTTCTGGTGCTATTCTCGAGACTTCTAGCTAGTCATTTCCGGTAGGCGTTTGTGTGTGAAGTCCAGAAGGTTCGGAATGGCGTCATTCCAGTATGAAAAGACATAAGACAGCAGTAGAGTTAGTCATTTGGTTAGCCAGTTTGGTTTTGGAGTTAAAGCTACGATAGGTGAGTGTGAGCCAGCTGTGCGTGTATGTGTGCGTCGTAAGAAGATTGTTGAGCGTCGAGGACACCGTAGTTAGTGTAAGAGATAAAGTGAAAGTGAATAAAGACACTAAAAGGACAGAGCAAGGTTATCAGAAGGATAGTTGTGAGTTGTGTTGGCACGGAAGACCTTAAACTGTGTTAACGACTAGAAGAAAATTGTATATTTGATAGAAAAGTAAAAGGATTGGATTTTGTCGTTCTGTCACAATATTATACATCGACTCTATATCAGGTTTTTAGTCCTTTTTTCCAGTTCTATCGTTACAACACAGTAAACATAAAAAACCGTATCTGTAGCACTTAAATCACTTTCTCTACTCACCCTTGTAAAACTATTGTTATTCTCCTGCTTTGTTGATCGGGATAAACATTTGTGGAAATGTTTGCTCTGTAGGTACAGTGGCAATATATAAATACAGTAGACTTAAGCGACAATCGATTCGCTGAATAATTACATTGAAATTCCCTTCTTTGCACAATCAGGACAAAAAAAAAAAAAAAAAAAAAAAAACGAATAGCGACTTTCTATTTTACAAATGGTTAACTCCACAAAAAGTATTTGAATAAACTGTGATTTAACCAGATCTACATTGTTGTGTAGTAAGATTTTGCCTATATGTTACGGTTGCGGTTGGATATTTTTTAGTTCGCTATGTTTGCCTCGGCTACAACTCTATCCCATGGTTGGTGAAATAATGAATTGATTTCTCTTGTAAACTTTTATTTTCTTGCCACATATAATTTTGTTATTTACAGCTTGGTTTTACCTTATATCCCCACGTGAAATTCCTTGTTCGCGGATCTGACTTTCCCGATTATTTTAGGAATCGCGTTTCCTAACAGTGTAATGAGTTTAGGTGACTGAATTTTCGAGACACTGAGATTTTGAACTTGAAGTTTTCCTCTTATTATTGATATTAGCATTATTAGGCTTAGATTATAGTATGATCTTATTAGTATTGTTATTCCTAGGTCGATTAATCCCGTCACATTGTTCAGCAGTTACACAAGTCATTGAATCTCATTCTGGGGCTATTCCCAGGAAGCTCAAATTATGCATTTTATTTGTCATTAATTATCTTAAATATATGATAATGCAATAAAAATTGTTAACGCCGTGTTTGAGAAAATAAACATATCTGAACATTTTCACTGGCGAGTATTATGCCAGAATGAACAATGTCCCATATTGTTCATGAAAACAACTGAAGTTTGTTATGTCATAACAATGTTATTATAAAACATAACTGTGTCAAATTCTAGAATAACGTTCTCTCGTCTTTCCTAAGCAATTTTGATGCTATCTGGCCAATCCTATTTTCTTTATTATACATGAAATATGATTTTATTTTTTCCAATGCAAACACATAGTTCCTGGCGAACACACACACAGAGGGAAAGAGAGATAACCTTTTTTAAAAATGTTTTGGATTCAGAGTCTCTAAACACGTATTTTCTATGAAATCTGAGTATCCAATTTTTGGTTGCACTCTACCTAGTGCAAGTATGTGCTAAAGAAACTAAAACACAATTCACTCGTTGTACTCATATGATTACTCTTGTACAAACTATTTTAAATATTCTTAAGTACATAGTCTTTGACATTTACTTCCCTCTTTCTATCCCACCCGTCAAAAATGATGAATTTCATTCGACTCAAAAATTCAGTATCGATATTTCATCGGAAATATATGGCTAAGAGAGACAAAGAGAGAATTTCGCAAGACAAGGGTAGAGGTAGGTATATGTAAAACATGAAAGTAAAGCAACCAAGGAATGAATGCTGGCTTTGGAGTAGGTACTGTTTGGAGGTGAGTACATTTTATTCCAGAGTGCAAGGCAGAGACTTTCGGGGTGCTTTTTTCTACCCCAAGTAAGAAAAATTTCGTTTCCTTAGTATTATTGCTGTTGAAATAATATAAGTATTTACCCAGAATTTTGTAGAAATGTGTAAGACGTTTTTATTGTCTCATTAAAATTAAAATGATTATATGACGTACAAATGTTCATAATTGCAGGTTTTCTTAAAAAATACGTAGAGGCAACCGCGTGCGCGTGCGTGTGTGTGTGTGTGTGTTTTAACTTTCGTGCTCTTTCAAGATTTAATTGTGTGAAATGTTGAGTGTCCCAAACTCATTAAAACTAATAAGTTACAACAATTGTTGTTAGTTGCTGCAAGTTGTTTCAGTATGTTCGGTGTGCTGTTCTCATGCAGTCGTTCTGAGGAAATATTTTCATAAATGGAACATAAAAACCAAATAAAAATTATCAATGCTAGTTAATAGAAAAAGGAAACTAATATCCTAATTCAGCTAGAAGGGCTTTTGCCATATATGAACACTTTTTCATTAATTTGTTTATTTTTCTCAAGAATGTACATACATGAAACTTGTTAAGGAAGTACAAAACACTTGTACGAATATATTGAAGCATGTTTCAAAATACATTTGGTGTTATATGATGTGACACAAGACTATCTGATCCCGAGCCCTTTAATTTATCTCTGAAATCTTACGTTTTCAAACTACTTACAGCTAAGTTACGTACATTTATTACTTTATTTTTGCTTACGCTATAAAGCATCTTAATACTCTGCTTTTTTACTGCTTGGGTTCACTAGTCTGGGGTGTTACGATCACATGATTTTCTCTGTCCACTATCTTATTTCTATACAACTTCTACAAACGATTCTTGCAAACATTTATTTTTCTATCTACTTCATGTTAAAGGAGATAAATCGTCACATATTTTCATTATATTCCCTGCTAGGTATAGCAAATGGGGAAGTATTCTACCCAAAATTTCGATGTCGAACTTTCTCCGGTGTGTGTGTGTGTGCGCGCGCCTATGAACAGCATAACTCAAAAATGAAAAGTCGCTTAAAAACCAGGGTTAGTATTAAAGTTTAATGTCTTTCAAGGATGCGACACGAAGATTTTGTAGAAAATAGCCCCACCCTAAACTACCTTTTACATTGAAAATTGTTTTAGAAAATTTTGATTTTCTTGAAAATGGTTAACTACTTTGATTAAAATGTCATGTTTGAGATATTTTTATAACAAATGAAATATATATCTTGAATTGTCTGCCTATAGCCGCTGTAGTCGTATTTACCCTGGACGACTTTTGCATAACTGGTAAACCGTTAGAGATAGACAAAATTTTACTGCTCAAAAAATGTAGATCTTGCTAAAATACACAATTTATGTCTTAATAAATTTTCTTGTAGGTTGAACCATTTCGGAGATATTCCTTGTTATGTGTGTGAGTTTAGGAAAATTTAAAGCTTTCGTGAAATGGAACATCGTTGTTCATTTTTTATACGTTCAGCGTGCAAAGAGAACGGAATTTAAAAGCTTTAAAACATTTGACTATCGCTCAACTAACCTACAAGGGAATAAACAATAAGGTAATTTCTACAAATGTTTATCTCAACTAACACGAAGAAGATATAGGAATAAGAGTTTGTAAGAATGCTTAGTACAAGAGTAGAAAAAGTCATGTGAGTGCAACACATCAGACTGTCACAGTTGAATTTCTTATTATTAACTTTTCCTGTGGGATGTTATAGAGAAAAGTGTAAAATCTATGTAAGAATTTAATCTTCCCATAAAATCAAAACAAAGTGTTTTAGGAATGGCCTCTGACAGTTCACTGAAAATAATAAACCACTGCATTACTAGTACACACAACATTAAACAAATCATTTTTTTTTTCCCGCGTACCCCAAAGACAATTTTGCATTCCAGTCTGACCAACCTTATAGTTTTTCTTAATTCACTTACAAATAAGCGTATTTTAAGGTGAATATAAAATGTATAACTTGTTATAGCAGTGGATTAGATCTTAGCTCTCGTTTGATTTTCATTATTCTGAAATTAATTTCATTGGATCGATTAGAAGATATATTTAATATAAGTACGTAACTCGGAAAGTTAAAAGGGAAAAAAACAAAGAGGTCTGGCTAGCCGCCGAGAACAGTGGAAAGAGAATTGGAACAAAGGGGCAAATGTGAGGGAGTTGAGTCGTTGTTCCTCTGAGGTGCGTACCGTGCAGACGGTAAGGTACTAATTGGAGTTTGGCCTGAAGCTACAATCAAGACCATCTCCTAGCAGGCAGGGTACGGCGATAGCACGAGGAAAGGAGAAGGGCAGCTTTGTTACGTTCAGCGATGTAGGGAGGGTCACGCAACACGAAACTTGTCGACAAGACGAAGAACCAAAGGAGGAGGAAGAAGAAGAAGAGACAACTTGACCAATATTAGAGAGCCAGCTCCAAGTTTTGCGAAACTTTGCTCCTAAGTTGGCTACATCGGAAAGCGACTTGTTTTCTTTGAGGTAAGAAGAGCGCTAATGCATCTAATGGTATAGTGTCTGCAATCTAGAATCTCTCGAGGGCGGCTGAGAGAAACTCGGGGTCGTAGGGCAACTACCACAGGGCAAATTAATGCATTCATAACTTAATCTATCACTACAAAAAGTGCTAATACATTTAGCTACTTGTCCATGCATGGAAGGTTACAACAGAGAGGTTATTCTAGTTCTTGTTAGCAAAAGAGGGGAGGTTGGATTTACCTCCCTCCACTTTATGCGGACTGTGGCACTCAGGCGTGCATTATACTGCAGTGGCGGTTTGACTATATGCATATACGTTGCGTTTTACTCACGAAAGCACTTTGAAATGTTATGCCATAAACATCTGTTGCTTTGGTGTTGCTTACGTTTAAGAATTGTATCAATATATAGTTGGCGACAAAGTGGAGAATATTCACCAAGTGATCGTCTCATAATCTATAACATCGTCCTCCGCTGGATTTGACCCTTCGACCTCGTGAACTAGAGGCGCCAAGAGCTTACTTGCCGAGCAGCGACCAGTCACGTCACAACAATGGATAGCGGTAGGCACTGAACGGTGCGTATATGTCTTCTTAACGCAGTGCTTAGAATCAAGGTAGCACGAAATATCTCCTCTCGCTGAACAACAGAGAGCTCACCAAAAAATCAATAAAGAAAACAAACTCTTTAATATAAGCTGCAGTTTAATTTTCTTGTATTTTATAATTTATATAACTTACTTATTCATAGTTTCTCATCAGTTAGACCTTTAAATGTTCTAATTGTATTATCTCCTTGGGTTTTTATATTAAAAATATAATTTTGTTCCTGTTACGTTTAAGAGTTCACCAGTAGTATCAACGCCAACCCACAAGTAGACGCGGTAGCGCTCACATCCATTGTAAACACCAGAATCGCTATCAACAATCGGAAGATTTTCCCTTCCTCGCCTCCAGGACATCCTACAATATTTTGTAGAAAATTGCAGCGACTTTATCAGCCAACATGTTGCCGGCCATCGATACATTTAGTTATCAGTGCATCAAATAGCGATGTTTTCCGAGTGAGGTTAAAACAGTAGTTATTACTACACTGAGTGTTGCCGCTGTGAAGGATAAAAAGTTGTTTTGTGAGAGATTCCTAAACACATGAGGATTAAGAAATGGCAGGGATAATTTGAAGTTACTTAAGGTAAATGGAAGTCAGAAGATAGTAAAGTAACTGTGAAAACTGGACAGTCACAATACTGCGACTAAAACAACAACTCCAATCCAGTTATTTTTGTCTCACTTTATTTTCTACTAAGTGTACAAATACAAATATATATCTACGTTAACACAGTCTACCGTCTTTCGTGGTATTACAGCTTACAACTGTTTTCTTCTCCTAACATTGACTGTCCTTTCACGGTCTTTCTTCTCTCTCTCAAACACTGTCTCTAGTGGGATGGAGCAGCCCGGCCCCGAACGTCCTTTGTTGTCTCGCCTCTATCGTGTGCCGGCGTCACAATAACTTATTGTGAACTGATAACTGATGTTTTAAACTTATATTTCAAAAGTTACTTTCTGATAAATGAACAAAATGTTTCGTATATCTTAATAAACCAAATGTTAATTCCTTGAGAGTCAGGAAGTTAGCAAATTTAACATCCAAGGCTTTTAACCCCCCCCCCCCTTAAAAGCTGATTCTTCTGCCTCCTTCAGCTTCATCAAAGTAAATATGTTTAGAAACGATTTCAGATTATAACGCACGACTTGGCAACATGCAAAATGCGGAAACAATATTGAACTAAATAATTACAATTCTTTTTTTTACATTGTGATACATAAATTCCTTTTTTTACTTTCTCCGCTATGCATAAGTAGCGGAAGTATTGTATTACTTGATAAGAAGAATATTTACACGAAAATATTCCTGGAGAATCTAACACAAGAGCTTGAAAGAATTAAATTGCACATGTTGATGGTTTTCGGGCAATTTCACGAAAACTCAAGAAATTTCACAACTGTGATTAAATGAATTATGCCAGTACAATTAACAAACCTGGCATAAACTTCATAATCACATAAATATAATGGAAAACTAATGGTGCTTGAGAGCAGTGTAATGTTTTGCAGTTCGAAGTGTCCAATAGTACAAAAGGGAAACCAAAGGATTTTCCTAAAATCAAATTTTAGAACACTGCTGCACTTATTATTAAAATTAAGATTCTTAATGTATCATCAACATTGCATTATTATGTGTAAAATAATCCCAAAAGGTCTGCATAAGTCTCTTCCTGCAGTTTTATATTCTACTGATAAACTCTTTTATTTAATTTTTAGGTCTAAATATGCCTTTTAGATTTTGGGCTTGAGAAAACACCTGACGCCTTAAGGCATAACATACGTACAAAGTTTCAAAGCCCTAAGACGTCTGTAAGTGCCTTAATTAAATCATATGTAAAAATATCCACTGTTGAAATACCCTTTGCTAGGGTTAAAAGTGGTTTTTCCAGACTTCTGCACATTCAAAATTTAATGGAATCCGCAAAATATAAATTTGCAAACTAAAATTCTTACTGCATTTTCCAAAAATAGCTTGTCAATAGCTTATAAACGTAATCATGGAATTGTTATTAGGATATTACTTGTTGAAATACCAAATAAAATGTTTGCAGGAATAGTTAACGGTTAAACTTCCCCGCACCTCAAGCACAAACAAACACGTGACAACAAGTAGAGTGCTAGAACCAAAAAGCGTTTTTCAAGATGATTCGAGAAGTGTGCGAAGTTCGCTATAGAGCCGTGTGACGTCATCCCCACTATACAAGGAGGCGAGATAACAGCAGAAGAGAGAGCTACGGTTGCAGACATGAGTCTGTGAGTGTCAGTGAAGAAGCTGTAATGAGTGTTGAAGATTGTATTATCGGAATTCGTGTATGAGAGACGAGAAAGTGAAGAAAGGACTTAATCAAGACTACGAGAAGAAAACACTTGAGAGTTGTAATATCAGGAAACACTGTAGACTGTGTTAGCGTCGGTGGAACAGAACTGTGTTTCAGGCTCTGGGAATTTAAGGATTAATTGCGTATGTTTATTACTTCATTAAAATATATTTTTAAGAGATTCTTGGACAACTATACAAATTTAAAACATTGTTTCTACAACACATGTGTAAATAACCACTTATCGCAGCTCAAAAATTATATTATTATTGTTATTATTTATTATCTTTATTATTACTGTTGTTCTGGAGAGCTAGCTTTCTTAGTGGCTAATTATCCTTTCATTTATTTACAATTCATTCAACAAGTAAAGGTCCAAATGACCTAGTTGTTCAGAGGCCCTTAAGCCTTATTCACTTACTCACTCACTCTAGCAGAAGTTGATTTTTTTTCCGTCATATAAGCTCAATCTGATACAACTGTTTTCGTTCAAAAACAAGTTTAATTTAAGTCAATTATTGCACATTCTTGGATCTTCGGCTTGCTCGAGATTCCCTCAGGGTTCCGATATCCACTGTAAAGTGCTAAAGGCTTGCCCTTTTCTGTTTTTATAAGTTGCAGTCAGCAATGGAAAGAAAATCAAACTTATTTTCACAATGAAACTAAAAGCAACCCCTTCACACCACTTATCTGAAGTCTAGGTACCCAATTGCTAATGTGTAACGCGCTGTCACGCCTTAAGGAGCAATTCACTTCCTTTTCGCAACCTACCAGTAGCGCTCAACATGCCCTATTCAGCACAGTAAAGGATTGTGAACCACTTCGTGTTTTTCCAGTGCTTAGATATTCCCAATAATCATCCTCTTCCTCGTAGTTCACACATTCTCAAAGGATATGCCTCGGCGTTAGCCGTTAAAGAATTAAACTTGACTTTTTCGTAGAATATCATAATAGATAACACGTTGGAGTTAGTCTGAGATGCGAAGCAGGTAACTTGTTGCGCCAGTGGCACCTGCAGGCGACAGTAGACTTGCTCTGCGACTGCAGACTGACTCCTCGTATAAAAGCGTGGCACTTAACAAAACGTGCTTTAGTAAAAGTTGCAGCGATCGAGTGAGAGCTCTCTTAGTAAACATTGAGCTGCAAAAGAACTCACAACTGCCTCCCTACAGCCCTGCCGGGTATACGTGTTGTAAATAAAGCAAGGGCTCTTCTAACCTCACTCTGGACGACACTCCCTTTCTGTACATAGCAGGCGTAAGCATGTCTCGTGTCGAACAAGGGAACGAACGCCGTGCAAATTTGTTTCTAACACATTAGTATTCTTATTTCACATAAAAATCTGACGTATTGCACTCTCATGACTTTCTCTACTCTTATACTAACTATTCCTACAAACACTTAGTCCACTATTTGTTTCAGGTTAGTCGATATAAACATTTGCAGAAATTATCTTATTGCTTATTTCCTTGTAGGGGTAAGGGGAATACGAAAATACAGTAGGCTTTCAGGGGTAGTAAAATCTTTTAAAGCTGGTCACTATACGAGGGCTTTAAAATTCCGTTCTCTTTGCATGATTAACTGAACAACGACCTTCCATTTGAGAAAAGTTTAAGTATTGTAAAACTCACAGAAATAACAAGGAATATCTCCAGAATGGTTCCGTCTACAACAACAACAAAAATATTCAGGCATAAATTGTGTCTTAGTGAGATCTACATTTTTTGCATATTAAGAATTTGTCTATCTCTTACGCTCTACGAGTTATTCAAAAGTCATCCAGAGTAAATACGACTACATAGGCTATAGTCAGAAAATTCAAGATATACCTTTCATTTGTTATAAAAATATCTCAAACATATGACGTTTTAATCAAAATCCTTACAGCCATTTTCAAGAAAATCAAAATTTTGGAAAAATGTTCCATGTAAAGGGTAGTTTAGGGTGGGGCTATTTTCTTCAAAATCTTCGTGTCGCATCCTTGAAAGACATTAAACTTAAATACCAACTTTGATTTTTAACCGACCTTTCGTTTTTGAGTTATGCTGTCCACAGACTGACACACAGACACAAACACGCAGGCACGCACGCCTTGTTCTGAAAATGCTTTTTTCTTCAGGGTGTCTCAAAACATATATTTCTGGTGAAATCTCGACATCGAATTTTTGGGTGGAATAAAATACTTCCTTGTACTTATCAGTAGAGAAAGTAAAAAAGGCAGTTGCTTTTCATTGTCACAATGAGAATGAAGGATCTTCAAACTAAGGCAACTATATTGAATATTAAAGTGAATTTGAATATATAAGGCCTCTGAAAGAGCAATTGGAAAAGTCGACTGTTTTTTTTTTTTTTTTATTTTCCTGCAACTTCACGTGAATGACTTCATTTCAAGTATGAATGACGTCATGAATTTAAGAAGAAATTTCTGATGTCTTCTTTGTTTCATTGATATTAGATGTAACTCCTGACAAAAACAAGTGAACAATGACTCTCTGCCGTTCGTTGCATAATTGTTGACGATTTATTTGGTTCACAGATGTAATTTCTGACAGGAAAGCAGATTCTCTTTAAATCGTGCTCTAAACATTGTTGAACATTTCTTTCAGACAATGACAAAAGCAGAAAAAAGCTCCGAAGGACAATTCAGTTTAAGTGGGTCATATTTTGACGAATTTTACGATATTTATTGGGTTACATACCAGAGTCTGCTAATCAGGCTACACCACTGAGAGTTGTAATACCCTTATGAATCAATTATATTACGTAACAAAGTTAATACACCTGGAATTCATGTAATTCCACGTTTGCGCCACAATATAATATTGCTGTTATGGATAGTGCATTTACGCCAATAATTCGAAACTAATGTGTATTTTTGTTCTTAAATTGGCACCACGTTAACATGGTGAGACATATTTTATGATTGAAAGAATTAAAATGTTAAACGAAACAATTTTCCGTCCCACTTGTAGACTACGGACTGACGCGCGCAGATATAATCAACAAGGTAGTCACTAAGCTGTTCTATCTTTTGGCACAATGCGTGTTATCAGTCATATCAAATACAAAACAATCACCTACTTCATGTGGAGGTGAATAACACAAACCAAAACAATGTTTGCGCCACTTACCGGCTTCAGACGAATGGCTTTGAACACACTTGCTAGACCAGTGCCCTGTAGTTTACGTCACCATGCCTGGCCAAGATGAAACCTGCAACCAAATAGTTGAGTTGTGTCACTCCAAGTTGACTTAACTGCTTCTTGTATAGCAACCTCGAAATCTGCTACTTTTTTCTTGGGTTAAAGTTTCAGCCCAAAACACTCGCACTGTTCAGCTATGGAACGAAGCACCAAGGAATGCATTCCTATGTTTTTATTTGGCAGTAAACAAACTAGTTTCACATCCAAAAATAATAAAAAAATTTCGTGATCATTGAGTAGCACGAAATCTTCGTTAATAGAGGGCACTAGCTGCACTTTAGTTACAGCTTTGTGAACTTCAAGTATGTTTTTAGGTAGTTTCGGTATATGGTGAGGCCGTTATCTGTAGATTGCTTCTAGTAATAGTTTAACATCACTGAAATGTAAGGCACTAGCACAAGTCTGGAGTTTCATTCAATGTTGTACTTATTATACTACCTGGGTTTTCACTTAACACACTAGCCGCTTTCCTTAACTATGCTGCCCATTTCGCTGTCAACACAACCAGAGTTGGCAACCAACTTGCCATCTTTATAGACGACAGATAAAAACATACAATAACACAACAAACTATAATAAAAAACACAAACACACAGTAAACAAAAACACACAGTAAACTTAAACACACACAAACACACACACTATACATACACAAACACACACACTTTCAAAACCCAACATACAAAACAACACAACTAATATAAAAAATTACATATGAGCCGGGGCAGCAACAACAAACAAAAAACTTACAGAGGGCAGAAGCCATCTTCATGCAGCTGGGGACGACAACACACACACAAACAAACATAAACAAATACATAAGCCACATCACTACAATCAAAACATTACACACACATGCCAGGAAGATTCTCCCACACGACAAACAATAATACCAAGACGAGGCTGAAGAGGGACTGTCCCTAAACAGCCTGGGCATGTTGTAAAACATGCCCGAATTACCTTTTTTTCATTTTTGCTACTCGAACTGGAGTCTGGAGTCTACTTCAATGGCAATCATTACTACATTGGCAACATTCAGTTGTCTATCTCCCAATGCTTATGTTCTCCCACTCAATGTCGCTACTACTGAAACAAAACACGGCAGCTAAATACTAGTCGATTAATTGTACTACCAACTTAAGAAAAATAAAAGTTCTTAGCAAATCTATATTCCTTAAGAATAAACGTGCTTCTCAAATATTAAATCTGGCGCAAACCCACCCACTGTTCCCGTGGAAGCATCCTTTGGTTTAAATCTGTCTGTCGGAATGACGAAAACACATCCTAACTGTGTTTTTATCACTTTTAGCGCCTAACTTTGTGTTGCTTAGTCATGCATTGTCATTCAAATATGTACATTAGCCAAAGGGGAGGAAAAGCGAGTGACGAAGAATACATACTGCATGCCAGTGATATTATATTATAAAATTGTTAGCCCTATGTCAGTTGCATGCAGATGCCTTGCTCTGTGACGTCATATTACCGATCAAAATTGCTCACTGCCCGGCGATATCTGTGTAGTGGGACAGTATACAGAGGATGCCTAAGGGGGAAAGGAATGGGATGATAGTGCCCAAAGGGCACCCGGCGAGCTACAAGGAGACACCCACCGAGGAAGGGTTTATACAGGTTTACACATACATAGTTCTCCATCTCGACGCGAGGTTCGCGCGTGTATCTGCCAGTGGCCAGTGACTGGTGGCCTCCCCAAGGACAGACGACCACAGCGCCACCTCAGCGCCACAGTCATCGCCCACGGAGGGGGGCTCCCTCGCAACGCAGTCGACAGATAGCCCTGAGAAACTGGTGGAAATGAAATTGAATGAAAAGGCAGGAAACTGGGGAATGTTTAATTATGCTACCCAGCATTCGCCTTGTGGCTCGGAAAAACTCCCGAAAAACCCCATCGGTGAGGATAATCAGCCACGAACCCACGACCTCCTGACTATCTTGCTCGGTCTCTAGTAGCGAACTGGATGCATTAAAACTCTTCACTACTTTTCTTGACTGTTGTTGAACATTTTCGAGCAGACATGTTACCCAATATTCAGAATGTTGTCCATTACCAACTTCTCATAATAATCAAGATGTTGGCAGGCTGAGGGCAGCCCGAAGTGTGAAGAACAGTTTACAGAAGTACGCCACATGGGGGATTTCAAACTTCACAATTATATTCAAATTGTTGTGAATAAACATTTTTTCTTTCAATGTCCAGTTGAAAAGACAGTTGAACAGGTTTCGTTTATTTTATTTCACCTCGAATTTCTGACGGTATGTAAGGGCATTTATAGAGTGTGTCTTCTGATATCGGACTCCACCAGTTTCAAAGGGAACACATCACCTTCCGTCCCTTCCAGTTGAGGGAGGTGGCCAAGTATTCGAATTAGCCGATGAGTTGACAACACCAGCATAGGTATGCTCTGTTGCTTCGATAAAGAGCCCAAAGCACAGTACGCACCTGAAAGTATGACGTAACAAAGTACCCTATAAACGGTAAGAAATGAGAAGAAGCTAGTGCTAATTTCTACTGCAGATTCTTCTACTTGTCATAATTTAATGTTTCTTTGATGTTCACCCAATCGAATTTTTAAATTCTTCTTTATTCTACCAGTATACATTCCGTGAGAATCTTAGCATCTATCTGATAAACTCCTAATTATTGAAATTTATCCAATCTATTGCCAATGGTGTATTTAATGGATTTCTTCAGCTAAAAGTATTTCGAGGTGCAAGTTGAACGTCATATTTTTACTTTCTCTACTACATATAGTAAAGTAGAGGAAGTATTGTATTCCATCCAAAAATTCGATGTCGAGATTTCACCGGAAATATGTTTTGAGGCCCTCTGAATCCAAAGAAAAGCACTTTTAGAAAAATTTCTGTCTGTCAGTCTGTGGACAGCACAACTCAAAAATGAAAAGTCGGTTAAAAACCAAACTTGGTACTTAAGTTTAATGTCTTTCAAGGAAGCGACACGAAGATTTTGAAGAAAATTCCTCCACCCTAAACTACCCTTTACATGGGAAATTTTTCAAAAATTTTAATTTTCTTTAAAAAGGCTCTAACGATTTTGATTAAAATGCCATTTGAGGTATTTTTATGATAAATGAAATGTATATCTTGAATTTTTTGTCTATAGCCCATGAAGTCCTATTTACTCTGGATGACTTTTGCATAACTAATAAACCGTAAGAGATAGACCAACTCTTACTATACAAAAACTGTAAATTTTGCTAAAACACACAATTTATGTCCTTTTTTGTGGAGTGAACCATGCTTGTTATTTGTGTTAGTTTTGGAGAATTTACACTTTTGTCAAATGGAACGCCATTATTTATTTTATATGTTAACCGTTCAAAGAGAACGGAATTTGAAATTACGAGTACTATCGCTCAACGCCTACTGTATTCCCATATTCCTCTTGTACCTGCAAGAGGATAAACAATAAGACAATTTCTGCGAACGTTTATCTGTATTAACATCAAGATATAGGAATAAGAGTTTGTAAGAATAGTTAGTACGAGAGTAGAGAAAGTCATGTGAGTTCAACACATCAGATATTTTATTATTTTTAAACATGGCTGGAGAGTAAATATATTTTTTGTAAACTATGTCATTATTATTGTTATCCTTACGTTACCTGCTATACGTTTTTAAATTATCTTTATTCTTAAATTTATTGAACATACAAAATACAAGCCGAGGTTCAAACCATCCCCAATACCAATTGCTGGATATCTTGTAATTATATCTTAAAATCTTCCTTTTTAAGAGGAGCATTCATTAATCTGCTAATCAAACTTCGAAACACTGATAGTTTATGTGATAAAGTATAATGCATAGTAATTATTTTTTATATAACTGTGTACCCGTGGAACTTTAAAACGTAACTGTGAACTCCAAAAAGAGTAATATGTAATCTTTCTCTATCTCCATGGTGAAAGTGATTTTTAAATCTTTTGTTATACTTCTATGGAATTTTCAAAATAAATTTAGTTATTTTACTCAAAAGCTAAATTTTGAAATTTTTAAACCAAAAATTGTAATTAATCAAAAACCATTATGTCTTCGTCGAAAAATGAAATTCGGCAGAACGAAAAGACACATTTGATATTTTTATGTAAGTGGAATCCGCAAATACTGTTTTAATCATATTCAATGATTTTTATTGTATTTTGTGTATCAGAATATATTAAAATTAATTATAATTTTTTCGGAACCATCAGATTACTGAAACGCAAGCAATGATCTCAAATGAGATTGAAGTACTGATTTGTGACAAAATTGTGGAGCACCTAATTTCACCCGTCATCCCCCTTAAACCTCTAGAAATCAAATCAATAAAATACATAAATTTGTGAAGTGTTTTAAGAATCCTTTTTTATGAAGTTGAAACAAAAAAATCAATAAGTCTGGAACAAATTGCGTACATGTTACTATTTTTTTACTTAAGGCAAGTAGCAGAAACCGAAAGGGTTATAATTCGTACGCCACTGGTTCCCACGAAATAGCCTCCAGAAAGATAGGAGTGCTAATCCCTTGCAGGAGTGTGTCTCAGAGTCATTTCGGAGAGCGTATTTAAATTACGCATATCCAATGACAAGGGGTGGGAAGAGGGGTTGGTAAAGGGGTCATGTAAAGGAGGGCGCTAGCTGGCCTCGGGCCTAAGAGGCGTTTGTTTACCTATGTGACGTCACGTAGCAATGTTGGTTGGCTACTTGCGACCTCAGTGGCGGAAACCTGCAAGCACCATTTCGTTTAAAACACCAGCTTTGCATCCTCACAGACAAGGCATATCATCAATATATCAGACTAATATCACCAGAAATTTAATTTAGCTAGCTTAAGTTCAAAATCACAGTTTGCAAATGTTATTATGATTAATTCATAATTATAAAACACAGCAATAAAGCTATTTACCTAAAGACTAAAAGGGGTAAAATATTTCTAGTGATGGTTCTATATTTTAAGAGCTGGGCACTATGTGATGTCTTCGAAATTCGAATCTCTTTGCTTGACCAGGACATAAAGAAACGAATAACGCCTTCCCATTTGAGAAAATTATAATTATTGATAACTTCAACAAAATAGCAAGAAGTACTTCGGAAATGGTTCACTCCACAAAAAAGTGTATTTGGCATGAATTGTGTGTTTTAACGAAATGTACATTTTTGTTAGGCAAAAGGGAGACCCTTTATCCCCAAAATTGTTCACCTGCACCCTCGAGCTAGTGTTAGGAGACTAGATAGTGATGCGGAAATGAGAGACGTAAATATCAATAGTAGAAGGCTGACAAACATGAAATTTGCAGATGACATTGTGTTATTCTCCAACACTGCGACAGAGTTAAAAATATGCTAATAGAGCTGAAGGCAAGAATCAAAGAAGTAGGTCTACAAATGAATCCATCAAAGCCGAAGCTAATGACTAATTCTGCGAAGATACCAATTATAGTAGACGGGGAGCCGATAGAATACTGCAGAGAATCTATTTATCTAGGTCAATCACTCAGTCTGACTGAAAATAAGAACATAAGAAGAATTAGACTAGCCTGGAGTAAGTTTTGGAGCATGAAATGTATTGTAACAAATAAGGAAGAGAAAAAAAATTGCTAAAAGGAATAGGAAGGCTTCCAGAACCTCTGCAGAGGAGAGAAAAAGTCAAGGAAGGAGATATCTATGGTGTTGGGAACTTCTGAAACAGCTGTTGCAACTTTTGCAAATCTCAAACGTGTTTACAAGCTTCATCTAAGGATTCTCAGGTCAAAAAGCATAGAATAACAAATCGCAAGGAAATTTAGGACGCGAATAAAGATAAATGATCCCTTCTAATGCGCCGTTAGTCATATGTTTGGGCTTGAATTTCAACTGCTATCACTTCAAAACTGTATTTGTAGAAATACATGTTTCTTTTGCAGTTAATTGTTCTTCCACACAAGGAAGAAGTAGGATAAGGTTGAAAAGAGTAAAATGACATTATTTGAACTTATAGTTGGCTAAACTAAAACTTTGAGACCTAAGTACAGCATAACTCAAAAACGAAAAGTCGGTTAAAAACCAAAGTTAGTATTTAAGTTTAACGTCTTCCAACGATGCCACACGAAGATTTTGAAGAAAATTTCTCCACCCTAAACTACCCTTTACATGGAAAATGTTTCCAAAATTTTACTTTTCTTCAAAATGGTTCTAGCGGCTGGGATTAAAATGCCATATTTTTTTAGATATTTTCATTGCAAATTAAATGTATATCTTAATTTTCTGGCTATAGGTCCTGTAGTCCTATTTATTCTGGAGGACTTTTGCATAACTGGTATACCGTAAGAGATAGACCAAATCTTACTATACAAAAATTTAGATCTTGCTAAATCACACAATTTATGTCTGAATCAGATTGTTTGTGGAGTGAACCACTTTGGAGATATTCCTTGTTATTTGGGTGATTTTACAGAACTTATACTTCCGTGAAATGGAACATTGTTATTCATTTTTTATATCTTAGCGGTGCATAGAACGGAATTTTAAAGCTTTAAAAGATTTGACTATCGCTCAAAGTCTACTGGATTTCCATATTTTCCTTGTACCTACAATAACATAATTTCTGAAAACGAATTGTAAGAATAGTTAGTAGAAGAGTAGAGAAAGTCATGTAAGTGCAATACATCAGATTTTTGGTCATAAAATGTACCTTTTCTGAGGAACTATTGGACAGAATTGCATGACTTTTTGTGGTTATTATTAGATATATGATTCTGAAACTGAACCTCAAACATTATTCGTTTTGCTAAATACTGTATGCAAAAAATGAACATCTTCGAAGTTGAATTTAAAAAATTAAGTATGAATATGAGATAGTTCCTATGAATTTTGGTGATATAAGTTTTCATTCCACGGTAAGTTACCTTTATCTTTTTTTGTAAAACGACTTGCTTTAGCTACAAAACTTTGAACTTTTTACAGTATTTAGATATTTATGATAATAATAAGTACACTAAATTTCTAACAAATTGGTTATATCTAACCAAAGATATAATTTTTTCTTCAACGTAGGAAGAAATAGTTTGCAAATTAACACCACCTTAAGATATTTTGGTTTGAAATCGAGGTCTGGTCAAAGAAATCTGCTACTTAATACATTTCCTTATGCTTTATAAACAAAGAATGTTGAGTAATTTGTCAAAGCGAACTGAGAAGAATATCGCTAATGATAGGAGCAGTGCTGACAACTTGTGTTTCCTGCGACTGGAGTTCCCTTCCTGCATCGCCGAGAATTTGTTACAAGGTTCTTCTTATCCTCTTTTTTTTAAAAACAAACTCTCCTTGTTTGGGAGCCATACGTTTCTTTTGTTCTTTATGTCTTTCTTTACTTTAGCAACGACCCTCTTTGTCCTCCCCCCGTTTTATTTCATTCTTCTATTTTTTTATTCTGCAGCAGCAGTAGGGAGGAGGGATGGCCTGGATTGCCAAAGGGCCAGTCCTTCAGGAACCTCCCTCGCACCCTTTATCTCGCTCGCAAGTTTGGACCAAAGCCCATTGAAACGTTTTTCGCCCGAGGTGGGACACGGGAAGGAAGGGAGGGGGTGGTACAGGCTGCATCATTCTCCTCACGGAGGAGAGTATAGTCCGATTTAAAAACACAAGCTCCGGTAATGGGATTAACTGCAGAAGCCACCTGGACGCCCCTTCTTGCAATCATCATAACTTGGAGTAAATGGATAAAACTAAACCAGGCCAGTTCCTGGTGCACCTACATCGACATAGAGGTTTGGAAACAGAAACAAAATTATTCTGCTCGTTAAACGAACACAAGGTGTTAAAAACTCTTAACATGTTTAGAGGCAACAGTACTTTTGTACTAACCATTCTTACAAACTCTTATTCCTATATCTTCTTCGTGTTAGTTAAAATAAACATTTGTACAAATCATCTTATTGCTTATTTCCTTGTAGATGCAAGGTGAATATTAGAATACAGTAGGCTTTGTGCGATAGTCAAACATTTTAAAGCTTTGAGATTCTGTTGTCTTTGCACACTTAACATATAAAAAAATGAACAACGATAATCCATTTCAGGAAAGTTTTGTTTTCCGAAACTCACACACATAACAAGAAATACCTCCGAAATGGTTCACTCTACCAATAACTCCGTCTAGGGGATATATGAATAGCGACCACAAGATACCCAAGCTGAGCAGAACATTACTTCCACTTACTGGTGTCTAGGGGATATGTGAATAGCGACCACAAGGTACCCAAGCTGAGCAGAACATTACTTCCACTTACTGGTGTCTAGGGGATATGTGAATAGCGACCACAAGGTACCCAAGCTGAGCAGAACATTACTTCCACTTACTGGTGTCTAGGGGATATGTGAATAGCGACCACAAGGTACCCAAGCTGAGCAGAACATTACTTCCACTTACTGGTGTCTAGGGGATATGTGAACAGCGACCACAAGGTACCCAAGCTGAGCAGAACATTACTTCCACTTACTGGTGTCTAGGGGATATGTGAATAGCGACCACAAGGTACCCAAGCTGAGCAAAACATTACTTCCACTTACTGGTGTCTAGGGGATATGTGAATAGCGACCACAAGGTACCCAAGCTGAGCAGAACATTACTTCCACTTACTGGTGTCTAGGGGATATGTGAATAGCGACCACAAGGTACCCAAGCTGAGCAGAACATTACTTCCACTTACTGGTGTCTAGGGGATATGTGAACAGCGACCACAAGGTACCCAAGCTGAGCAGAACATTACTTCCACTTACTGGTGTCTAGGGGATATGTGAATAGCGACCACAAGGTACCCAAGCTGAGCAAAACATTACTTCCACTTACTGGTGTCTAGGGGATATGTGAATAGCGACCACAAGGTACCCAAGCTGAGCAGAACATTACTTCCACTTACTGGTGTCTAGGGGATATGTGAATAGCGACCACAAGGTACCCAAGCTGAGCAGAACATTACTTCCACTTACTGGTGTCTAGGGGATATGTGAATAGCGACCACAAGGTACCCAAGCTGAGCACAACATTACTTCCACTTACTGGTGTCTAGGGGATATGTGAATAGCGACCACAAGGTACCCAAGCTGAGCACAACATTACTTCCACTTACTGGTGTCTAGGGGATATGTGAATAGCGACCACAAGGTACCCAAGCTGAGCAGAACATTACTTCCACTTACAGGTGTCTAGGGGATATGTGAATAGCGACCACAAGGTACCCAAGCTGAGCAGAACATTACTTCCACTTACTGGTGTCTAAGGGATATGTGAATAGCGTCCACAAGGTACCCAAGCTGAGCAGAACATTACTTCCACTTACTGGTGTCTAGGGGATATGTGAATAGCGACCACAAGGTACCCAAGCTGAGCAAAACATTACTTCCACTTACTGGTGTCTAGGGGATATGTGAATAGCGACCACAAGGTACCCAAGCTGAGCAGAACATTACTTCCACTTACAGGTGTCTAGGGGATATGTGAATGGCGACCACAAGGTACCCAAGCTGAGCAGAACATTACTTCCACTTACTGGTGTCTAGGGGATATGTGAATAGCGACCACAAGGTACCCAAGCTCAGCAGAACATTACTTCTACTTACTGGTGTCTAGGGGATATGTGAATAGCAACCACAAGGTACCCAAGCTGAGCAGAACATTGCTTCCACTTACTGGTGTCTAGGGGATATGTGAATGGCAACCACAAGGTACCCAAGCTGAGCAGAACATTACTTCCACTTACTGGTGTCTAGGGGATATGTGAATAGCGACCACAAGGTACCCAAGCTGAGCAGAACATTACTTCCACTTACAGGTGTCTAGGGGATATGTGAATGGCGACCACAAGGTACCCAAGCTGAGCAGAACATTACTTCCACTTACTGGTGTCTAGGGGATATGTGAATAGCGACCACAAGGTACCCAAGCTCAGCAGAACATTACTTCCACTTACTGGTGTCTAGGGGATATGTGAATAGCAACCACAAGGTACCCAAGCTGAGCAGAACATTGCTTCCACTTACTGGTGCCTAGGGGATATGTGAATAGCGACCACAAGGTACCCAAGCTGAGCAGAACATTACTTCCACTTACTGGTGCCTAGGGGATATGTGAATAGCGACCACAAGGTACCCAAGCTGAGCAGAACATTACTTCCACTTACTGATGTCTAGGGGATATGTGAATAGCGACCACAAGGTACCCAAGCTGAGCAGAACATTACTTCCACTTACTGGTGTCTAGCGGATATGTGAATAGCGACCACAAGGTACCCAAGCTGAGCAGAACATTACTTCCACTTACTGGTGTCTAGGGGATATGTGAATAGCGACCACAAGGTACCCAAGCTGAGCAGAACATTACTTCCACTTACTGGTGTCTAGGGGATATGTGAATAGCGACCACAAGGTACCCAAGCTGAGCAGAACATTACTTCCACTTACTGGTGTCTAGGGGATATGTGAATAGCGACCACAAGGTAAACAAGCTGAGCAGAACATTACTTCCACTTACTGGTGTCTAGGGGATATGTGAATAGCGACCACAAGGTACCCAAGCTGAGCAGAACATTACTTCCACTTACTGGTGTCTAGGGGATATATGAATAGCGACCACAAGATACCCAAGCTGAGCAGAACATTACTTCCACTTACTGGTGTCTAGGGGATATGTGAATACCGACCACAAGGTACCCAAGCTGAGCAAAACATTACTTCCACTTACTGGTGTCTAGGGGATATGTGAATAGCGACCACAAGGTACCCAAGCTGAGCAGAACATTACTTCCACTTACTGGTGTCTAGGGGATATGTGAATAGCGACCACAAGGTACCCAAGCTGAGCAGAACATTACTTCCACTTACTGGTGTCTAGGGGATATGTGAATAGCGACCACAAGGTACCCAAGCTGAGCACAACATTACTTCCACTTACTGGTGTCTAGGGGATATGTGAATAGCGACCACAAGGTACCCAAGCTGAGCACAACATTACTTCCACTTACTGGTGTCTAGGGGATATGTGAATAGCGACCACAAGGTACCCAAGCTGAGCAGAACATTACTTCCACTTACAGGTGTCTAGGGGATATGTGAATAGCGACCACAAGGTACCCAAGCTGAGCAGAACATTACTTCCACTTACTGGTGTCTAGGGGATATGTGAATAGCGTCCACAAGGTACCCAAGCTGAGCAGAACATTACTTCCACTTACTGGTGTCTAGGGGATATGTGAATAGCGACCACAAGGTACCCAAGCTGAGCAAAACATTACTTCCACTTACTGGTGTCTAGGGGATATGTGAATAGCGACCACAAGGTACCCAAGCTGAGCAGAACATTACTTCCACTTACTGGTGTCTAGGGGATATGTGAATAGCCTCCACAAGGTACCCAAGCTGAGCAGAACATTACTTCCACTTACAAGTGTCTAGGGGATATGTGAATGGCGACCACAAGGTACCCAAGCTGAGCAGAACATTACTTCCACTTACTGGTGTCTAGGGGATATGTGAATAGCGACCACAAGGTACCCAAGCTGAGCAGAACATTACTTCCACTTACTGGTGTCTAGGGGATATGTGAATAGCGACCACAAGGTACCCAAGCTGAGCAGAACATTACTTCCACTTACTGGTGCCTAGGGGATATGTGAATAGCGACCACAAGGTACCCAAGCTGAGCAAAACATTACTTCCACTTACTGATGTCTAGGGGATATGTGAATAGCGACCACAAGGTACCCAAGCTGAGCAGAACATTACTTCCACTTACTGGTGTCTAGGGGATATGTGAATAGCGACCACAAGGTACCCAAGCTGAGTAGAACATTACTTCCACTTACTGGTGTCTAGGGGATATGTGAATAGCGACCACAAGGTACCCAAGCTGAGCAGAACATTACTTCCACTTACTGGTGTCTAGGGGATATGTGAATAGCGACCACAAGGTACCCAATCTGAGCAGAACATTACTTCCACTTACTGGTGTCTAGGGGATATGTGAATAGCGACCACAAGGTACCCAAGCTGAGCAGAACATTACTTCCACTTACTGGTATCTAGGGGATATGTGAATAGCGTCCACAAGGTACCCAAGCTGAGCAGAACATTACTTCCACTTACTGGTGTCTAGGGGATATGTGAATAGCGACCACAAGGTACCCAAGCTGAGCAGAACATTACTTCCACTTACTGGTGTCTAGGGGATATGTGAATAGCGACCACAAGGTACCCAATCTGAGCAGAACATTACTTCCACTTACTGGTGTCTAGGGGATATGTGAATAGCGACCACAAGGTACCCAAGCTGAGCAGAACATTACTTCCACTTACTGGTGTCTAGGGGATATGTGAATGGCGACCACAAGGTACCCAAGCTGAGCAGAACATTACTTCCACTTACTGGTGTCTAGGGGATATGTGAATGGCGACCACAAGGTACCCAAGCTGAGCAGAACATTACTTCCACTTACTGGTGTCTAGGGATATGTGAATAGCGACCACAAGGTACCCAAGCTGAGCAGAACATTACTTCCACTTACTGGTGTCTAGGGGATATGTGAATGGCGACCACAAGGTACCCAAGCTGAGCAGAACATTACTTCCACTTACTGGTGTTTTGCTCCTCACTGTAACTTTTCTATCTGACCTTACCTTGGTCATCTCTTGTTCTCTTCCGACGCCGATGCTATTAGGGTTCCTGAGGGCTAGGGAGTCTTTATTTTTCCAACTTCTCCATTTCTCTATAAAATCTTAACCCCTAACATGCTGGCCTGTCATGGCATGTAATACGTCCTCTGATTGGTAATCAGAGGATATGGTCGGTGAATTTATTTTAATAATTCTCCCAGTCAGGTCGGTGAGACCCGTAAACCGACAGGTGTGGTCCTCCAGACATTCTGGGGGTTGTGAGAGAGCGATGTGACCGCCAAAACTTAAAATTATGGTGCTCTCTAAAAAGTGGTTACTATTACTGCTAATGCTCTCTTCAATATCATCAGTGAAAAATATTGGAGAGTAAGAGGATTAATGACTTCATTGTCAGAAATCCAGTATTACGTAACAACATTTTTTGTATATCAAGGATTTGCCTATCTCTTATGGTTTACGACTTATTCAAAGTCATCTAGAGTAAACAGGACTGCATAGGCTATAGTCAAAAATTCAAAATATACATTTCATTTGTCATAAAAATATCTTAAACATATGACATTTTAAACAAAATCGTTAGAGCCATTTTCAAGAAAATCAAAATTTTCGAAAAATTTTCCATGTAAAGGATAGTTTAGGATGGGGCTATTTTCTTCGAAATCTTTATGTCGCATCCTTGAATATGATTAAACTTAAATACCAACTTTGGTTTTTAACAGACTTTTCGTTTTTTAATTATGCTGTTCACAGACAAACAGACACACACATACACACACGCGCGCGCACACACACACACACACACACACACACACACACACACACACACACAGACACGGATCTTTTACTAAAAATGCTTTTTTTATTGATTGATTCAGGAGGCCTCAAATTATATACCTCCGGTGAAATTTCGACATCGAAATTTTGGTTCGAATACAACACTTTCCCAGCTTACTACTTACGTAACAGAGAAAGTAAAAGTAAAAAACTAAAGAAAAGAAAGAAAAGGAAAATGTATGATCATTTCTCTACTCACTCTTCTACAAAACACTTTTAAAAAATCTTATTCTCCTATTCACTTCGTGCTAATCCACCAGCAAATCTTTGAGATGATGCCGCCGTATCTTTAATAGTAATATGTGGTGCCCGTTAGCAGGAATATACCAAAGTTGAATGCTAGGCAAGTCTTCTTTCCCGTTCCCGGGGCCCGGGAATGTTTGCCATTGGTTGTGAACTAGCCTTTATTAGTGTAGCTCTTCAAGCAAATTAATACAGATTTCAGATCCAAGTCTGGCACTTGGTAAAATTACACTTCAAGTATTTACTTTCACACGAGTAATCATAAAATATATTCTGTTTTTTAAGCTAGATTTTATTTTTATTTCGGAACGTAATTTTATATCTCCATACAGAAGTTTTGCCCGGACGAACTGAAACACCTGAGAACTTTAGGAATTAGAACTTCTTCTTCTTCTTCTTCTTCTTCTTCTTCTTCTTCTTCTTCTTCTTCTTCTTCTTCCTCTTCCTCTTCTTCTTCATCTACTGCTACCTACTTCTTGTTAATGCTAATCAGCTTTCATTATTCATTTACTAATTTAATGTATATACATTTAAGAAAAATACAATAAACTAAAATGATAGATGTCAAATCTGATCATTATGTAATTGCTTTGAAATCCTGTTCTCTTTACATGAACATGGAGAAATAAGCGAAAAAGAAAAAGAATGGAAACTTGCAGCTAGAAAAGTATAAGGTATCTGAAAATTAAAACCATAAAATACAACAATAACAAAGAATACCTTGGAAATGTTAATGCTACATTTTCTTTTATTATAGATTATGTGCTTTGAAGGAACATAAATTTTTGAGTAGTAAGATTTTGTCTATCTATTCTGGTTTATCGTAATATCAAATTGGTTCAGAATAAAGTGGACTTTCAAGGCTATTCCCAGAAGATTCAAGTTATCCTTCATTTTATTTTTCATGAAAGTAACTGAAACCTTAATCAAAATCGCTAGAACCTTTTGAGAAAATAAAAAAACAACGGAGTTTTCCATGTAAAAGAGTAGTTTGAGATGGAACTCTCTGAAAATCTTCATGTCGGTTCCTTGGAATGTGCTGAACTTTCTAGATTATTGTACAATAATTTCATAAAGACTACGAGAGAGATAAACTAATTAATTAAATCATGATGAGTGTCAGACAGGCTTTCGTGTCGCTGATAAGAACAATTCATGAAGCATTAAAGTAAGGAAAATCTGAAATTCTGAGGTATATGGTTTTCCTATAGATACCATAAAGCGGTAACAATAGTAACATTTCATCCTGGTTAGCTTTTAGGGCTCCAAGTGTTGGTGTGTGTTTCAGCATGCAAGGTTGATGCATTGCTTCCTGTAAATCCTCGTCCTTCGGATCGGGGGATGTCCCAGAGTCCGGGCACCAAGGGGGTTGTGTAAGTCCGCAGAGGAGAGGGAGAGGCAACCACGGAGTCACCAGGTGGTCGTTATGAATCTTCGCACCTCGCACCTCACCTCTCCTCGTAGGGGTGCAGAGAGGTGAGGCCGATGCATTTTTAGAAAAAGGTCCGTGTGTGTGTCTGTGTGTGTATCAGCCTGTGCACAGTATAACCCAAAAATCTGATGTGTTGCACTCACATGACTTTCTCTACTCTTGTTCTAACTACTCTCACAAACTCATTCCTATATCTTCTTCGTGTTAGTTGAGATAAACATTTGTACAAATTATCTTATTGCTTATTTCCTTGTAGGTGCAAGGGGAATATTGGAATACAGTAGGCTTTGTGCGATAGTCAAATGTTTTAAAGCTTTGAGATTCTGTTGCCTTTGCACACTTAACATATAAAAAATGAACAACGATGATCCAATTCACGAAAGTTATGTTTTCCGAAACTCACACACATAACAAGCTATATCTCCGAAATGGTTCACCTTACAAGAAAATTTATTCAGACATAAATTGTGTATTTTAGCAAGATCTACATTTTTTATATATAGTATAATTTGGTCTATCTCTAACGGTTTACCAGTTATGCAAAAGTCGTCCAGAGTAAATACGACTACAGGGGCTATAGCCAGAAAATTCAAGATATACATTTCATTTGTCATAAAAATATCTCAAACATATGACATGTTAAATCGTTAGAGCCATTTTCAAGAAAATCAAATTTTTCTAAAAATGTCCCGTGTAAAGGGTAGTTTAGGGTGGGGCTATTTTCTTCAAAATGTTCGTGTCGCATCCTTTGGACTCAGGAGGTATCAAAATATATATTTCCGGTGAAATCACATCGAATTTTTGGGTGGAATACAATACTTCCCCTACTTACCAGTAGAGAAAGTAAACATGAAAAGCAAAAAAACTGTCCTTAACAAAAAGTGTTTAAAATAATGTTATCTGTCAGCTCCCAATGTTTGTATACTTTTGGGACACCCTGTATACAGGATGGAAGGGAAGTCATTACATCCTTTCTAATATGTGATTCACAGAAGCATTACAAACAAAAAATCCTATAGCATTTTGTTCAGCCGATTTCGAAAATATAAATGTTTTTGTTCCAAATTTAATGCGTAATTCCACAGAAATGTACAAAGATAACAGTTTGTTACTTGTAAGATGCGTAGAGTAACGTATTTCTGACATAGCTTCGGTAATAATTATGCGACATCACACAAGGTTTCGAAATAATTTATCACTTAGAAGACGTGAAGGAATACTCCAAACGAGTTTCTCAGACGCGAGGTATGTCGACAACGTTGCGTTGAGGTTGGTCCGGAACTTAACCTGATTTCCGAATGTAAACAGGTCGACCACTTTCACTTTCGCCTAAGTTTTGACAGGTAACGGTTGTGATTGGCCTATGTTCGTGCAGTAAACATAGAAGGAGACGCGTGGCAGCAGTAGTGTTTGTTTATGTACTGAATCAGTGAAAGTGACACACACAATAGGCAGTGCTGGCAACTTGTTTTCGACAAAACGATTTCCGTAGGAAATGGCCAGAGACAAAAACGTAAGATACAAAATAAGCTCCAAATACCAAGATCCATCACTGGTTTAAATTAATATAATGACTTCCCTTCCACCCGGTATGAATCCTCTGGATTTCTTCTTCTGGGGAGACGTAAAAAGCAGGATCTACAAAACAGCAACTAGTGCCCTCGAATCTTTGAGAGAATGCATTTATCTTGCTGCAGAAGAATTACGCAACAATGAAGGTGTTTTTGTTACAGTGCGACGTAATTGGTTAAAAAGGTGTGAGGCTTTCAGGTACGCAAATGGTGGACATTTTGAAGAATACCTGTGAAGTGGGTGAACCATTTGGTTTATTGCTTATTCTTTTGCTGTCACCTTAAAATATCATTTGGTGCAATTTGTAAGAGCCTACAAATTTACCTTTGTGTTTATAAGTCAGAGAGATGGTTTGATTTATTAAATTATAGCAGTATCAGCTACAAAACAGTTTAAGTTTGATGTTGAAGGAAATGATAAACAATATACTTAGATAGTGAGTTTAGGTTACAGTATGCGTTACTGGAGAATTCAGATGTACTTATTTATTATGACGTAACAGACACGGCATGGTATGTCAAATAAATTAGCACACACTACCATCTAAGTTTTACTCGTTTTTGTTTATATTTGGGCTTGGCTATGGTGGATATTAATTATGATTTTAACAAATGGATGTACTTACTTCAAGTATTATTGAAAGTGGTGAATCATAGTGATCCTGCGTAGGAATTAATAATACGAATCGGAACTTCTACAGGCACACAGGCACATAAAAGATCACCTGCACACTGGCTTGGCCCATTGAGGTTGCAAAATACCGGGCTATGATCTTTCATTTTATAGAGCAGTGATGTCCAACGTCTGCAAAAGAGGGGAGTTGGGCTTACCTCCTTCCAGTATACGCAGACTTTCCCACTCTTTAGCCCACAGCCAGGCATTGTATTGCAGTGGCGGTTACGTTTGATTTACGAAACCACTTTCAAGTCTTATACGATAAACAGCTGTCCATTAGTGACTTCTTCGGTACTGCTTACATTTAAGAAGTCCGTCAATATTTGGCGACAAAGTCGAAATGATCCACCAAATTCGTCGCGTAGCCTCTTGCGTTGCAGACTTTTATATAGTTAATATGGTAATACAGTTTAATATAGCCATACTTATTCTTGTACACACTATTCTTCTTACTTCTGTATCTACTACCTTTTAATCGACATACGTATTTTCAGAAAGCATCTTATTGCTTATTTTCTTTGAATCCCTCTGAACCCAAATAGAACATATTTAGAAAAACGCCTGTTGTGTATGTATGTGTGAGAGTGTGTATGTGCGCATGCGCGAGTTTCTGAACGTCATGGCTGAACAGAAGAAGCTCGGATAAATACCAAACTTGTACTGGGTAACAATTCTGTCAGGTATTTGAAACCTGAGAATTTTTTATCCATTCTCTTCACAAAGATCTTCATGAGCCTCAGTTTTATTATGTTAAAGTGGAAGATATACATTTAAAAGTTCACTAACAGCTTGTGTTTTATATTCTGCTTCCCTGGTTCGAATTCTTCTCTCTTGGGCCATTCCTTGACTATGTTGTGATGTTCAATAGCTCGACTGTCCCACAGGCACAGGAAACAACAGAATTTTGTGAATACACTCTGTAATTCTAGAAGTCCAGTAACTTTTAAATCACCACAAATACGCCAGTTATGTTCCTCGTATTGCTTCTAGAATCAGTAACACGTTCGTGTGCTTCTTTCATGCCATACGCATGGGCCACACGAACAGATGACAGTTCATTGCCATTGTAAAGCAGTACAGCCATTTTGGAAGAATCTATGAATAAATGTCAAGCTTCAATATTGTAGACAGTGTTTAGTTTTGATATCAAGCCGACTTACATCACAATAAACACAGAGTGAACGGTCTTTCCTAAGATATGGTAACACTTCTTGATCCCTATTTCGAAAAAAGTTCTATAAACACAGCTGCAGTAATCCGCTTCACAGTTCTAGTCAGATACGCTTACGTAAGTACGCATGGGGCGAGATTGCCATGCAGCGAAAAACAAAACAGCAAAGACCTTTTTCCCTGACTGAAAGAAAAAATTGTTTTCAGTAATGTAACCAGTGCATTATTTGTAATAAGATCCACTATTTCCCTTGCCAATTCCTGAAACCTTGTTAAGGTGTGCAATAATTCGAGAATCCAGGGTAAAAGTGTATTAAATTAAATTGGAATTTTAAGTTTCATAATATTTTATTTTATTAACCGGGTTCCTAAATTTGCACTGGAAACTAGAAGAAGAAGAAGAAGAAGAAGAAGAAGGATTGCAATATTATAACTACTGAAGCTAAATATAGACTAACATGAGGTAAAAGTGACAATAAATAATTCCGTTTGTTTCACTTCCACGGCAATGTTGTCACTATTTTTGTTACATCCCATGTATTCCATCCAAAAGGATTCCACCGGAAATATGCTTTGGGGCGCCCTGGATTAAAAAAGGGAATTTAAAAAAAGGACTATGTATGCGTGAGTCTGTCTGGCAATAGCATAATCCAAAAATTAATTGTTCGGTAAATAAACTTGATATTTTAAGTTCAACGTCTTTCGAAGACGTGACTCGAAGATTTAAAAAAAAAAAAAGAAAAAAGAAAGAAAGAAAGAAAAAAGAAAAAAACAATGCCCCATCCGAAATATGCTTTACGTGTAATATTTTTCGAAAATTGTTTATTCTTCTTTAACGATTTTGATTAAAACACCAGATGGTTTGGATATTTTCAAGGCAAATGCGTTGTAGATCTCAAATTTTCTGGGATTAACCTCTGAAGCCTTCTTCGCTCTGAATAACTTTTGCCTAACTGGGAAACGGTAAGAAAAAGACAAAATTTTAGTACCTGCATAAAAATGTAAATCTCGTTAAACGTCGCAGTTTATATCAATATTTTTGTAACTATATTTGACATATTTCTTGTTGTGTTTGAATTTTCAAATACTTATAGTTTTCTCAAATGGAAACACATTGTTGGCTCCTCCTCCCTCCCCCCAACCCTCTTTTTTTTTTTTTTTTTTTTTTTTTTTGAGGTTCCTGATCATCGAAAGAGATTGAAATTTCAAAGCCCTTTCCGGGCCAAGGCCAACCGACAGAGCGCTGCATCCCCACCTCTGCCACCACAGTGTTAAGAGTGAGGTGCAGAATGAGGTGCAGTACTGGAGGGTGGGATGTGGTCAGCGCCCCGACTGTATTGCCTATTCCCATTATATTATATCTACAAGGGAACATTTATAAGAACCTTTCTACAAATTGTAAAGTAAGAACAAATTAGAAACTAAAAACTTCACTTATCTTAGTAATGTTGCATGTTATCCTTGAACAAGCTAACCCAGGGTTTCGAGTTGTCTCCAACTCATTCTCAAAGCTATACAAACAAATTCGTTACCAAAGCTACAATCTTTCATTTTTTTTTCTGAAAACAAAAATAAATACTGATATTCAATTTTTATTTACCAATCTCTGAAAACAAAAATTTATAAATACAATCTATAGATGGTAATTCGAAGTTCATAACACGGTTCCTGTTTTTTAAAATAAATTTTTTTCCCAAACCATTAAATCTATCGGACCACTTAATTGTTTTAATAATTTAACTTCTGCATTAATGATTAAATGATCAAAAATGATCTGCCACAGCTGATTTATCAGTTTGTTTATATTTAATATTTCTAAAATGTTCTTTTATTCTGGTTTCTAAATTACGTTTAGTTTTTCCAATGTAAACCTTATCACAATCTAAACAGCTAAATTGATAAATTCCAGATTTTTTATAATTTGGTATTTTATCTTTTTTAGAAAAATTAAGTAAATTTTGTATATTAAATTTATTTTGAGGGACCAAATTTATCCCATATTCTTTAAAAATCGTTGTAAATTTTTTATTGGCCCATGGATGGTAAGTAAACTTTTTAAAAATACAATTATCTTTTATTTTTTTAAGGGTTGAAACTTCTTTAACAGCTTTTTGATACTTAAATTTTTCTATCTTTTTATGTATAAAATCTGCATTAAAACCATTAATTACTGCAGTGTTAATAATGTGTTTATATTCTGTGTCAAATTCATCTTTATTAAGGGGTATATTTATTAACCTATAAATTAAACTATTGAAAACAGCAAATTTATGTGCAAGAGGATTAAAACTTTTATATTTTATGTAATTATCTACAAATGTTTATCTCGGTTAACGTGAAGTGGAAGAAAGAATAACCTTTTTAAAAATAGTTTGTTGAAGAAGGGAACACCACTGATATTAATCTGTTTTCTTTCATATAAATAATTTACCTTCCTCCCATGTTAATGGGAAAAAAAAAAAAAAAAATTGTTACTCAGAGTGAACACATTTTGTAGTTGTAGAGATAATATGGATAATATTCAGAAGTCGCCTTATTAAACCAGGATATTAAAACGCAGATGTGTTTCTGTTACCATTATTTGAAATACACTACGAAAGAGCAGCCAGTTTATGCCGGAAACTAATTCCCAAAATATCTAGTCCACGGTCTACCTCTCACCTGTAGTTATAAATAATTATTTTAGCCTGGTGTATAGAAACATGCTTTTCCGGCCGATTTTGAATTACACGACTCATTATGAAATTAGAGACGGCGGGCGACTGATATGCATATGCTGAAATGTTGGAATGTGCTGCCGGAGAGTGATAAAGTATGCTAATGAATGCGGTATTGTAATCTGAGATGTTTATTTCATGATGGTTTCGGGTGCCAATGTAACTTACTGGGAACAAAATACCAGTTTCAGAAATTAGTGCATGCATAGCTCAGATCCTAAGATAGGGCATATGTCTGTCGGGTCTGCTAGCACGCGCGCGCACGCACACGCACACACAGACAAACACACACGACACACAGACACACACACACGACACACAGACACACACTCTCCACACACACTCCACACACACATACGCACATACACACACACACATACACACACATGCACAAACACACCACACACACAAACACACATAAACACACACACCACACACACACACACGCACACACGCACACACACACCACACACACAAACACACACCACACACACACAAACACGCACACCACACACACACACACCACACACACACCACACACACCACACACACACCACAAACACACACACCACACACATACACACACACCCACACATACACACACCACACACACACGCACACACACAAACACACAAACACACACACAAACAGACACCACACACACAAACACACATACGCACACACACGCACACACCACACACACAAACACACACACGCACACACACCATACACACACTAACACACACCACACACACACCACACACACAAACACACACACCACACACACACCACACACACAAACACACACCCACACATACACACACACCACACACACACGCACACACACAAACACACACACAAACAGACACCACACACAAACACACATACGCACACACACCATACACACACTAACACACACCACACACACATAAACACACACACCACACACACAAACACACACACCACACACACACCACACACACAAACACACACACCACACACACACCACACACACAAACACACACACGCACACACACCACACACAAACACACACACGCACACACACCACACACACAAACACACACACGCACACACACACGCACACACACCATACACACACTAACACACACCACAGACACAAACACACACACCACACACACGCACACACATTACACACACACCACACACACACCACACACACAAACACACACACGCACACACACACAAACACACCCACCACACACACCACACACACACCACACACACGCACACACACCACACACACAAACATACACACGCACACACACCACACACACAAACACACACACCACACACAAACACACACACGCACACACACCACACACACAAACACACACACGCACACACACCACACACACACCACACACACACAAACACACACACGCACACACACCACACACACAAACACACACACGCACACACACCACACACACACCACACACACACAAACACACACACGCACACACACCACACACACCACACACATACAAACACACACAAACACACACACCACACACACAAACACACACAAACACACACACGCACACACACCACACACACACCACACACAGACCACACACACCAACACACACACGCACACACACACCACACACACACCACACACACAAACACACACACCACACACACACCACACACACACCACACACACAAACACACACACCACACACACACCACACACACACCACACACACCACACACACAAACACACACGCACACACACCACACACACCACACACACAAACACACACCACACACACAAACACACACCACACACACCACACACACACCACACACAGAAACACACACACAAACACACACACAAACACACACCACAAACACACACCACACACACGCACCACACACACAAACACACACACCACACACACCACACACACACCACACACACAAACACACACGCACACACACCACACACACAAACACACACAAACACACACACCACACACACCACACAAACACACACAAACACACACACCACACACACAAACACACACCACACACACAAACACACACCACACACACAAACACACACACACCACACACACCCACACAAACACACACCCACACAAACACACACACATACACACACCACACACACACCACACAAACACAAACACACACACCACACACACAAACACACACACGCACACACCACACACACAAACACACAAACACACACGCACACACACTACAGACACACACCACACACACAAACACACACACAAACACACCACACACAAGCACACACAAACACACACACGCACACACAAACACACACACCACACACACCACACACACATCACACACACCACACAAACACACACGCATACACCACACACACACACAAACACACACAAACACACACGCACACACACCACACACACAAACACACACGCACACCCACACACACACCACACACAAACACCATACACACACGCACACACACCACACACACACCACACACACACCACACACACAAACAGACACACACCACACACACACCCACACAAACACACACATACACACACACCACACACACACACACCACACACACACGCGCGCGCGCACACACACACTACATACACACGCCCGCACACACACGCACACACACACCACACACACAAACCACACACACACACACACACACACACCACACACACATTCACACTTGCAAAACATTCTAAGAATCCTTTCCAGGACTTCAAAATGTGCATTTCCAGCGAAAACCCTGTATGGAACGTTTGGGCGGAATAAAATATCCTCTACACCTGTTATGAACCTGGTGGAGAAGATCAAAAGTCTGATTTTTTACACTCACATGACATTCTCTACTCTTGCACTAACCATTCTTACAAACTCTTATTCCTATATCTTCTTTATGTTAGTTGAGATAAACATTTGTACAAATTATGTTATTGCTTATTTCCTTGTAGGTACAAGGGGAATATTAGAATACAGAAGGCTTTGTGCGATAGTCAAATGTTTTAAAGCTTTGAGATTCCGTTCTCTTTGCGCGATTAACTTAAAAATGAACAACAATGTTGCATTTCACGAAAGTTTGTTTTCGAAATTGAAAAAAATAAAAAGGAATATCTCCGAAATGGTTCACTCCACAAAAAATTATTTGGGCATAAGCTTAGTAAGATCTGCAATTTTGTATAGTAAGATTTTGTCTATCTCTTACGGTTTACGAGTTATGTAAAAGTCATTCACAGTAAATAGGACTACATAGGCTATAGCCAGAAAATTCAAAATATTAATTTCATTTGCCATAAAAATATCTTAGATATATGTCACTTTAATTAAAATCAGTAGAGCCATTTCCAAGAAAATCAAAGCTCTCAAAAAATTGTCCATGTAAAGGGTAGTTTACGGTTGGGCTATTTTCTTCACAATCTTCGTGTCCCATCCCCGAAAGACAGTAAACTTAAATACTAACCTTCGTTTTTAAGCGACTTTTCGTTTTTGAGTTATGCTGTCCAAAGACTCACAGACACACAAACACAATGACCTTTTTCTAAAAATGCTTTTTTTGGATTCAAGGGATCTCAAAATATATTTCCGGTGAAATCGCGACATCTAATTTTTGGTTGGAATACAATACTTCCACTAGTTTACGTAATACAGAAAGTAAAATGTATTATAACGTAATTTGGATAGAAGAATCGCTTTGTATTGGTATGCTGTGAATTTGTAATCGATACAGATACGAGGACTGCACCACAATTAGACACTTCTCTCTTCGTTTTTTCTATGAGCTCGTAATTGACAAAAGTGGGTTCAACATGTTTGTTACTGATATAAACTGCTAGCTGCATATTAACAAGTCGCTAATGTCTAATTTAAAGCCATTTCTAGACAGACCTTTATTTCATCGCAATAAATTTAGGCTGGAAGAATCAACTTTTATGTGAGGGTAGCTGTGATTCGAATATAGGTTAAGAAAATCGTTTATCAGATTCTCCCTCTCTGTTAGGGGAGAAATTTTCAGTACGAGCCGCCAAAAACTCTCAAGTTCAAAACAGAAGCCACTTATCTCAACATTAAGTCATTGAGAGCAAGTGCTGCATTTCTTACAGGACATATTCCTGTAAAAATGTATCTTAACACGATGATGAACTTGATGAACGAATTTCATTTTCCTTAATTCGAAGTTTTTGTTCAGAAATGTCAGGAAAAATTAATCTAAAAGCGGAATAGCTTTCCCAGCTGCCGGCCTTAAGCTTCTATACCTGCTCCCAGATCCCCTTGTTTAAAATACGTGGGCGCTTCAGGTTCCTACTGTTCAGTGTGTTGCAAATCAGTGCCACTAGGTGCCAGTAAACCGCGTATCCAGTACAAGATTTTTTGTGGAAACAGTCGCCCTCATTCGAGAAGTTGAAAAGCGTTTGAAGAAAACACAAGGGGTACCAGGGAACATTTTGTCAACTTATCTGAAGAATACGGACAACATTTTAAGCAGGGTAATCATTTTGAATTGTACCTACTAATTTACTCCATTATCTTTAATGTAAAAATAAATAGAATTTTAATCAAATATAGAGTTTCTTTACTTTATAGCCATAATTAGGAATGGATATATGCACAAGCATTGCTTAAACTGTTAGTTTTAGACGTAACTTTTATGATTTGAATTTTTGGATATTTCTTGTCCATTCTTATCCAAGTTTCACTGTACATGCTTCTCGAAAAATGTTTTTAGAACCAGGAGACATTGAAACATATCTGCTATGAGACGATTGACCTTGGTAACAGAGAAGCCCACGGCTTAAATGGGAACGGATTAGTGGTAGAAACTTGTATCCAATTTGAGACAAGACAATGATCAAGGTCTCCTGATACAATTTGTGGTGGGGTAAGTAAGAATCGAAGTAGTGAAAACTGCGTTTCTAGAACCTACTGCTGTGGAAATAATCGTTCTGCGTGGCCGCAAAAAAAAAAATATTTTGTTGTTTAACGACGCTGTCAATTGCCAGGATCACATCAGCGTCGCCGGTGTGCCGGAATTTCGTCCCGCAGGAGTTCTTTTACATGCCAGTAAATCTACTGACATGGAGCTGTCGTTTTTAAGCACACTTAAAAACCATCGACCTGGACCGGGTTTGAACCCGCGACCTTGGGATCAGTAGGCCAGGTCTAACCAACTTAGCCACCCAGACCGACCTGCATGGCCGCAGTTTTACGATATTGTAGCATGTGATTTTCTTAACTTTAACTACTAATTTTTAAGTAACATGAGCTAATTTACCAATTAGCAGGTAAATTGATGTTGGAAGTTCAACCGGGAAAGCTCCTTAAGGAAATAAATAAAAATAAGTTGTTGAAAGTAAGAAACAAGGTCTCTCAAATGGTATGCCAGAAGAAAATTTACCAAAGAAAATTATTAACTGGTCGGCTTCTGACCGGAACAAACGAGGAAGGGCGCGCCTTACTTGGAAGAATGGTATAAATAAAGCCACGAGGAAAAGAGGATTGCAAGAGGGATAGTGGAATGATAGGATATATTGGAGAACTTGTACAGGATGGCAAAGCAACCGCTGAAAAGTGGAAAAACCTTATATATATATATATATATATATATATATATATATATATATATATATATATATATATATATATATATATATATATATATATATATATATATATGTTGAATGAAGTGTCTGTTTATCTTCTTTTTAAATGCTTGCAAAACATACTTCAAAAACCACAAACTTCGTTAACTTAAATTACTTCAAGAATCAGATACTTCGAGTTAGGTAGGGGAAAACCTCATTAGTGCCACCTAGTCATAATTAGATAATTAGAGTCTATTTAAGGGAGCAAATATATTAAAAGTTAAGCACACAATGCGAAAGTCCTATTTATTATTATTATTATTATTATTATTATTATTATTATTATTATTATTATTATTATTATTATTATTATTATTATTATTATTATTATTATTATTATTATTATTATTATTATTATTATTATTATTATTATTATTATTATTATTATTATTATTATTATTATTATTATTATTATTATTATTATTATTATTATTATTATTATTATTATTATTATTATTATTATTATTATTATTATTATTATTACAATTATTATTTTAACTAAACGAACTGCGTTTGAGAAATGCATGCATGTTCATTGTTGCCAAGAGGTTAGACACTGATGTCCCTTGATGTGTGGCAACTGTTTGTACCCTTGCCCTTTGCAAGATACCGACCTCAGAATATTGCAATAATCCTTGCCCTGGGGGACGTGCCAAAATCACCCTTTCAGAATACCGCGAGGGAACCCATCATGCACACACATCTAACATTAAAGGAAAGGGAGAACGTTCAACAATTAGAGTTCTCATGTGGCAGAAAAATAGAGACCTCAATCAATAGAACGTTATTATAGTGCTATCAAATTGACTGCAACAGCTAACTTCTAGCATAACATTGCTTCTGCTTGGTCCTTATGCATGTTTTGAGAGTTCTAGGAAAATGTATGTTGTATAACTTTTTTATTCATTATGTAGAATGTGGTAATACTTTTGGTAAATATTAAGCAAGTGCTTATTCTGGTGAAGAAAAGTTAAAACAAATATGTTGCTTGTATGTGTGTATGTGTGTGCGTGTGTGCGCGCGCGCGTTCAGTATTCAAATGGATCATGTAGTGATTCATCCAAGTGTGACAACCATTTAATTATATTTGAGAAGTTGGATTTCTTTATCGCTGAAATATAACTTTCATCTTAGCAAACAATAAAGTAAAAAACAGAATACAATTTACAGAGTACAAGGCAATACAATTTATAATTTTAATTCAAAAGTTTAGTAGCTTAGTTTATTTTGATCTGGGATCCTTGGTTTAAAAACGCTGTCCTCTGTATTTTTGGAAAATAGGTTTAACTGATTCTTCCCTTGAGGTCCATTTAAGCTTCCAAACGCCACACGCCTCTAATTATGCTTTAGTAAAATACGTGAACCAGTTAACATCAATCAAATGTATCTTGGGTAGGTTGTCTTCAGGGAATGTATTATTGACGTTTGGATCAATCGTCTTTCCTCAGTAATTAATTACCATTTCTTTTATTTGGCCATGCTAAAGCAATAGCATTTCCCCCCTCCCCCCCCCCCCCCCCAAAAAAAAAGAGAACCTGACTATCCTAAACCAAAAGTGAAGCTTGGGTTTAAGATTTGATAGAGTGGATTTATTTCAAACTAACAATTTTTATTAAAATGCCATATGTTTAAGATATTTTTATGGCAAATGAAATGCATGTTTTGAATTTGCATAACTGGTAAACCGTAAGAGATAGACCAAATCTTACTATACAAAAAATTTAGATCTCGTAAAAAAAACACATGCTTTTTGTGGATTGAACCGTTTCGGAGATATTCCTTGTTATTTGTGTGAGTTTTGTAATACTTAAACTTTTCTAAAATTTCACTTTTTTATCTCTTGGCTATGCAAGTAGAAAGGAATTTAAAGCTTGTAATTTTTGAAAATGTTTATCAGGACTAAAATGAGGAAGATAGAAGAATAATGGTTTGTAAGAATAGTTGGTACAAAAACAGGGAAAGTCGTGTGAGTGCAACACATGAGATTTTTTGTCTAGTACTAGCCAGTCTAATCCTGCTTACTTCATGAAGATATTACTAATACTTCAGACATTCTCAGACATTAAGTTTTTGAGTCTCAGGTTAGCGCACATCTGTCTTAGAGAAATCAGCACCTTATTTCAAATCTAAGATTGGCAATAAATCTCCGTGGCAATATGTGAAGTTCGCATTCGGGAGATACCAAGTCCATTTGCAATTGGACCTCCCATTCTGACCTTGGGTTTTTCATGGTTTTCTCTATGGGTATGCGAATGCTGTAATATCGACGGAAAGTCTAACTTCTTCCTCAACCTCCCACCGAAGGCCTTCAAAGTTCTGGAAATAACGTATTGTTGAAATGGTAAAGTAGTTGTTTAGATAATAGCAGAATAAGAATAAGAGAAAACCTCTAAGAACCATATTCACGTAAAGCATCCTAAACGAGGTTTGAACTCAAGACATCTGAAATGTGACAGAAATTCTACCCTTACACAAGAGAGGTGGGATTTATCAAGCACGTCATTTTTTAATTCCAAATGCATTGTTCTCGTAAAGGGAATATGTAAACCCTGATTGTTGTATTGTTTAGTAATATATGAACTGCAATTGGCAGATATTATACAGACCACATCCATGAGAAACAATTCTCCTTGTCAATGGTGAAAGAATCATAGTTTTTGACATTATCTTACTTAAACGCATACTAATACAAATTTTTATCTGCTTATAATATTACTAAACCTACATTTTACCATTGTGAATTTAATTCTTAAATGCTATAACATATTCACAAGAAGGGTGAACAACACAAAGGGGCTAAGTGCCAAAATTAAGTTAAAAAATACATTCCTTAATCAATGTAACTCTTTATTTCAAAGTTTCATTTATTGAAACATTTAAGGCACTAAATATATGTATGTCACTTTACTGTAGTAAATAAAATAAAAAATATGATGTGTAACACTCACATGACTTTCTCTACTCTTGTACAAACCATTCTTACAAACTCTTATTCCTATATCTTCTTCGTGTTAGTTGAGGTAAACATTTATACAAATTATCCTATTGGTTATTTTCTTGTAGGTGCAAGGGGAATGTTAGAATACAGTAGGCTTTGTGCGATAGTCAACTGTTTAAAAGCTTTGAGATCTCTTTGCACGCTTAACATAAAAAATGAACAACGATGTTCCATTTCACGAAAGTTTGAAGTTTTCCGAAACTGGAAAAAATAACATGGAATATCTCCGAAATGGTTCACTCTACAATAAAATTATTCAGACATAAATTTTGTGTTTTAGCGAGATCTACATTTTTTGTATAGTAAGATTTGGTCTATCTCTAACGGCTTACAAGTTATGCAAAAGTCCTGCAGAATAAACATCACTGTATAGGCTATAGCCAGAATATTCAAAAGAGAGATTTCATTTGTCATACAAATATCTTAACATATGACATTTTAATCAAAATCGTTAGAGCCATTTTCAAGAAAATCAACATTTTCGAAAAATTGTCCATGCCCATGTAGTTTAGGGTGGGGCTATTTTCTTCAAAATCTTTGTGTCACATCCTTGAAACACCAACTATGGTGTTTACCGAATTCTCGTTTTTAACTTATGCTGTTCACAGACACACCACACACACACACACACACACACACATACACACGGACCTTTTTCTAAAAATCCATTTTTTGCATTCAAGCGGTCTCAAAACATATATTTCCGGTGAAATCTTGACATCGAATTTTTTGATGGAATGCAATACTTCCTTCTACTTACCAGTAGAGAAAGTACTGTTGTTATATTTGAATGATTGACCTTATATAGTAAATCAAAACATAAGTTTCTGTAAAACTGAGATGCTCTTCTGCAGGTAAGTATTTTACTATGGACTGAGATCACATTTATTTCCAGTTGTTACTTGTTTCCATGAATTAGCCTTATTAAATGCAACTCCAGGAAAGTTGGACTCAACACTTATCCAACCTGCTGAAGTTATAGTCAGATTCTTAGTGGTAATCAACTTATCAGCTACTTCCTAAAAGTAAAAAAGTCGCGTTCCTTCATTTCCAGAACAGTGAAGGGATTTCTGAGCTTGGAACATTTTACAACGTTGTGTAGATATTTAGGAATGTAACTTTTCATTACCCTCTTTCGTTTTTCCATCAGTGCAAAGTTCCTATCACACTTTATCAAACTCACAAGTAATTTATTATATATTTGGTCAAATACGCGTTTAGCAAATATAAATATGTACAATAAACACAGCACCCTGTTCTTGTTCTAGCCAATGCAGGCATTTGTCACTCCAAAGAGACGTAGTCCTTTTATGAATGAAGTCCATGTTGACCACTTTTAATACAATTTTACCTCCTCTCCTTGCGATTTCCTCATGACACATACACATGTAAAAGGACCCAGTATCATATAAATACAAAAGTTAAAACAACTAAGCTGGTGTTTATAAAACATTTCTGAATGTGTCAATGTCGGAAGAAACAGAAGACAAACGCTGCACAACTCACTTCCGCTCCAGGCTATGAAACTTAATGAAATTATTCTTCACTTCTAGTAATTTTTTTCAGCTTTTCTCTGATGCAATTCTAGTTGAAACGCGTCTACTTTATTCTGGAGTGATTTTTGGAAAGCACCTTGTTGTGTATTTTATCACATACCTCACATGTCTACGAATTTCAAATATGTGTGTGCATTTTCAAACCAACGCATTGGAAATTTCCAAGAGAAATGAATTTGCACTTGGCACCACTGTAAAGAAATAGTTTTCTCACATATAAATAATATTCCCTCTAGAGTACCTAACTTAGCAACCACACTTATTCGGTTTGTAAGGTTCACGATACAAATATTACTACATCTACCGTTTATACTGTGAATTTCGCACCATTTCTGGAGAAAAATCCTACACGCTTTGAAGTATAGAGATACACTTTTAGAGGAAGTTTTTCTCTACAAATTGGGAATACTGCTAAATATGGCGGCTTCTGTTTGCTCAATCCGTTGGGTGTTTTTTGTCTGCATATATAGTTTGTTTTCCCCAGTTTTTGCCTTGAACAGTCGTTTCTGTGAATGATATTTTCTAGTATAAATAACCCGTTTTCTCAGAAACTACCGAAAGCAAATTAAATTTTAGGATAATAAAACCTCTAAATTCTGTTAGTTTGATGTTAACAAGATGGTTGGTTATTTTACACAATAATGCATTCGCTGATAAACTTTAATCGAAAGCTATATAATTAAAAAAATCTGCCTTTTTTAGTAAATAACCTTATTGGAGAATATATTTATCTACATCCTGTAAAAGTTTCAATCTGATATTTTAAATAGTTTCTGAGATTATAATTCCTTAAGTTAGCAGATTTAACATTGGCGGCATAGAACAGTTTATCTAGTTTTAAGTTACTTTCGTAAAATGTTTAATTATATTCGCAGATTTAAGACGAGGGTGGTTGAGGAAGTGGTCCTAGCTTTGAACGCCCTTAAGAGTCAAGAGGTGGCCACTGACGTCGGCAGGAGGGTCCTGCGAGTTAGACAGAACGAGGAACATGTTGGGAGTAACCCTACAGGAGGTTACGTTTCGGCCCGCCAGGAGTAATGTACTTGTGAAGGTCCACTAGGAGAGGTCAACGGTCATGGAACCCCGCGGACACAGGAAGGCCCGCACTCGATGCAGTCTACTGCATCCAGGGGCTGTAGTGTCACATTGCTTCAAGCTTCCGTGTGGAAGCATACCAAATTGAATGTTCCTTGGATGACGTCACATTGCCAAGGAGGCAGAGAGTAACTTCGAGAGTTAGAGTCTAATTGTAAAGTTTGCAAAGTTTTAAGTGTAATAGTGATCATTTGTGTAAGTGAAGCCTTATTAACTGTAAAATTAAAGAAAATAACGGTAATTAAAAGAGAATATAGTTACAATATCAATAGATTCATCTCGTCCAGAAGAACACATTTTCCATTCCTGGCTACAATGTCTACGGAACAGATTGTAATGTTCTTATTGCTTGTTCCCAATAGTAATCAAGAAAAATACACAGCACATTATATCTTCTTCTCCTTAGGCTTATACCTTAAACTATTTTACATTGTTTTCCTGAAGTAACAATTGTCGCAGCTTACAAAACTACCTGCTGGCCCCCAAAACAATATTTTTGCCCAAAAGACCCAACCTTCCATAAACCTGATATATTAGACATCATTTGTCACAACCCTGCCCTTTTCAGGCATCGAGAGCATTGCCCAGTACTAATCCCTTTTAAAGATAATCCACTTCTACAAATGTAGACTCATATGTTTAAAGTGTTCATTAAGTGGAATCCAATAACTGCATAAAATCGGATGATGCGGAGAACAAGCAGTCCTTAATTTCACAAACGCAGTTATGTCAACCATTAATGAAGCTATTCTGAAAACATCCTGTCTAAACCAACTTTCAAGACTACTGAAAAATGTTGGCTGAATACCGATATTCATCTTGTAGACGCACGCATCACCTTCTTCTTCTGTCTCTCCAAGGATTGCGTGTTGAATCCCGTTTCGCGCCAAACTGTGTTTATTTAAATTGATCTGTCCAACTTGTCCTTGGCCGTCCTATATCTAGACTCCCACTTGGACTTGATTAACATGTCCTTGCCAGTTCCTTTAATATTCGACTATTCTACTTTTTGTTTAGTTCCTTTCTTATATCGTTTTTAGTCTTAAAATGTTTACACGGGTGGGTTACTGCAAGGGAGTGATTTCTACTTCACTATTGGAATAATTCACAATTTTAACTTCCTTTGAGGAGCTCAATTGTCTCATTTCATTGTTATTGTTTTTATTTGTTTATGTTTCACAATAAACAAAGTGGTACAGTGATGGAGCGAAAATGCACTGATCGATCAATAAAACTTTAGACGTCTTAATAATTAATTGTTAAATTAGCTTAAATAAAGTTACTAGTGATAAATTGGCACCTTAAAAGATCTGTAATTAACGAGTGCAGATTTCTAAATTAAAACATCCTTGCACCTTTATTGGCCCATTTTAAGTGTGGTGAAAGAAAAATAAATTATGTGTGAAATTTATAAAGAATCTAAAATAAATTTGAAAGCACGTGTACACATACTTCATGCTGAATCCAAATAACTGTTATTAGGCTACTCAATATTACCACCCAGTTTACAGAAATTAAATTTAAGCGAGAACACAAGGCAGGTATTCTAAATAGGATGCCAGCTTAAGTACAATAAAAGTTCTGGCAGTGGACCAGGCAGTCGTGTTTTTCCTTTCCTACAAATCCTCACACTTCTTTTTCTGGCTCCTTCCTGAAATATTGAAGATTCAATTGTTCGCCACTGTCTTATTTATACAAAGGAAGGAGGCAAAGAACAAGGTCTTGAATAGAGGAACTAACTAGGTCAGTCAGTGCAAAAGTGAACCACCATCTACACAACGCAATTCCTTTGTACCTTTGGATCTCCAAGGCCTCCCTCAATAAGGTCACGAGGATAATGTATTTTAAAGAGGACAATGAGGTTTTTAAACTCAAGCAGGGCAGTGCTTTGATGTACACAGATATTTAGTGAGACAGCTTACAAAGTGCAGTAGATTCAGTACAATTCGACATTCATATTTCAATTCTTGGGGATTAAACCACTATGCGCATCATTTATATATTAGGAACATTACACCGTTTCGTATTGTCAATGCAAATAAGCTATCGAATATAATGATTAAAACATGTTTCCTAACCACGTGCCTAACCCGGTATTATAAATATAGTTTTACTAGAAGTTTAGTAAAACCAAACCAAAAGTTTAATTCTAGGCACTGTTAACCTTCTGGTTAAGTTAAACAGCAGTTGGTATACCTGAAGGCTGAGTAAAGAAAAGATCGCTATTCGTATTCTTCTTACAGCGCAATTAAATGCTATTGGTAGATCTGGCAGTTCAGGAAAACGCTTAATCTTCTGAAATAATGGGCATTCACTAGAACAGCTCATCCGGTTCAAGACCTACCGCCCGACCGCTGCGTCCCCCACCTCTCCCAGAACAGGGGTCATGGGTGGGGTGCATTGCTGGAGGGTAGGACGTGGTCAGGGCCCCAAACCCTGCCGGCCGGTTATGCGGCCTTCGCAATTAGGGGCCACTACTTTTCAATCAAGTAGCTCCTCAGGGACCTGACGAGGCTGACTGCTCCCGGAACGGTATAAAAATAACACAATCGCGATGGGCTCTATGGTAGTCGCAAAAATTTAATGGCAGCTGATAGCGAACTAATTTATCTCTACTGGTAAGTAGTGGAAGTATTGTATTCCACCCAAAAATTCGATGTGGAGATTTCACCGGAAATATGTTTTGAGGCCCCCTGAATCCAAAAAAAAAAAGCATTTTTAGAAAAAGGTCCCTGTGTGTCTCAGTCTGTGTCTGTGTGTCCCTCTATGGACAGCATAACTCAAAAACGAAAAGTAGGTTAAAAACCAAACTTGGTATTTAAGTTTAATGTCTTTCAAGGATGCGACACGGAAGATTTTGAAGAAAATAGCCCCACCCTAAACTGCCCTTTACATGGAAAATTTTTCAAAAATTTTGATTTTGTTGAAAATGGCTCTAGCTATTTTGACTAAAATATCATATGTTTGAGATATTTTGATGACAAATGAAATGTATATCTTGAATTTTCTGGCTATAGCCCCTGTAGTCGTATTTACTCTGGGTGAATTTTGCATAAGTAGTAAATCCTTAGAGATAGACCAAATTATACTATACAAAAAATGTAGATTTTGCTAAAATACACAATTCGTCTCAATAAATTTTCTTGTAGGGTGAACCATTTCGGAGATATTCCTTGTTATGTGTGTGAGTTTTGGAAAACTTAAAACTTTCGTGAAATGGAACATCGTTGTTCATTTTTTTATATTAATTGTGCAAAGAGAACGGAATCCCAAAGCTTTAAAAGATTTGGCTATCGCACAAAGCCTTCTGTATTCTAATATTCCCCTTGCACCTACAAGGAAATAAGCAATAAGATAATTTGTACAAATGTTTATCTTAACTAACACGAAGAAGATATAGGAATAAGAGTTTGTAAGAATGGTTAGTACAAGAGTAGAGAAAATCATGTGAGTGCAACACATCAGATTTTTTTAATTCTAATGCATATCACAAACACATTTACTTCATATCTTTCAACTACTGCACAAGTGATCCTACGTTAACAAACAACAGTTTACTGAGCCTCGAAATGAAATTCTGCCTCCCGTCTCAATGAACAACATTAATAAGAGCGCTGTTCCGCTAATTTTCGATTTGATTATGAAAATACTAAGCATTATGACAACAAGCATAGCACTGAGCTTAATTAAGGAATATTTTAAAGGTGTTTTGAAAGGCAAAATGTACTCATAATCTGATACATAATTACGATGTGCAAATCTGGGGAGAACATATAATTTTGCTTCATTAGGAAAACAATGTGCAGATATTAATGATTGATTTTGGAGGCGATAAAATTTAATTTCGCAACCTAATTATCCCACATTACTCATTTATTTGATTGCATGTTTGTGATAGGTATTTAACCTGGGAGCAAAACTGCTGCGCAGTGGGGATGGGACTTGGAACCCCGTTACCATGTAATTTATTTCAGCATTTTGCAAAATACAAGCTGTCACTGTTTTGTAGCCATAAAATGCATCATGTTTGCTTCATGAAAATCTGTCCTACACTCGAAAATCTCCCAAAGGTTTAACTCTGTGTTTATTAGCCTTTCATGACAGCATTAGGATACCCCCCCCCCCTTCCTATTTTTAATATATCACATTTGTTGACTTAAAATTAATGTTTCGAGGCGAAATTTATAACATCATAAAACAGTTGTTTGTGCTCGAATTGTGTTGTTGTTTTGAAAGAGTTTTATAATGTTTAGCTTTTAGTGATATTTACACAAGCTTTCTCCACATTTATAATACTTCCTGAGAAGTCTTTATAGATTATCCATAGCCATGAAGTAATAACACAACATAGAAATAGGCGCTTGCTTAGTAAACCTGTTTCTATTAAACTGAAAGGTCTATAAGTTTCAAAGACAAAAGAAGCTCTTAGAATGGGAAAAATGTGTTTCGTAGACAAATGAACTTGGCAACCTATATGCGTTAATGTAATAGGTGGGGCTTAAACTGACAAAAGAACATCTATTTCTAAAATTTGTTTCTTTTATTTCTCTTTTCACAATCTTACAGACGTGTTTCGTGCTGTGATTGATTATCGGCGGTCCGTAGCGTCTAAAGACCGCGCCATACTTGGCATTGTTTAATAAAATCAGTACTATTCACTTATCAAAAATATTTTAAACTACAAAATTCATCAAGTATTGAATTCTTTGTGTACATCTTGCTGAACATATCAAGCCGAGAACATAAGGAATAAAGTTATTACATATTCTTGAATAAATTGTTCATTTTAATGTTGTAATTTTGGATTTTGTTAAAGGCAGCAGTTAGAGTGTCGAGTGACTGTATCGTAAGTCAGCTGTTTGAGAGACAGAGAAAGTGAAGAAAGACAGAAAGGACTGAGTCAAGGCTACGAGAAGAAAACAGTAGTGAGTTGTAATATCACGAAGGACTACGCTTTCTTAACGCCAGTAAAACATGACTGTGAAGTTGAAGAAAATAAGATTGAAAAAAGTAATTAGACTGGATTTTTGTCATTTTTGTCACAATATATTCAATTTCCTGAGAATAGCCTCCGAAGTCCCCTTTGTTATGAATGACTTTTGCATTACAGGCAAACCTAAGAAATAGACAAAATCTTAATACACACCTTAAAGTACAAACTTTTTACTTAACCGTATCCTAGAAATTCCTTGTTTGTTTGATTTTTCAAATACCTATATTTTGCGAAACTGGAAGTCGTTAATCAGTAGTTTCTTTGTTGTTGTGGCATTCCAAAGAGAATGTAATTTCAAAACCATCCAATGCAATAGACTCTTTAAAAACCTGACTATCTTTTACTTCCTGTATGAACAGCGTAATGTTAAATATGAATTCCAAGATTATGTATATATATATATTAATAATAAATACTATTGAATATAGAAAGCCATGTGAATGTGATACGACAAATGTTTTTGTTATTTACCAGTCTTATTGGGACTTGAATTGGGCATTAAATCAGCCAAAACCACTCCAAATACCATTACTAATATTGGCAGTCAACTAACCAATAAATAGATTTACAGTTCCTGGGAACATTGAAAAGAACTTTAACAAAAAGAGTTCGGATTGAAAAACAAATTCCTCCGATTTTGTCACACAATGGTTAGCTATACTATTAATTAGTAATTCAGTGCCCAAATATGACTTCTGACCAAAGAAGAAGTAATAAATCTTGGAGATGAGTTTACTAACGCCAGTTGTAGATTTCAGGTTGAAAATAAACTGAGCTTATAAATTTATAAATACTGCTGTGAGTATCTGGGTCCCACTTGATATAATAATAAAACAAAGCAGAAGAAGAAGAAGAAGAAAATACTGCTGAAACCAGTAGAAACATATCAGATGTATCGCACTCACATGACTTTCTCTACTCTTGTACTAACCTTTCTTACAAACTCTTATTCCTATATCTTCTTCGTGTTAGTTAAGATAAACATTTGCAGAAATTATTGCTTATTTCCTTGTAGGTGCAAGGGGAATATGGGAATACAGTAGGCTTTGTGCGATAGTCAAATCTTTTAAAGCTTTGAGATCCCCCTCTCTTTGCAACGAAGATATAAAAAATGACGAAAGTTTTAAGTGTTGCAAAACTCACACAAATAACAATGAATATTTCCGAAGTGGTTTACTCCACAAAAAAATTCATCGAGACATAAAGTGTGAGTTTTAACAAGATCTACATTTTTATATAGTAAGATTTTGTCTATCTCTAACAGTTTACGAGTTATGCAAAAATCATCCAGAGTAAATACGACTACAGGGGCTATAGCCAGAAAATTCAAAATAAACATTTCATTTGCCATAAAAATATCTTATACCTATGACATTTTAATCAAAATCGTTAGAGCCATTTTTGAGAAAATCAAAATTTTCCATGTAAAGGGTAGTTTAGGGCTGAGGAATTTTCTTCAAAATCGTGTTGCAGTTGAAGTGGTTTGACAGAACATAAGTTCAAGAGTTGGCAATTGACGAGGTTCCTGTTACGTTATGCTGGATGCCACGTGATCAGTCAACATGAACAAGTGGCTTGGAGTAATAAATACAAATTTCATTCAGTATTATTCCCGTCAAGATATTGATAGGTTCCATGATGAGTTACTGCAGAAATGCATCTTAACGGTGGCGAATGTACGTTCTAATTTATAGACCACAGGAGGAACTGAAGTTCTGGAAAGTATGTCAGGATTTTCTGGAGAAGTACCAAATCAGGAACAGCCAAACCAATCTCCAACAAAAATAATAGCAGCTGTTATTTGAATGAAGGAAAGAATCACATTTAGATTTACGTACAAATGACATAGAATTATTTGTGTTTGGAAGTTGCCACCCTCGGTTGATGACCGTTTTTCCTCAACAATGGGATCCCACATCGGTTGGCAGAACTGCGAACATACACACGTTCTGTCTAGGGTAGTGTGTGACGCTTCAGGCTATTTACCGAGCGACTGCTGCAACAAATCTCATATCCGGGAGTTCGCATGTGACGTCATCTACCCTCCATTGTGACGTCTTTATAATAGAACCTCTTTCTCTCTTTCCTTTTTAGGAGGGCATAACTGTTTGGAAGGGAAGACTTGGTACCTCCGACACGTACAGAAACGCTCAGTAAATGAGATATTGCCATTACCTCAACATGGACCAGGGGGTTCTCTCCCTGCAGCATTGTCATTCATACCGTAATTGTTACTTAGTGGAACCTAAGTGATGACGTGGGTCTGCATAAGCACTGAGTATCGCCATCAGAAGAAGGTGAGCTGGAGAAATATGCTACGTGTTTTCCACAGGCCGTACTTTAAACTGCAATGTAAACAACGTGCAAAATTCTATTCCTCCGCGTGCCCCTACGACTGGCGCACGTGATTAGCTTCTGGGTTTCTGCATTGCATCTACCAGCTTTTGTTTATATCCATAGAAAGAAGAAAGAACACTTACGAAAAATACAGAATAACACATTATAAAATGTATCATATGCAATGCACATTTAAATGGCTACTCCTCCCATCCTCAAATATAACGTAGTTGGCCATTATGTTTTGGGTATAGTTTAAAGCAACTTTAAATAAACTTTGTTGGTATTTTACTATTTGATACTCTGTGCTGACACGACTGTAAGCTCTGCAATAAACAGGTGTCGTTTCTTGAATAGTTGTGGTTGGGTATTTCTCACAACACTTTGCAAATACGTTTAAAACAATTAGCTTTTTACCACTTCGTAATGGTGTTCCTTCGCACTCCACAGCTAACGCCATTTTGAACAACTGAATGTTCCATTCCTTCAAGTCTATGACTGCGTGCGCATGCCTTTCGTAGACAGACGAATGCCGGAATGGTTCCACTTTTACCTTCAGTCATCATTTCCTTCCATCCATTTCACTTCATCTGTTTCAGGGATTAGCACCAGATGGCAGCAATTGATCTGTTGTGGTAGAACGATAGAATTGGCGCTATGCAAGGATTTCTCTGTGACTTTTGATCGAACTGCCTCAAAGACATTTTGCTAATTATCTAGTGATTATCTTCAGCGACACTACTGCTAATAGTTCTTCGGTAATTTAATTGTGGCTAGCGGATATTTCTTATGATAAATTAAATTATCACCTCAGAAAAAATATAAACAAGTCCGAGGTCGTTAAAATAATTACAATGTCAGAACATTGCCATTTTTAGGTTTCAATATAAACTATAATCAATTTTGCATCACCTGACAGAATAAAAATCTGATGTGTTGCACTCACATGACTTTCTCTACTCTTGTACTAACCATTCTTACAAACCCTTATTCCTATATCTTCTTCCTGTTAGTTAAGATAAACATTTGTACAAATTACCTTATTGCTTATTTCCTTGTAGGTGCAAGGGGAATATTAGAATACAGTAGGCTTTGTGCGATAGTCAAATGTTTGAGATTCTGTTGTCTTTGCACACTTAACATATAAAAAAATGAACAACGATGATCCATTTCACGAAAGTTCTAAGTTTTCCGAAACTCACACACATAACAAGGAATATTTCCGAAATGGTTCACCCTACAAGCAAATTTATTGTGACATAAATTGTGTATTTTAGCAAGATCTACATTTTTTGTATAGTACGATTTGGTCTATCTCTAACGGTTTACCATTATGCGAAAGTCGTCCAGAGTAAATACGACCACAAGGGCTATAGCCAGAAAATTCAGAATATACATTTCATTTGTCATAAAAATATTTCAAACATATGACATTTTAATCAAAATCGTTAGAGCCATTTTCAAGAAAATCAAAATTTTCGAAAAATTTTCCATGTAAAGGGTAGTTTAGGGTGGGGCTATTTTCTTCAGAATCTTCGTGTCGCATCCTTAAAAGACATTAAACTTAAATACCAACTTTGGTTTTTAACCGACTTTTTGTTTTTGAGCTATGCTGTCCACAGACTGACAAGACACACAGACACACACACGGACCTTTTTCTAAAAATGCTTTTTTTGGATTCAGGGGGTCTCAAAACATATATTTACCAGTAGAGAAAGTAAAAAATACTATTTTAACCCAACTTTTAGAGCATGTTCTGACTTGAAAATTTGTACTATTTTTTAGTTTGACAGCTTATGTTTATTCAAATCGTGGTTTATTTCTCACAAATATTTTAGAGATAGGAGTACTTTCCAGAACTTTTGAATCACTTTTTCCTGAGAGTGACATTCTGGTATAAATGACCCTTTTTCTCAAACGTTAATTAGAAAACATCTTTGTTAATAAACATACCCGTTGAGTAAGAATAGACCAGTGAGGTTAGGAAGTATTAATTTAGAGACTGTAAAAATATATTCCATTTTAAATAGTTTGAGATAATGTATAATGCAGTTAATATATTTTGTGTCAGCGAGATAAGCTTGTAATCTCTCCTAAAATTTGATTTTGATGAAATTAGCAATATTTGTTTGATAAATTGTGTTAAAACTAAACCCCCAGCGCAACAGCCCATGAAGGGCCAAGGTTTACCGCCCGGCCGCTGCGTCCCCCACCTCAGGCGTCAGTATTGGTAGGTGGGACGTGGTCAGCACCCGGAGCCCTCCCGGGGGGAAAATCCCCACGCCAGTACCGAGCATCGAACCCGGGTCCTCCGCGCCAGGGGCAGGCGCGCTACTATTGCGCTACGGAGGCGGTTAGATAAATTGTCAGAAATGTATAAACAAAAGAAAAACGCTAAATGTACAACTAAATACATTAAAAAGAACCTTCTCCCTTCACCCTGTCTCTAACGTCCTCGAAGTAATTAGTTTCCATGGATAAGTCTCCCCCAGAAATGTTCCCAACCAGTGTTTAAGCTTATGTCTGTCTCTGAGGAGTCCAAAAATTCTTGTGCCCTTTAGAAAATAGCCTGTTGTAGGCATTACTGCAAATGGACGTCCTACCCAGGCTGTTTGCGTATAGCTGCAGGTGACTGCCATGTTGTGCAGATATCCACTTGATAAGCTGTCCCTTTTTGAAACTTGTCATCAAATGTCCATCCTCGGGTGATGTATCTTGTTTAGATCAACTGTCAAATCTTCTACCTTAATGCCACTGCAATTCCCTCTGGATATGACTATCAGCATTAGTATCCCATCTTCACCCCTCAAATAATTTCAACGCTTTGGCTTATTTCGATTCTTATTCTCTCGTGTAGAGGGCATATTTTCGTCACTTCAACATTTTATTCATATCGCAAACTATTAAAGCAACGTAACAGACGTCCAAAAATTTTCTGAAAAATTTCGAGTGTCATATTTTGAGGAATGTAAGCATTCTTTGGCTTTGGCTGTGTGCGCGTGTGTGTGTGTGTGTGTGTGTGTGTGTGCGCGCGTGTGTGTGTGTGTGTGTGTGTGTGTGTGTGTGTGTGTGTGTATGTATGTATATGTGTGTCAGTCTGTGAACAGCATAACTCAAAAACGAAAAGTAGTTTAAGAACCAAAGTTGGTATTTAAGTTTAATGTCTTTCAAGGATACGACACGAAGATTTTGAAGAAAATAGCCCCACGCTAAACTACCCTTTACATGGAAAATGTTTTGAAAACTTTAATTTTCTTGAAAATGACTAACGATTTTGATTAAAATGTCATATGTTTGACATATTTTTATGACAAATGAAATGTATATCTTGAATTTACTGACTATAGCCCTTGTAGTCCTATTTACACTGGAAGACTTTTGCATAACTGTTAAACCGTTAGAGATAGACCAAGTCATACTATACAAAAAATATAGATCTTGCTAAAATATACAATTTATGTCTGAATAAATTTTCTTGTAGGGTGGATCATTTCGGAGATATTCCTTGCTATGTGTGTGAGTTTCGGAAAACTTTAAACTTTCGTGAAATGGATCATCGTTGTTCATTTTTTTTATATGTTAAGTGTGCAAAGAGAATAGAATCTCAAAGCTTTAAAACATTTGACTATCGCACAAAGCCTACTGTATTCCCATATTCCCCTTGCACCTATAAGGAAATAAGCAATAAAATGTTTATCTCAACTAACACGAAGAAGATATAGGAATAAGAGTTTGTTAGAATGGTTAGTACAAGAGTAGAGAAAGTCATGTGAGTGTAACACATCTTGCCTTTGGTTATAGAATAGGGTATATAACGGAATGGATCATTTCGTGCATTGAGATCTAAGGAAGGTCGATTGCAGCTACCACCTCCTCCCAGGAGGAAGGGATGGAACCGCAGGAGGCCACAAGCCGCAGGTAGCGGGCATCAAAGGCGCGTAGTTCCAGGCCCGAAGACTCGTTCCAGTACTGAGTCTGCCCAGAGAGGACGAGAAATGTCCTCTTTCCTTTAAGCAATCTGCCCGGCATCGACATGCACCCCGACACCTTTGGAGCGAAAGAAAACTGATGAAAGGGAAATCATGGTAAATGAGAAAACATTGTTGAAACAACCAGGGAAAACGATGAAAAACACAAGGTCAGAATGGGAGGTCGACGAGTTCCGTGTAAGCGCATTACTGTAGGCAAATAGTGTAAGCCTAACCTACCAACTAAATTAGCTAAACTTTTGTTATCTACTGACTTTTACAAGCTGTTCAAGTACACAGAATGAAGTTATAGTATACGTCGGCTTTTCGTGATCTTCGCAATATGGCGGGCTTCAGCAACATTATTTTAAGAAGTCGATATGTTCCATTCTTGAAATGTTTTAGAACTATGGCCCGGATTCTTAGTTTTTTAACTATTTTATTCCTTGATAGTTAAATGCACTGGTTTAATTTAATTATCTGTTTCATGATCATCGAAGCCAAATACTTGAATCTTATAAAACCTAAAAATGGCTAAATCTTCTATTTTAAAATGAAAAAAAAAAAACTATTTTAAAATGGAAAAATGAAATGTTTATGGACTTTGACTGTTACATCTTTGCTACGTCTTTTCGCTTATGTATGCTTAGAGGAGTAGTGACAACAATGCAAGAGGCAAGTGACTTGCATTTTGCTGTGTGGGACCAAGCTCTGTATTGTTGCAAGAAAGCAATGTGGGGATTGTTGACGAGGGGAGAGGGGTCATTAGGAGAACCCGCCATAAACTCAAACCAATCAGTTTAAAAACAGTATCCGTTGTGTTCAGTCGACTATCGTGTATTGTTAATGCATACAATTACTACATCGTTAGAAGTCAATTTTTCTTAGATTAGGCAGGTAATTTAAGGAGCCAGTGTCATGCTTAAAGTCAATTCATCTCGAAGGTGGTTGATTCGTCAGTGGATAGGTAACGATCCGAACTTCACCACAGATGGCAAAGTAATATTTTGCCAAATCTGCCAAAAGCGAAAGAAACAATTCCCACAGACACAAAAGCTTGAACACTTTCAATACTGCACAGTATTCAGTCGCAATAAGCGACTAGGTGCTGTGCAGATATGCATACCGTACAGGAGAACCTGTACGACCTGTTCTCGAATGCTGGAATGCAGGTAAGGATTAAGCACCTGTTATAATGCACATAGCGTGTAAACTATAATTTTATTTACGTATTTTCCAGGTGCCCTCTGGCCAAAAATCGCATTTTGAGCAGCACAAAGGATCTACAGGACACATCAGCAACATTGCTATACAAAAGATGACAATTAATAATAAAATTAATAAACAATAATAATATAAAAATATTTCAGGAGGTTAAAGAACTAGAAAAAAACTTTTTTAAGATACAAAAATAACTAAAACGTTAATTTTAAGAACCTAAAAATCCGGGCCCTATTTATAACACATACTTGATAATTCTGTCCTCATTAAAACTGAGCATCTTGAACTCTTTCGTAATGTCTTTATTTATTCGTTCTATTCTTTAATCGGCCCCGGAGATTCCTTTGAGGTTATGTCACACGTTACGCGTTACAGGGAAGAAATAAATTGGTGGTAAAATATTGGTAATGAGTATTGTCCAGACAAATGTTGAAGTGACAAATAAGCCAGGCAGCATGTCAGGAAGGTCAGAACCTGCAGATAAGTGAACCAGGGTTTCCCCAGAGCTCATTACATAACCTGTACAAGGTTCTTGATGAAGTACCTACATTGGTTTTTTGTGCCGGAGCACAGAGCACACACACACGCACATAAAAAGGAAAAGACTTGTTAATTCTACCCTGTAAGTGAATGTAGCTGAAAGTGTAGTGTGAATGGGCTAGGAGAGAAAGGCTTCTGAGAGTTGCTGTTGCTGTTGCCATCGCACCGGTACAAAGGTGGGTCTTAAACGCCGCATATAATATCTGCTAGGGAAGGAAACCGCATATAAAGTAGTAGTACTAGCCATTCGGAAAAGGCAGCGCGCACAAAGCATTTACTCTATTACGAATTAATTTTCCACTCCGTTGGTCTACCTTTCATGTGAGAGTTGCACTGTTTCTGTTATCCAAAGCTGCCCTCTCCTGTTTTCAGCCAACTTTAGTTGATTTACAAGACGGAGGCATGAGCGGCACAAGGACCAAGCCTTAAACGTTCTACTTATTTACTCTTACTTCACTATAGCGTCTATTTTACAACAAATTTCTTCAATGGATTACTCCACTCTTTGAAGGACTTACACCCCAAGGACTTGGACTTCGCCACCACAATCCGGGTTATATGGATAATAAGCAAAACAAAACTCCTAAATCTTTAAATAAGCACACTTGTCGTTTATTATGTGTGTTGCACTCACATGACTTTCCCTACTCTTGTACCAACCATTCTTACAAACTCTTATTCCTATATCTTCTTCGTATTAGTTCAGATAAACGTTTGCAGAATTGCTTATTTTCTTGAAGGATCAAGGAGAATATTAGAATACAGTAGGCTTTGAGCGACAGTCAAATGTTTTAAAACTTTCAAATTTCACCGTAAATGTATATTTTGAGACTTCCTGAATCAAAAAATATCTGTGTGAGTGTGTGCGTGTCTATGAACAACATAACTCAAAAAACAAAAAGTCGGATAGGTGAATTCAGCATTCTCCAAGGACCCATCTTAGACTAACACCTATATAAAACATTTTTCCAAAACTTTGACTTCCTCAAAAATTGCTAACGATTTTGAATACAATGTGAAGCAGCTTCTTTCCTAAGCCCCCGAAAATTATAACAGGCAAAACAGAGCCGTTAAAAATCTGACTTCACTTGTTTATCCAACACCAATAATGAAAGACGGTGATTATCAAATAGATTGTGGCGTGTAAAAAGGTTTTAAAAGCGCTGAAAATGTTACCTGATATAACAAAGTGTTGAAAACTAAGTGATGGACATCTGAGTACAGTTATAAAATATTCTAGTGCAGATGTGATGAGTTATGGGGTCGTAAACAGAAGGAACAACTTGAAGAGAACTTTCAGTTTGGGATCTGTATTTAGGAGCTATTCAAAATTGATAGCTGAAGTATTGTATGAGATTCAATTTTTAAAATGTGACGAGTTGCACTCACATGACTTTCTCTACTCTTGTACTAACTATTCTAACAAACTCTTATTCCTATATCTTCTTCGTGTTAGTTGAGATAAACATTTGTACAAATTATCTTCTTGCTTATTTCCTTGTAGGTGCAAGGGGAATATTAGAATACAGTAGACTTTGTGCGATAGTCAAGTATTTTAAACCTTTGAGATCCTGTTCTCTTTGCATGCTTAACATACAAAAAAATGAACAGCGATGTTCCATTTCACCAAAATTTTAAGTTTTCCGAAACTGACACAAATAACAAGGAATATCTCCGAAATGTTTCACTTTACGAAAACATTAATTTGGACATAATTTGTGTGTTTTGGCGAGATCTACATTTTTTGTACGGTAAGATTTGGCCTATCTCTTACAGTTTACGAGTTATTTAAAAGTCATCCAGAGTAAACAGGACTACAGGGGTTACAGCCAGAAAATTCAAAATATGCATCTCATTTGTCATACAAGTATCTTAAACATACGTCATTTTAATCAAAATCGCTAGAACCATTTTTCTCTATTTTCTTCTTGATCTTCGTGTCGCATCCTTGAAGGACATTAAACTTAAATATCAACTTTGGTTTTTAACCAACTTTTCGTTTTTGAGTTATGCTGTCCACAGACTGACAGATTGACGCACAGAAACACACACGGACCTTTTTCTATTTTTTTTTTTTTTTTTTTTTTTTTTTTTTTTTTTTTATTCCGGGGTCTCAAAATATATATTTTTGGTGAAATCTTGACATCGAATTTTTGGGTGGAAAACAATACTTGCTCTACTTAGCAGTAGAGAAAGTAAAAAAGGGAATTAGATGGTCCAAAATAAATATATCAGATGGCTCACTGCAGCCAGCCGCGACGAAAGTAGATAACCCTTCGAGCGTTAAACAAGTTGCCGAACTCCACGGCGCAAGACAGGGCAGTGGCGTTTCTGCCTTTCATCAGACGTGCAGCGAGAGGCAGTTGGACTAGCGCGTGGTAATATACAGAATAACTGTACAAAAAGACGAAAAGATCTCACTTTACTTACAGGATCTTCATTTTCCAGGGAATAAACTCTCTCCTGTATACGGTTCTATTGTCTAACATTTAAATTGCAGGTTTTAAAGTGCAAGCATGATGGCACGTAATGTTTCACTGGCTTTTCTTCGTTTCTTATGAATGTTAGTGTGGAATGTTATTGTTATTATTGTTGTTATTATTGTTACTTATTATTGTTGTTATTATTATTATCTTTATGATTATTATTGTTAATATCATATACAGAAAGTTGGTGAAATAGCAAACTTAGTGCCGTTTAAGTTCGACATTTTCCAAGGATGCGACATAAAGATTTTCAAAAGGAAATTCCCTTACTGCAAATTATTCTTTATCTAAAACATATGTCGTTATTTTTGTTTCAGAAATGGCTACTAACGATTTTAAAATAACAACATAGGGAAGAGCCAACCAAGATTTTAGATCACAATCGACAAGACCCAAAAATGAGGTATTTGCACTATAAATTGCCCAACTGTGTGAGCCACAGCTCCATATACTTATTTCAGTTGTGGGGGCCATTTTGTTAGCTACTGGGAGACCTTTAAATGGCATGTGCATCTCTCTTTCGAACGGAACCTATCAGTTCTTGTGCCTGCTGCCATCTGGTAGAATTTTGTAACACGTTGAGAAAGAAGATTGTGTGAATCATATCCTAAGGGATGGGCACAGGTCTGCAACTTAGTCAAACAATGGCATGCTAAAGGGATAAAGCTTTGAGGAGCAATCTTGAAAGAAAGCACAGTAAATGCTTTAACATTATACTACAGAACTGCAATTACAGCAAATATTCCTGGCGTAAACAACAGACTGCATGTATACAAATGAAAACCTAGAACATATGAAAATCTAGCCGGTGTCGACTTGTGGTGTTTTTATAATGAAGCTAAAGCAAAGGGTGGCACTCTGCAGAGTTACCAAAAACTGAACGTCAGATAACACTACAAGTAGTTCGGAAGTTAGTGCTTTTGTATCAGAGATGGACAAATGATGAACTCTTGAAAAGGTGTGCAAGGCTCAGATAAAGAACCCAAATAAGACTTTACACTCTCTTATTGGGCATGAATGTCCCAAATAAATGTTTATTTCCAAAGCAGATGTAAGTTGCAAAGGCTGTGTGTGAATTCAGTATGGGTGCACTTGCCTGCAGAAACTGACAATGGAAATTTCTCCTATAAAAATTGGTGAAAGCACCACAGGATAAGTAATCAGCACAAAAGAAGAAGAAAACTAAAAAGGGTGGTAACAAATAAGGGCAACATCAGGCTGCCATAGTTTTATTAAATTCATACACACAACAGAAAACCATACACACATTTACACCCTCCCAGAATCTAAGGAGAGGGGAATAATACTCATTAAGAAAAATCCCCGTAATCCAGCCGGGAATCGAACTCAGATCTCTGAATTTGGAAATAACTTTTCCTTATACCTAATACGAAGCGTCTAGAGGCTTAATAAAAGTTTGTCCTGATTAACAAATACAAGGAAAAGCTTTATTTAGAATATTTTGTAGAACAATGAGCAGAGAAAGTCGTGTAGATGTAACACACCAGAACTTTCAAGTCTGATTCAACTTTCCAACAACTTCCACGCTGTTAGAGTGCATAAAAACAATAACTCACATGACTTTCTCTACTCTTGTACTATTCTTACAAACTCTTATTCCTCTATTTTCTTCATGCTAGTTGACAAACATTTGCAGAAATCTTATTGCTAATTTTATTGTACGTGCTAGGGGAAAGTGGCAATACAGTAGGCTTTGAGCGATAGTCAAATGTTTTAAAGCTATACGGAGGCCTTGAAATTTCGTTTTCTTTGGACGACCAAAAGGTAAAAAGGTGAATAACGGTCTTCTATTTGAAAAAAAGTTTAACTATTCCAAAACTCACACAAATATCAAGAAATATCTCCGAAATGGTTCACTCCTCAATAAATACTGTGACTTTGGTTGTGGGGTGTGAAGTAAAGTAGACAGATGTAGTCGAGATAAAGAAACACTTTTATTTCCGTAAACAGTAACTTTGTACACTCGTTGCAACAACAAGAAAGTCTTTTTCGATTCTCCAACAGCACGACTCCGAACTCGTAACACATAGAACTGTCCCTTCTTCCTCGGCACGACTACTCAACGCTTCACATACGTCTGACTGCCTCTTCTGTCGCACTTTACCGCTATTTATATCTCCCAGGCACTATTCTGGAAACTTCAGGAACGTTCACTTATTGCGGTGAGATACAAAGCAGAGAAGATTCTCGAAGTCTCTATCCTTTTCTCTCTTTCGGCAAGCGCCCCAACAATGCGGCCATTCTCTGTCTCTTTCCTTCGGCTCCTTTGCGGTAGTGCCGACAATAATGCGATGGGTGACACTGCTGTTGTCGGCAATTAGATGCGGCGGGCGCGGTGACAATACATTTCGACATAATTTGTGTCTTAACGAAATCTACATTTTTTCTGTAATAAGATTTGTTCCTTTTACGGTTTACCAGTTATGCAAAATTCATCTACATGGGCTATAGCCCGAAAATTCAGAAAGTGCATTTCATTTGCCTTAAAAATGTATTTAAAATAACCTATTTTTCAGAAAATCAAAATTTTCAGAAACTTTCATATGAACGGTAGTTAGAGTGGAGGAATGTTCTTCAAAATCTTCGTGTCGGATCCTTGAAGGATATTGAACTTAAATACCGACTTTGGTTTTTAACCGACTGTTAGTTTTTGAACTATGCTGTTCACACACACACACACACACACACACACACACACACACACACACACACACACATACACACACACACACTTTTTTACTTTCTCTACTGGTAAGTAGGGGAAGTATTGTATTCCACCAAAAAATTCGATGTCCAGATTTCACCGGAAATAAGTTTTGAGACCCCTGAATAAAAAAAAGCATTTTTAGAAAAAGGTCTGTGTGTGTGTGTGTGTATGTGTGTGTGTGTCTGTGGACAGCATAACTCAAAAACGAAAAGTCGGTTAAATCCAAAGTTGGTATTTAAGTTTATTGTCATTCAAGGATGCTACACGAAGATTTTGAAGAAAATAGCCCCACCCTAAACTACCCTTTACATGGAAACATTTTCGAAAATTTTTATTTTCTTGAAAATGACTAACGATTTTGATTAAAATGTCATATGTTTGAGATATTTTGATGACAAATGAAATGTATATCTTGAATTTTCTGACTATAGCCCCTGTAGTCGTATTTACTCTGAACGACTTTTCCACATCTGGTAAAGCGTTAACGATAGACCAAATCATACTATACAAAAAATGTAGATCTTGCTAAAATACACAATTTATGTCGGAATAAATTTTCTTGTAGAGTGAACCATTTCGGAGATATTCCTTTTTATGTGTGTGAGTTTTGGAAAACTTAGTTAAAAAGATTTGACTATCGGACAAAGGCTATTGTATTCTAACATTCCCCTTGCACCTACAAGGAAATAAGCAATAAGATAATTTGTACGAATGTTTATCTCAACTAACACGAAGAAGATATAGGAATAAGAGTTTGTTAGAATGGGTAGTACAAGAGTAGAGAAAGTCATGTGAGTGCAACACATCAGATTTTTCTAAAAATGATTGTTTACTTACTCTAAATAGTAGATAAAGTAAAATATGTTTTATATTAAACTGATTTGATTCCAAGTGATAAAGATGAAAGGGTCACTGTAGATATATGAGATGATTAATTGTTCATTACTTTAGGAGTAATTTCATTACTGCTGCGGAAGTACTTTTCTTGGGCTTTGATTAGAAGGGGAGTAGAGTAGTCGTTTCTAACGTGCAGGTGAATACGATATATTATCAGAAGAAGAGTGAAATAAGTGACCTTTGAGGTTATATTAATGTAAACAGTTGCCTGGGAACATTACTTATTTTCCGATTATGGACTGCAATTGCGGGGTTTCTTCGTGTCGAAGTTAAGCTATTACAACACCAAATTGGTAAAACTGTGTTTTTCGGCTGAATGGAAGCGTGTTTGGAACGGTAACGGGTTATTCGCATGTATCTGTTATGTTGTTAGTCTGAATGGCATCATCCTAATGCAGGGACCGGATCTTGCTAGGGCGCCTTTGATCTCTCAACAGTTGAACAACAAAACGCGATACCACCTCCCTGCTCCTTCATTTACCAAATTAAGGTTGATACACACACACACACACTTGTGTGTACGTATGCACTAACCTCTGGAGTAACCATGGAAACCATTAAGCCCAACTTTTCGTTTTGCGAGCACTTTGGCCAATGAGATAAGTAAGAGTTGCTTACACAAAACTGTGCGCGTTCTCTGCACATCGTGCAACAAGCGGATAAAAGGGAAAATATACCAACTTGTGCTACAGATGCCACTGGATTAAATATTTCCACAATTTTCTAACGATACACATGAAAACAATGCGTTTTACAAGTCTTCTAAAGGTGACGTCAATGAATGGAGCATGCAAAACAAACAAAAATCTGATGTGTTTCACTCACATGACTTTCTCTACTCTTGTACTAACCATTCTCACAAACTCTTATTCCTATATCGTCTTCGTGTTAGTTAAGATAAACATTTGTACAAATTATCTTATTGCTCATTTCCTTGTAGGTGCAAGGGGAATATTAGAATACAGTAGGCTTTGTGAGATAGTCAAAGCTAACAGATAAAAAACTGAGCAACGATGTTCCATTTCACGAAGGTTTTTAACTTTTCCGAAACTAACACAAATAACAAGGAATATCTCCGAAATGGTTCATCTTACAAGAAAATATATTCAGACATAAATTGTGTATTTTAGCAAGATCTACGTTTTTTGTATAGTAAGATTTGCTCTATCTCTAACGGTTTACCAGTTATACAAAAGTCGCCCAGAGTAAATACGACTACAGGGGCTATAGCCAGAAAATTTAAGATATACATTTCATTTGTCATAAAAATATCTCAAACATATGGCATTTTAATCAAAATCGTTAGAGCCATTTTCAAGAAAATCAAAATTTTCAAAAATTTTTCTATGTAAGGTGTAGTTTAGGGTAGGACTATTTTGTTCTAAATCTTCGTGTTGCATCCTTGAAAGACATTAAACTTAAATACCAACTTTGGTTTTCAACCGACTTTTCGTTTTTACTTTCTCTACTGGTATGTAGGGGAAGTATTGTATTCAACCCCAAAATTCGACGTCGAGATTTCACTGGAAATATGTTTTGAGACCCCCTGAAAAAAAAAAAGCATTTTTAGAAAAACTTCCGTGTGTGTGTTTGTGTGTGCGTGTGTGTGTGTCAGTCTGTGTGTCTGTGAAGAGCATAACTAAAAAACGAAATGTCGGTTAAAAACCAAAGTTCATATTTAAGTTTAATGTCTTTCAAGAATATGACACGAAGATTTTGAAGAAAATAGCCATACCCTAAACTACCCTTTACATGGACAATTTTTTGAAAATTTTGATTTTCCTGAAAATGACTCTAACGATTTTGATTAAAATGTCATATGTTTGAGACATTTTTATCTCAAATGAAATGCATATCTTGAATTTCCCGGTTATAGCCCCTGTAGTCGTATTTGCTCATGACGAGTTTTGCATAACTGGTAAACCGTTAGAGACAGACCAAATCATACTATACAAAAAATGTAGATCTTGCTAAAATACACAATTTATGCCTGAATAATTTTTCTTGTAGGGTGAACCATTTCGGAGATATTCCTTGTTATGTTTGTGAGTTTCGGAAAATGTAAAACTTCCGTGAAATGGAACATCATTGTTCATTTTTTAAATGTTAAGTGTGGAAAGAGAACAGAATCTCAAAGCTTTAAAAGATTTGACTATCGCACAAAGTCTACTGTATTCTAATATTCCCCTTGTACCTACAAGGAAATAAGCAATAAGATAATTTGTACAAATATTTATCTTAACTAACATGAAGAAGATATAGGAATAAGAGTTGGTAAGAATGGTTAGTGCAAGAGTAGAGAAAGTCATGTGACAGACAGACAGAAAGTAATAAAAACTTAGTTAATTCTTTAAGTGGATGATTAGTGCATATTTCTGAAATCATAAACATGTTGGCAGACTAAATTGGTGCATTAAAATCCGATATCCAGTTAATATATGTACTTGGGTTACATTAAGGGCTGATTTTAGAGGCGATGGAATCAATAATGAGCAATCCCATCACTATGCACTGAAGTGCTGGAGACAGTATTCCTTCTGTATCAGCAGAACGTATTAGTATTGGGTCTAATCATTTGTATGTAGTACGTACTACAGAGAATGGGTGGAACATACAAAACCACTTTCTACACAGTTCTAATTTGATGAGAGACGGCCACGTGTATGTTTACGCAGTTGATCACAATTCTGTTTATTGCACCTGATGGAAATAGCGACCCCTCCCCAGGTGCTACATACAGGACTGCCCTACAGTAATACGAGAATAAACCCGAGGAACAAAATGCCTGGTCGGTCCAAAGATAGCACCCTATTGCACTAGAGTTGTATAAACTTGAAGATTTAAACAAAACATCTGATGTGTTGCACTCACATGACTTTCTCTACTCTTGTACTAACCATTCTTACAAACTCTTATTCCTATATCTTCTTCGTGTTAGTTAAGATAAACATTTGTACAAATTATCTTATTGCTTATTTCCTTGTGCAAGGGCAATATTAGAATACAGTAGGCTTTGTGCGATAGTCAAATCTTTTAAAGCTTTGAGATTCCGTTCTCTGCACAGTTAACATATAAAAAAATGAACAACGATGTTCCATTTCACGAAAGTTTTGTTTCTCGAAATTGCCGCAAATAACAAGGAATATCTCCGAAATGGTTCAATTTATTCAGACATAAATTGTGTATTTTAGCAAGATCTACATTTTTGTATATTACGATTTGGTCTATGTCTAACGGTTTAACAGTTATGGAAAAATCGTCCAAAGTAAATACGACTACAGGGGCTATAGCCAGAAAATTCAAGATATACATTTCATTTGTCATAAAAATATGTCAAACATATGACATTTTAATCAAAATCGTTGGTCATTTTCAAGAAAATCAAATTTTTTAAAAAAATGTTCCATGTAAAGGGTAGTTTAGGGTGGGGCTTTTTTCTTCAAAATCTTCGTGTCGCATCTTTGAAAGGCATTAAACTTAAATACCTATTTTGGTTTTTAATCCACTTTTCGGTTTTGAGTTATACTGTCCACAGACTGACACAAACACAAGGACTTTTTTCTAAAAATGAATTTTTGGGATTCAGAGGGGTCTCAAAACATATATTTCCGGTGAAATCTCGACATCGAATTTTTGGGTGGAATACAATACTTTCCCTACTTAACAGTAGAGAAAGTAAAAAAACTGCCCCGTTTAATACACGCATAAACAAAGAATTATATAGCATTAATAGTATAAATTCTGGTTTACGATAACCGAGAACGCAAAGAAGAACGGCAACGATAACGTTATCATGCATGTATTATAATGAGAGCGTTCAGAAATAACGGGAAATTTCCCCAGGTCCTGAAGACTTGATTATTCATAAACCCCTTTTTTTATCTTACAAAATTAGATCTTAACTGGCTATTACCTCAAAAACAATAGCAAAACTACAAAGAACAGCAAAAAACTGCATTAAAGCTTGGAAATCTGCATTTCTCCTTGCATACGATAATGAAAACCTGATTAAATTTTTAGCTGATTTTCCGTAATACTTCTCAATTATTTATCTAAATTGTTTTTAATCTGGGTTGTTCAACTTTAATAGGAAGAAAGACCGTCATATACGAAAGTTTCTCAGCAGTATTCATTTTTATTCTGGATAAAGTTGTGTGAGTAAAATTCTTGTAAGGGTGTGCTTTGAAATGCCCGAGGAAAAAAATGAATCGACTGGAAATCCATAACTTCCGGCTGCATTTCCGATTTTAATGTTTAAGTATAAAGGGATCAGAGAACAAAGGAAATACCGAAGTCAGGTAAACCTTAAATCTTTCACGAAATGTGGTTTGGATGCCTCGCATAAAAGTTGCAATTGATACCAGACAACTTCTAACAGCTAGCAGATTGATTAGAAGTGAACAAAGCTATTGTCGTGCTCGACGTTGCACAATTAGTTCTCAGATGACAATTTAATTAACTTAATTACCTCCCCTTCTTTATGAAATGATTGTGTAATCATTTAGGAAATTTTGATGGAGAATTTATCCCTTATAATTTCAATTTCGAACAATCGGATGACAAGTTCCTTGGTGTTCAGGCAAAAGGATGTGAAACATTAGCGAAACGTTCAATTTGGCACAGTGCCCCAAGTTCTGGAAATGCCACAGCCTTTAAGTACCATTTGGCCTACAACAATCATTGTTGGAAAGGATCGAGTAACATTTAAGGTGAAAATTTAAATATTTTTAGCTTTTCTTTGGTCTCAAAATCATTTTCAATAACACAAAGGTGAGAGTTTTAACACAATGCAGAATTAAAGAGTCATTAAAATAAATTCGGCGGAGATGCGAAGTCCGTTGACTTTTCTAACCCTTTATTTTCTCTAAATTTACTACAAATGCACAATTCTTTCCGTTGTTAACACAGTTTATAGTCTTCTCTATTATAATTCACAATTCTTCTTCCCGTAAGCTTTATCAGTCTTTCAATGTCTTTTTCCAGTTTCACTGTATCTTATAGCTTTACTATTACTATACAATCACTTGACGACACATACACAGGCTGGCCGACTCACTCACGTAACTAAAACTAACTGTACACTGTCCTATTTATACTGGAGCCGGCGTGACGTAACCTCCTTCGAGTGCTTTCCTTGCGTAGGTATACATGACTCAGCAAAGAATCTTCTAGAGCTTGTCGGACACTACGGTGCTATCACGCTGTTTGATCGCATACACAGTCGCTAGTTGTCCTGTAGCCCCGGACCTCACCACGCCGCGCCTTCATTATTACGGTCACCCGGCCTCCTCTTGGCCGTATATTGTTGAACGACCCAATGTCACAAAATGGTAACGCATTCCCGGGCTCCCTCTATTGCGCGAGAGAGCCAAGAGCGCTGCAGGCAGAGGTACAGCCAGTTTCAAATGTTTTCCGATGGACGAAAGTGTGCAGGGGAAAGAGACGAAAAATTTTCGCCATTTCGCTCAGCGATGGCTTCACCAGTTATTTACTTGCGTGTGTCCCTCTGATGTGTGGTTAGCGGGGAGCAAACAAAAACCTAAATAAGCAATTTTATTCTATCCAAACAAAAAATCAGCAAATTATTTTCTCCACGTATTTAAACAAGTAACATTGCTCATTGTGGTAGCATTTACGGCCTTTAAGAAATATATTTAAACAATTCCTTCAACAAAGGTAATATAATGATGTATTGTTCGTTAATAATAATAATAATAATAATAATAATAATAATAATAATAATAATAATAATAATAATAATAATAATAATAATAATAATAATAATAATAATAATTTCCTTTAAAGTTGTTTTCCTGCTATTTACGACAAACAGCCATTCAATATTTTAAACGTTGATATGAAATTTCAGGCCAAATACACGATTTCATGTTCGCTGAATAAAAACAGTTTGCAAATTTTACAGCGGGCATGCGTGTGTCTCCATGAGTAACTTACAAAAACTTGGTATGTAAAAATTATTTAAACGTTTTAAGCTTAATTGTATTATAGAATGATATGGCGCCTCTAATGCCGCATATTTAGTTTCCATCCTCGCTGCGAGTTCGTTCTGGATTTATAACGTGAATGTTTCGTTTATTTTGAGGTTATTTTTTTACTACCAAGTGTAATAGAAATGTTGGAATGATATTATCTTTCAACCTACAAACATATTACGCCCCTCATCCTTGCAGACAGGTATGAGCTGGCAAGTTGAACTTTGAGACCACTTGGCATATCTAATAGATAAGCCATCCTGGCTTCCCCCCACGGCTAGGAGCATGTGACGTGGAAAATATTTGCATCCGACTGTACACTAAAACCCTTACCTTTTAAACAGGCAGCATACCTCTCATTGTTTTCGAATCTCGGTTAGGTTGAGTTATCCAGATAAGGAGTTTTTTTTCCGAGGTTTTCCCTTATCCTGAGAAGACGAATGTCTGGTACTTTAAAGCCCTATGCCCTTTTCGCAAGTGTGCACTTTCATTATTCCAATTTCCTTTTAAATATTTTAGTACTTTATTTTTTAAATTAGAAAGTGTTTTATCGCTCCTGTCCATTATAAATAACAGAGCTTTTCGATTATAAAAATTATAAAAATTAGGTAGTTCTGAGATTTGAAAGCTATAATCAGGACTGAAAAATTCAATACCATAGCCTGGATTTGAACCACGCATCTTCCGCGTCTAACCACCGAGCTAACATGGAAACTTGTCGGTACGCATTAAATACCCGATCTGATTCGTTTTTTCCTGGTGTACTACAAGAAATCACAAGGTTGACTTGAAATCGTAAGCACTTTATTAAATGACATAAACCAATGTCGTACCGCCAAGTTGAACAAAGGTCGGTTTCAAGTTCAGGATCGAAGGAAAAAGGTTAAATTTAAGTGGAGTGGAAGAACCAGTTAATGGGAGAGGTACAGGGTGTGGCAGAGAGGATTTAATATTTCCAGACCAACATAAACCTTCCGCATTATGTCGGCACTCCGCTGAACAAACTTTAAAGCTATCACGTTCCGAAGCTTTTTCCCCCTTAAGTCAGTCAGATGGTTCGCTGTTTCGGTTCCCGTGACTGATCTTAGGTTTTATCGGGTGTTTTTCCCGAGTCATTCAGGCGAATGCTGGGAAGAATATTTACTTTGTATCCCCAAGGCTTTCCAGTTTGAAGCGTCAGCAAGGTTGCCGGTAGGATGCGCTGCGGTGGAGATTGCGCTCTAGAAATACGGTGCTCGGCTGAGAGGAGGCGCTGTGGTCGGTTGCCCCGCTGAACCTGGAAGATGGCGAAACTTACGGTTCTTCCGTCTGCTTACCGTCCCACGAGCTTCTACTAATACTGTCGCCGTAAAGCCTTACCATACTCAATACACACAGCTGGAGGAAGAGAGGAGGAGAATGTCAACAGGGTGTCACAAAATAGCATGTCTGATCTAAAGTATGACTGTGCAGAGGACTTTGAGTGACCAAACTCACCATTGAATTATGTATAAACAACCGAAAAGTAATTTCTTACAAGAAAAATATTATACCGGGTGAGTCTTCTCATCCTGTGGATTGGAACTAAGCATTAGAAAATGGATTTTCCTATAAACACGAAGTTTCAGCCGTCCGTGTTCACTGTGGTACGTTTCCGAATATAAAACAGTGTGATTAACTACTACAACGATATAGAAGGAACGCATAAATTGTGGTTTATCTGCGTGATGGTCCGGCATGATGTCATAGTCTGTTAAATGCACTAGTTTGGGAACCACAAAGGTCCACTATAATCATAGTATGGGCTTTCAAACGTTATCTAGTTTCCTTGTAAGTACTGCTGTTGTAAACCGGTTTTCAAATGTGTGAAACAATAGCTTTAAATTGTCAAATATTATGCATTGATGCCTTATGTTTGTAATTTATAATTACAGTGATATACATTTATTTATGATGCTCATTAAAGCATATTCTAACAGGTAACAATTTGTGTTTTCATGAAATTCACATAATTACATGACTTTCTCTACTCTTGTACTAACCATTCTTACAAACTCTTATTCGTATATATTTTTCGTGATTTTCCCTGGTCAGTACGCAAACGCTGTGGTGGTTTCTCATCCAAATATTTCCTTTCATTCATTTCCCTTTCATTACGTTTCCATCTCATGTTCAGGTTTACTTGCAGGTCTAGTGCCGTATGGCGGTGCCGGACAGATGGCGCAGATGTTTACTCAAGGCAGAAAATACTCCCCAAGGATACAGATGGCTGCTTGTTCGCTCATCTCGGTCTCTCTAGGTCGCTCGAGTCTTAAAGCCTAGACCTCCTAGGGACTACAACTTCTCTCTGCGACCTATAGCCCCCTGTGGTTCTTTCACTTTATCCGTTCCTCCTGGGATGTGCTTAGTACAATAGATAAATGTGCTCGCGACGCACGAGGTGTAAAATCTATGTCTATGTTTCGCTTAACTGCCTTGCAGTTAAATGTTGATTAATATTACAAACACTGCCATTGATTTCTCGTACGTTTTTCTTCACTCAATACATGGTTTTGTTGAAATCCTTTTCGTTTAAAATGGATCCTTAAGCTTGACTTTATTCAGACGGTTATAATGGCTACGCTGGTAAGATTTTAGTTCATTCCTACTGCAAACGACACCACAGTCGATGAACACATGATGCGTGAAAATATATTTGGGAAAGGAAATTTGGGAAGGAAACTTTCCAGGCCTGTTTTCATTTATACTTGCCAGTTATGAGGACTAAGGAAATGTTTCCTAACGTCAGGAGTTGCATTGTTTCCTGTGCGAATAATATAGCGACTGCTTCGTACAATAAAGCATACGATAAATGGTCAACTATAAAAAGTATTGGTTTACGACTGATAATTTTAGTATTAACTCCTCAGTTTGTTCATGACCACAATGGTTTCATTATTGTCTACTTCCTACAAGGACGAAAACAAACTTATTTCATTGCAAATGCAACAATAGCCTCTTTAACAATCGTACACAACATACTCAGTAGTCATTAACTAATTGCAAACCAGCGTGGAAGAGTAAAAAACATTCAAGAGGGAAATTACTTACTTTGTCATAGAAATGTATAGTAACTGAAGACTACAAATTTAAAGGAATTGTGTTTACAGTTTGCACTTCATTAGGCCAGTAACGGAATTTAATAAATTTAATAAATGGTATATGGCTTAATTTGTTATATATCTAACCATAATTCGTTATATTCTTCTGTCAAGTCAAAATGTGTTTTTAAGTGGTGAATTAAAAAATGATGGTGCCTACTTCAGTGCCTGTTATTATTGATAATGTCTATAATAGTGTCTATTTGCCTGTCTATTTTACGTTTTTAGCACCTACTTTTTAGCTCTAATTTTCAGCAACAAAAAACAATTTTACTCTTAGTCAGCGGCAAAATTTCATCCCTTACAACTGCCAGTACTCAACTGGTGAAATGGATTAGCTGATTGCCGTAAACTGGAGAACAACCCAGGAAATGCAGTGATGTCTAGTCTAACTCTAGACTCATTCTAGTTATCCAGCATTACCCAGTACCAACATATCAGAATTTCGTGTATGTACAACTGAATACGTTAAAAAACTAAATGATAACGGAACCTCTTACTGTCTTTTTGCCCCTCTTTCATCTCGTTTACAAGCTTTGCTATTGATGCTGGACTCCTCTCTACCCTGTTATTTGTGTTATTTTTTATTATAGGAGTTGCGAATAAATGTTGCCTTTTGAGGTATTTAACGTTAACGTTTCCCTTATGAATTATAAAAGTTACCGCATTTTGTCAAACAAATGAAATCTAACCCTGTTGTTTCCTTGAAGCTTTACCAGTACGAATGCCCCTTCAACATCAAACGCCTGGAATCTATTGTCCGTAAACAGGCCACTAACCCGAGGGCTCTGTTACTGTTTAAAGCTTCCAATGTTAAAGAGAAATATAAAAAAGGAAAAATAAAATTGAGAGACATTTTAAGCAAACAGTGTACAGCTCTTTCACTATGGACAAAGTGTACCGCTATTTTTCGCTCAAGACAGGAAGATTGTCATTTAAAAATCTAAAAATCGACGATCATTCTATGAGCAGTGGCGTAATGGATCAAGATCTCTTCCTTTTTAACTACTCGTTAATCAATGTTATCCCTTACATCGTGTGCTTAGTAATGAAACATTTATCTGAAGTTCAAGAATTCATCATCTCTTCATTTTCTCAAAATGGCAGCACGTAATAGTCTCTATTCATCAACTAACAATTATTGTAAACTGAAATGCAAATGCGCTTTGGATAAAAAAGGCTTCTTTAATTTTATGTTTATCAATACATAATATACAAAACCGCTTGTACCACAGAGGCACACTTTCTGCCAAACGAATCTTTTTTGCAGGTTACAAAATCTATAGGAATGACAGAATAACTCACAATGCTGCAAGTAGCAATATTCATTAAACTAACATTATTTTACCTGGCACCACAGACGTTGTCTTATATGGATGGTTAGAATTGAACAAGAATCTTCTAGAACTAGACTCTACCATCGTCTTAATGCATATCAAAGCTATGATAACTTCAACTGATAACTCCTTCTGGGGAATTTTCATTTGGAAGCGAAGTTCCGCCACAGAATAAATAAAAAAGACAGTGAAACCGGGAACATACTTCATCCAGATGATATTTATGCAGAGATTTTGTTATCTCAAACAATCAACTAAAAATACAAAACCTTTCATTTGTTTCTTGGAATTTAGAACACAAGTCTGGGTTTATCTTCCTGTGCATGTGCATGTCTTGGATATAAAGGTAAAGTACATATTAAAATAAAATGTTAACGGTAACAGGAATATTAACATATAAGAAGGCTTCACTTGCGGGAAGGACCTCCCAGAAAAATAATGAAACAAATAACGAAGCTTTGACCTAAATTGCTAATAATGGCAATCCCAAGATTATATTCGTTCACTTTGAGGGCAATTCACCAGGCAATGCCTTACCGTTGGCCCCAAGCGAATATAAAGAGCTGCAGATTTCGTCTCAGGTAGGCATGGTGGAGAAAGATTCAATCATTTGGACAATCAAATGATTTTAAATCAAAGGAATCTAAAACTGGAGACTACTTAAAACTTTCTTTGGACTACGTCTGCTGCCTGCAGACCAAATTGAAGATTACTTCGTCGAGGACCTAACAATGAATATATGGATGATCCTTATTTACTTTATATCTATATTCTTGCAGATAGTGACTTTCCACCCGTCATATGGGTTCTACTAGTAGTTCTCAACGGAATATTAACTGCTCTGAACTGTACGCTCAATTTTACTCTGCCTATTCCAACATATTCTATCGGTTAGAGAGGTTACAGGTGTTCAAAATGAAAGTTACGTTAAAATGAGAAGCGACAAGAAAGCTACTCCCAAAAAAACATGGGACAAACAAAGCTACATAAAAGAACAAATGGAAAATCTGCCTAATTCAAGAATTACCCGCTAGGAAATCTTCAAAACATCTACTACTAGTTTTTCCAACCTACATAACCTTATTACTTATGCTTGACAATTGCAGCCTTGCTTGTATGTGCTTTCATGTTGAAAATAACAAAAAGTCAAGCTTTTTAACGACACCTCCTGTATGTAGACTATCCTAAGTCTGTGTAAAATAGGAATGGAAAATGCTGCGACACTGTTAAGCTTTATGGGAATCAATACATACGCTATGGAAAAATAAAATGGCGTTAATGGGTATCAGTACGTCCGCTGTCGGATAAACACGGTGGTAGTATGTGTGTGTGAGTTTAATGTTTATAAAGAAATATATACTTTTTGCTACTTTAATAAAAAAACTTGACTCTTGACTGAGGATAATTACCCTAATCCCCTTATACCTCAAGGAAATGTGCCGTAAAACAATTTCTGCGAATGTCTATCTCGATTAATACGAATTAGGAATAGTTTGTTGAAAAATCTAATGTGTTGCACTCACATGATTTTCTCCACTCTTGTTCTAACGATTCTTACAAACTCTTACTCCTCTATGTTCATGTAGTTGACATAAACATTTCCAGAAATTCTTATTGCTTATTTTCTTGTAGGTGCAGAGTGAATATGGGAATACAGTAGGCTTTGTGCGATAGTCAACTCTTTTAAAGCTGAAGGCTGTTAAATTCTCTTTGCACAGCCAAAGCATAAAAATGTGAATAATTTGCACATAAATTGTATGTTTTAACAAGATCTACAGTTTTTGTACAGTAAGATTTAGTCTATTTCTTACCATTTACCACTTATCAAAAGTCATCTTGAGTAAGCAGGACTACATAGGTTATAGAGAGAAGATTGAAAATATACATTTCATTTGCCATAGGAATATCTCAAACATATTTTCACCAAAATCGTTAGAGCCAGTTTTGAGAAACTCAGAATATTCAAAGAATTGCCACGTAAAGGGTAGTTTAGGGTGGGGGAATTTTCATCGAAAGCTATGTGTCGCATCCTTGAAGTATATGAAACTTAAATTCAAACTTTGGTTTTTAACCAATTTTTCGTCTTTGAGTTACGTTGTACACACGCACGCACACACACACACGGACATCTTTCTAAAAAAAATTTTTTTTTTTATTCAGGGGAACCTCAAAACATATTTCCGGTGAAATCTCGACATCGTAATTTTGGGTCGAAAAATTGTATTATGGGATTTTACTGGAAACACATGTCCTCTGAATCAAATCACTTTAGAAAAATGGACACAAATATTTTCAAGAAAATCCCACCACCCTGGATTACTTTTACATGGAACATTTTTAAACATTTTGCTTTCCACAAAAATGGCTCTAATGATTTTGATTAAAATACATTGTCTGTAGGATATTTTAATATATATATCCTAACCGAGATTCGAACTTGCGACTTCTATTGCAAAGGTGGGTATTTATTGAACTTAACTGACAATGTATAACCAATTATATGCAATAAATGGTAAAATATCATATGATATACAGCAATATTTAGATATGACTTATATTGATGCAAACATGAAACAAATGTTATGCACGCCACTGCATAGGAATGTGAGCCATTCGTCGATTTTCGTTATGCTCTGAAAACATCGGAGTTTCTTCATGTAATGGGTTCGCTTTCATTGGGGTTTCTTTTTTAATCCCTTTGTAAAGGTATTACGGCCGAATATCGCCTCCCCTGCCTCTTTTCTTCCTTTCTTCGTCTGTTTCACTTTACCTCCCTCTTCCACACGCACTATTTCCATCCAGGTAGGTGCGTTCTGTTTAATTTTGCGCCCCCTTTTTTGCGAACGAGATGGAAAAAAGTTTTTATCTCACCCTCTCGTTTCTGTTGATGGGTATTGTCAAGTGCAGATATTGAAACTTTCGTACAGTCTGTGCAGTGACTTCGTGGTTAAACAAATTATTGGAAAGCAGTGTGGCCAGCATGAATAAAATTTAGACATAGATGGCTAACAGGTGGGTGAAATTTTAGTAGATAGAACACGCAATTACCACCACTGCCTGGGCTGGCTTCTTAGTTTAATTTAAGATTGGTAATATTAAGTTAGAAACGCAAAATATTGACCTACGTAACTTGAAAGGAAATTCTATTGGTTTCTGTGCCTTTTGCTCGAAGAATAGTAAGCAGGAAAAGTATTGTATTTGATCCAAAAATTCGACACACATTTCACAGCTCTTCAAAACTGGTGAATCAAACTACGTATTTACGTATTTTCAATAAATAGAGTATGGTATTCCACTCAAAAAGTACTTACGATGTTATACCGCAAATACATGTTTTGAGACTTCCTGGACAAAAAAAAAAAAAAAAAAAAAGTTTGTTTTTAAAACAAGGATCTGCTTGTGTAAGTGTTTGTGTATCTGTGTGTCTGTGTGAGGTGTGCGTGGGTGCGTCCGCGCATGTGTTTGTGTATTTTTTTATGTGCGCACGTATGGGAATATGGGAAAGGCTTTGAGCGATAGTCAAATTTTTTAAAGCTTTCTAATTCCGTTCTCTTTGCAAGCTAACGGACAAAATAAATTAATGACAATGTTCCATTTCACGATTTAGTTTTACAAATCTTGCATAAATAGCCACGAATATGTGGGAAATGGTTCAGGCTACACAAAAATGTATAGAGACATAAATTGCGTGTTTTGGTAAGATGAACATTTTTGTATAGTAAGATTTGGTCTATCTCTTACGGTTTACCAGCTATGCAAAAGTCATCCAGAGTAAATAGGACTACATGGGCTATAGCCACAAAATTCAAGATATGTATTTCATTTTTCTTAAAAATATCTTAAACAAATGGTATTTTAATCAAAATCGTTAGTCATTTTGGAGTAAATCAAAATTTTCGAAACATTTTCCACGTAAAGGGTAGTTTAGGGTATGGGAAATTTCTTCAAAATCTTAGTATAGCATGCTTAAAAGATGTTAAGCTTAAATACCTGAAAATGCTTTTTTTTTTTTTTTTTTTTTTAAACAGAGGGGTCTCAGGTAGAATACAATAGAATGCGTAGTAGGGAAAGTAAAAATGAGTTAGCTACATTTAGCAATGTAACGGAATCTTTCGACTTCACCAACTTAGATTCGTCTGATTGACTTGAAAATTTGCACATGTATCAATGGTCGAAGACAGTACAATAATATCATAAGTTTGTCCGAACGTCCTGAACAAGATCATCTGGATAAAAATTGCTAAGCTATATTTATAGAAAATAATACAATTATGATACAATTGATGTTCCTAAGGAAGTTTTCTATATGCACCTTGAAAATTGCTTCCAATATATATTGGATGACGTAGGTGCCCGTATATAGGACCTGAGGAGACCTGGGGAAGGATCACGAACCGGAGTTCAGTCAGGGCCAAGACACCCAGAACAGCTGGCAGTTTAGAAATCGACAAAAGTTACACTGGATACATGAGTTACATCGCTTGGCAATATTCAAAGACAGAGATGCCCGGAGAAAAGACTTGAGAGGGGCACAAGATTTAGGGGAAGGATTGCGGATCGAAATTTACCCAGGCCCAGGAAATCCACAACAGCTGTTAGTATAGTTAAAACAGTAATTTTAATCTAATACTGTTCCTAAAAAGTTATATGAAAATTTTCATAACAAAAATTCGGAAAAATTTTCGAATCCATTTTAATAAGATTTGAAACTAAACATTATGAAAAAATTTGAAAAGGAAAATTTGAGACCAAAAAATTAAAAAGCGTGGGGTGCCTGATGCCAAATCTGATAAATAGTTCTTGGTAGCTATTTATAAAAATAAAGATATGATAAAAATATCGTGAAAAGCACCCCAGGCATTTTACTTTCTCTACTGGTAAGTACGGAAGTATTGTATTCCACCCAAAAATTCGATGTCAAGATTTCACTGGAAATATATATTTTGAGGACCCCTGAATCTAAAAAAAGGATTTTTAGAAAAAGGTCCGTGTGTGCAGCATAACTCAAAAACGAAAAGTTGGTTAAAAACCAAAGTTGGTATTTAAGTTTAATGTAATTCAAGGATGCGACACGAAGATTTTGAAGAAAATAGCCCCACACTAAACTACCCTTTACATGGAAAATTTATCGAAAATTTTGATTTTCTTGAAAATGGCTCTAACGATGTTGATTAAAATGTCACATGTTTGATATATTTTTATGACAAATGAAATGTATATCTTGAATTTTCTGGCTATAGCCCCTGTAGTCGTATTTACTCTGGACGATTTTTGTATAACTGATAAACCGTTAGAGATAGACCAAATCATACTATACAAAAAATGTAGATCTTGCTAAAATACACAATTTATGTCTGAATAAATTTTCTTGTAGGGTGAACCATTTTGGAGATATTCCTTGTTATGTGTGTCAGTTTCGGAAAACATAACTTTCGTGAAATGGATCATCGTTGTTCATTTTTTTATATGTTAAGTGTGCAAAGACAACGGAATCTCAAAGTTTTAAAAGACTTGACTATTGCACAAAGCCTACTGTATTCTAATATTCCCCTTGTACCTACAAGGAAATAAGCAATAAGATAATTTGTACAAATGTTTATTTTAACTAACACGAAGAAGATATAGGAATAAGAGTTTGTAAGAATGGTTAGTACAAGAGTCAGATTTTTTCAAATCGGACTGTAGAGTCAATAATTTGTCGTTTATCTTGATGTCTGTCAATGACAATTATAGATAAAGCTGAAGACAGAGGAATAAACACTTCTCCATAGACCTCATATTTCTTTTTAGCTCTGAATGAATCAACAATCACCGTCCGCATTATGTGATGTCTGTTGTTTCTAAGAAGTTCGCCCTTCTTGCAGAACGACTTTGCCGTTCCAGTTATTGGAACCTTAAACTTATGCATTTCTTGTTGACTTGATATCGACAGAATGGCTAATTGCCTTAGCTATACTGGCTTATAATTGATGTCCCTTAACATGGGATTTGGCTGGCTAAAGGCTTTTCTTGTGCTTATTTATTGCAATTATTTGTCTGTCTACCCTATGATTTCTTTACCAGTCAATAATTCCGGTATCAAGATTTTGCTGGCCATCCTTAGCACTATCCGTTAATCTCTGAATGGAGTTCAGTTCACAACAGTATTTTTCAGATGATCCAGAAAATAAGAATGAGTTGGTCTCAAGCATTTGAATGGGGCGGGTTAACACTTTGTGGCTTTGAGGGGGGCGCGACCCCCTCTGCATTCTAATTGTGCAGCAGGGCTTATCGAAACGTATGTCATTGTGTGGTCACGTGCCTGTGCCGCTCCGTCGAGCGGCAAATTGAGCCCATTGTGGCCGTCGTCGAGGGTGAAAATACCCGAATTAAACACGTACCGCGACTGATTTAGAAGAATGGAAATAACAGACACGAGTGTTTAAAGAAGGGTATCGACTCGCCACACAGGCAGCAGCTAGTGCTCCAGCACGGTTACCAAAATTCAAAATAATTGGTAGAAAAGGATGCACTTGTGGGACGGGACTTTGGTAGGAAACAATATGCTGAGAGTGCTTAGAGAGCTGCCGGTGCAGACTGGTTCTGTAGTCTCTGATGTGGGGGAAAAGAGACTTCGCAGATCCTTATAGAACTGAGAATCATTCAACATTTCTTTTCTGATAAAAGTACACATCTGGGAAATATCAAATATATTACTAATTAATTACTCACAGAATGTTATTCTGTCTATCCTTCTCCTCGGGCGGTAGGGGACCTTTTAACATCTGAAGTCATATCGGCTATTTAACTTTGGAACAATTAGTCATCGGCAATGATGTTCACTTGTTTAATGTTGCTTATCTTACGTTTGGTGGCTCCGTGGTCGATGGTTGACTGTCTACCACCAGGGCGGCCCGGGTTTCCTCTGGTTTCTCCCGCCACTCATTCCATAGTTACTCCACAAGAAATGCATTTGAACATAACCTGTGTGTTTAAACGAGACCTAGATTTTTGTAAAATTTGGTCTATCTCTTACAGTTAAAAAATTATACGAAACTACTTATCGCGAGGACCTAACCTGCAAACTGGACACTCAAAACTATAAAGCAAAGTTGGTGTTAGAAAAGCTGCAAGAAGAAGGATTCGTATTATTAAATAATCCTATGATATCGCAGCACACACTATGGAACGCAAACCACGCAGCAACAAAGAATAAATATAGAAGGTACATCGAAAAACGTACATAGACTACAAAACAACCCTCAAGGAAGATAGACACCGGGAAAATAGAAGCTAAAGTAGCCGAGAATGCACTTATTGAAACATTAACAGAAAACGCGACACTAGAAGAAGCTATTCTTTACTTAGGCGAAACACTAGGACAAGAACCCCTCGATTCACAAGAAGAGCGAAACCATTGTTTGATAGTGTATGTCACAGGATAAGGAGAGACACCTGAAATGCACTACAACAACTGAAAACATGCCGAAAACAAACTTCTCCTACACACGTATGCTGAAAAGAAAATGATAAAACAAAAGAAAGGGACCTCCATGGAGAAAGCCAAAAAAAAAGAGCCACAGCTAGATCTTGGTCCAATTACATTGACAAGTAAACTTGGGAATCACATTTCAATAGTATTCTCAACAAAGAACGAACAGCAAACATCAGAAAGGAATTACAAGAAGACGCCCCACCAATAATCACTGACAGACAGAAGTAGTTGGACAAGCCAAAAACAAGAAAGTAGCGGGACCAGATGAAACTTATAACGAATAGATAAAACACACGGCACATTTACTTCACAATGTCTGAACTAACTCAATTTTAGTGAAGTTATTAGTCTGTACATACTTATACTTTATCTAAACAAATGGAGTGCTACAGGGCGACCCTCTAAGCCCCCTGCTCTTTATACTAGCGACCGAAGAAATACTTTGAATCGCGCAAAAGGAGGTAATATTCTCGTGCGCGTAGGAGGACTCCTACTAATACTGACTTATGGCAAAGAAATTACATAACCTCACTTAACAATGAAACATCTATCCAACCTGAAAAGAGAAGCATACTGCTACCAAACACCAGCGCTTCACAGAATCACCTAGCAACACTGAAGAGCAAAAGAGAATAAATACAATCCAGGAGCCACGATGGACCGCGCATGGACGAAGGAAAATATCGAAATGAGGCACATTATCATCAGGTTGGCAGCCCACGGATTCCACCACATGACATACAAGAACAAGAACTTCCACGAATCAAATATGGACTGTGATTGTGGGATGTGTGAAAAGGGGTGTGACCGCTTTCACATGTAACTATGCACAAAGTCAATCAGTGAATATGCAAAAGTGTAACTTCACTTGGCTATTTGGCCGCAGTTAATTCTATTAATTATGCAAAAATAATCAAGAGTAAACAGGACTACATGGGCCATAGCCAAAAAATTCAAAATATATATTAGGCATGGAGGAATTTTCTTCAAAATCTTGATGTAGTATCCTTAAAAGATATTAAATTTAAGTACCAACTTAGATTTTTAACCGACTTTTCACTGTTCACAGGCAGAAACACATTCACTCACACCCACGGACTTTTTTCTAAAAATGCTTTTTTTCTATTCAGGGGGCCTAAAACATATATTTCCGTGAAGTCTCGACATTGAATTTTTGGGTGGAATACAATAATGGCAGAGAAAGTAAAAATTGGTTGCAGCTTTATTATATTTGCAGATAGATAACTTGCAGCTACGAGCTCTCGTCTGGCTGTAACAGACGAACACCGGTGTCTTGCCACCACTAAGTTTGTGATGACAACCCTCAAAGATCCCCAGCAGAGGGGTTTTAGCTGCAGGAATATATTATGAAGAAGTTCCCATGAGAGGCGATCATGTGGCCACTAAACGGATCATTGTCAGGGCGAGAGTTGTGACAATGCCTTCAGAAGACTCTTATTTGTACAACATCCTGCACACATAGGGATGATTTCACGGCCAACACGCACTCCCCTACTGCTAGAGAAAGGCTCAGAGGATGAAACATCAAGTGAAGCTGTCGAGGTAAGGTGGTAAAGAAGAAAAAGAGTGATACGGAATATTTTAACCAAGTCAAATCTGTAAAAGCTTCGATAAAGCAATCCCAACTCAATTGAAGACGAAAATCAAGATCTAAATCTAGGCATAACACAAATTTATAAAAACAGGATGTGTTGCACTCACACGACTTTCTCTACTCTTGTACTAAATTCTTGCAAACTGTTATTATTCTATCTCCTTCGTGTTAGTTGAGATAAACATTTACAGAAGTTATTCTATTGCTCGTTTTCTTACACGTACAATGGGAATATGGGAACACAGTAGACTTTGAGCGATAGTCAAATCTTTTAAAGCTTTGAGATCCCGTTCTCTTTGCACACTTAACATATAAAAAATGAATAACAATGTTTCATTTGACAGAAGTATAAGTTCTCCAAAACTTACACAAATAACGAGGCATATCTCCAAAATTGTTCACTCTACAAAATAATTTATTTCGACATAAATTGTGTGTTTTAGCAGATCTAAATTTTTGTATAGTATGATTTGGTCTATCTCTTACGGTTTACCAATTATACAAAAGTCATCCGGAGTAAATAGGACTTCATGGGCTATAGCCAGAAAATTCATAATGTACATTTCATTTGTCATAAAAATCTCAAACATATCGCATTTTAATCAAAATCGTTAGAGCCATTTTCAAGAAAATCAAAATTTTCGAAAATGTTTCCATGAAAGGGTAGTTTAGGGTGAAGTAGTATCCTTCAGAATCTTCGTGTCGCATCCTTGAAAGACATTACACACACGCACACACAAGGACCTTTTTCTAATTTTTTTTTTTTTTAATCCGGGGCCTCAAAACAAATTTTCGGAGAAATATCGACATGGAATTTTTACTTTACTAAATGTAATCTGCTGACCTTTGTACAAGATATTCTTACAATTGCTTATTTGTCTAATTCATATTACCAGGGATGGACATTTGTAGAAATGGTTTTATTACACGCCTCCTTGTATGTGGGTGCAATAGGAATAGAGAATACCATAGGTTTAAGCGATAGTCATATCTTTCGTGAGCTATACACTATGTGGTAGCTTTGAAATACCACTCTCTTTACATGGCCAAGGGATAAACAAGTAATATCTTGGAAGTGGATAACACCACAAAACAATGTTTACGCATAAATATATATTTTACTCCACTCAAAAATTATACTGTGAATTCATGTGGGCTACTGAACCACAAAAGTAGTATTTTAAGAAAAAGGTACCTGTGTGTATACGTATTTGTGGAATATTATAAAGCGTTTATATACCAAATTTGGTATTCAATTTCATGCACGGAAAATATTTCGGTACTCTTTATTCCTTCAAAAAATGGCTACCAAACTGTTTTTATTAGGAGGTCCCAAAACAAGTATTAAATCTCGATAGCAAACTTTTCGTTGGGATGCAATGTTTTCCCTACTTAACTATACGTTGTAGAGAAAGTAAAAAGTACACTCTTCTGTCCATAATGTCCTGAAAGGATGTAGGCACACAATTCAGAGCCCATCCATTTGACCCATGCCAAGGTGCACCAAAGACTGTTTAGTCTTTTAAATCTCTGAACATAAAGTGAGACCAAATTTGAGTTGAAATAGAACTAAGAAGAATATCAACAGAACGAAGACCTTCGTAGTTCTCGTACCATATATAGCAACTGGAATCACTAATAGCATTACTTTGCCACGAAATAAAGGAGGAGAAGGCACAAGTCCACCAAAACCTTGTTCCTGAGGGACTACCACGTAATGCCCAACCAATTCCCTTGGAGACTGATTATAGCGTTTCCCTAATTCCTGCTCGCCTTAACAGGATTTTGGCTGAACGCACCCTCTGATCAAATCCTCACCCCAGCTAGCGACGCGCTCTTATCAAACAAAATATGACTTATCTGTCGTCCGTCACTCGTGAATTAATCCATGCAAGGAGGCGCTCGGAATGATCCGTGCTTATGCGTTCTCCATCAAGCTACAACTCATATCTAGAAACAACATTTCGGGCATCTGTTCCTACAAAGTAGTATTTTCAATATTATGATTTCTTTAGCGGAATTCTTTAATGTTAAACCATTTGGTGTCTCTGTTTTACACATTTATGGAAAGTTTATATTTAAGCCCAATGTCTTTCAAGGATGCAACACAAAGATTTTGAAGAAAACTATTCCACCCTAAACTACCCTTTACATGGACAATTTTTCGAATGTCCTAATTTTCTTGAAAATGGCTGTAACGATTTTGATTAAAATGTCATATGTCTAAGATATTTTAATGACAAATAAAATGTATATTTTGAATTTTCTGGCTATAGTCTATAGTCCTGTTTACTCTGGATGACTTTTGAATAAGTCGTAAACCGTAAGAGATATACAAAATCTTACAATATAATAAAAATGTATATCTCGCTAAAACACACAATTTATGTCCAAATAATTATTTTTGTATAGTGAACCATTTCGGAAATATTCCTTGTTATTTGTGTCAGTTTCGGAAAAGTTAAACTTTCGTTAAATGCAACATCGTTGTTCATTTTTTTGTATGTTAACCGTGCAAAGAGAACGGGATCTCAAAGCTTTAAAACATTTGACTATCGCACAAAGCCTACTGTATTCTAACATTCCCCTTGTACCTACAAGGAAATAAGCAATAAGATAATTTGTACGAATGTTTATCTCAACTAACACGAAGAAGATATAAGAATAAGAGTTTGTAAGAATGGTTAGTACAAGAGTAGAGAAATTCATGTGAGTGCAACACATCAGATTTTTTCTTGTAGCTATAAAGCGAATCAAAACGAAGGAACAAGAATTTTTATGAGTTTAATTCTATATATAGGTATATTAAACTGAATAAACGTTAATATACTTTATGGAGGTCTATTCACGAAATAGTCATGGGAAATAGCAGTGTTGTATCACCTCTATACGAGGTATCTATGTAATGACCTCACTTTTGGCTTAATGCAGATTAGAATGTAATGTAAGGTTTAAATTAGGTCTTACGTAGCAATATCTAATATCGTAATTAGACAAATTAGAAGCAATATAAGTTAAAAGGATTTGTAAATGAAATTAAGAGTAACTCATATGACTTTCTCCGCTCTTGTGCTGCCTATTCTTTGAAACACCTAATCCTCTATCTTCATGTATATTTGTACAAATTATCTTATTGCTAAGTTTCTTGTAGGTTCAGGGGAACATGTAAATACAGTAGGTTTTGAGTGACAGTCAAATATTTTAAAGCCTTCAAATTCCATTCTCTTAGTACGGCCAAGTGAATAACGGCTTCCTATTTGAAAAAAAAAGTATTGCAAAGCTCACACAACTAACAAGGAATATCTCAAAAATGGTTAACTCCACAAAAAATGCATTTGAACTTGGGTGTTTTAACGACATCTACATTTTTGTACAGTAAGATTTGGTCTATCTCTTACGGTTTACCAGTTATGCAAAAGTCATCAAGAGTATAGACTATAGGCAGAACATTCAGAACATACATTTCATTTGTTATAAAAATCTTTAAAATGTGGTATTTTAATCAAAATCGTTAGAGCCATTTTGCAGAAAACAAAAGTTTTAGAAACATTTTCCAAGTAAGGGTAGTTTAGGTTGGAGGAATTTTCTTCAAAATATTCGTGTCGCATCCTTGAAAGATATTAAAACTTAAATAGCAACTTTGGTCTTTAACCGACTATTCGTTTTTTGAGTTATGTTGTTCACAGACTGACAGATAAACAGACAGACATCACCATCACCACCATCACCATCACCACCACCACCATCACCATCACCACCACCACCATCACCATCACCACCACCACCATCACCATCACCGCCACCGCCACCGCCATCGCCATCGCCATCACCACCACCATCACCACCACCATCACCATCACCACCACCACGACCATCACCACCACCACCATCACCACCATCACCACCACCACCATCACGACCACCACCACCACCATCACCATCACAATCACCACCATCACCATCACAATCACCACCACCACCACCATCACCATCACCACCACCATCACCATCGCCGCCACCGCCACCGCCACCGCCATCGCCATCGCCATCGCCATCACCACCACCATCACCATCACCATCACCACCACCACCACCAGCATGACCATCACCACCACCACCACCATCACCACCATCATCACCACCACCATCACCACCACCACCACCATCACCACCACCATCACCACCACCACCACCAGCATGACCATCACCACCACCACCACCATCACCACCATCATCACCACCACCATCACCACCACCACCACCATCACCATCACCATCACCACCACCACCACCAGCATGACCATCACCACCACCACCACCATCACCACCATCATCACCACCACCATCACCACCACCACCACCATCACCACCACCATCACCGCCACCGCCATCGCCATCACCACCACCATCACCATCACCATCACCACCACCACCATCACCACCACCACCACCAGCATGACCATCACCACCATCACCACCACCACCACCATCACCATCACCACCACCACCATCACCATCACCATCACCACCACCATCACCACCATCATCATCATCATTATATTATTATTTTTATTATTAATTACTATAATTATTACTATTATTAATTACTATTATTAGTATTATTAGTATTATTATTATTATTATTATTATTATTATTATTATTATTATTATTATTATTATGACTGTGACTGTGACCGTGACTGTTACTGTTACTATAACTATTACTATTATTACTACTATTATTATTATTACTATTATTATTACTATTATTATTATTATTATTATTATTATTATTATTATTATTATTATTATTATTATTATTATTATATATACTGGTCACAGGGACCAAGGAAGAACAAAGCAGCAGTGGAAAGACGAAGATCAATACATATATCGTCACACGTGTGCTTTCACGTGTTGCAAGGACAATTTGATCGTCTTTGTTTACACACGGAATATTTCATTGAAGAATTTAATTGAAATGTTGCACCAGAAGATTACAAGGATCGTTATTTCTCAGAAACGAAATGAGACATAAACAATTGTGCATGATCCAGAAGGCACCGGAAAAGCAAAGAAGGCGTTCATCGTTCGACAGTGTTTATTAACAAACATGCCGTTAGGATTAATCATTCGATGAATGGAAGTGGTGAAGTATGAAGCGATATTTCTATGTAAGCCCTCTAAAATAGTTTAATACAAAATTATAGAGGCGGCAGTAAGGCCTGCTAAACTTAAGAATGGTTATTATAGTTGGTAAAGTGTAGATTCAATTGTCTTCTTTCCATGGCTTGGATAGGCGACACACCGAAAAAGACAAAGTCCACATAAATTTAATAATTTGTCTGTGCAAAGTGTTATTTTAAACGTTTTTGGTGGTGAAAGAACGCAAAATAACGACGCAGGGAATGGGTTATAATCTTTGAAGTGGCATGAAATAGAAGGAAGAATATGAACTTCTCAAAATATATAGTCCGTGTTCTTGGAAGTGTGAACCCCGTAGCGTGCTTCACGAAAAGGACACCAAGCCATGAGACTATAGAATTGTGTGGTTATATATAGCGTTCCACTCTTAGAAGACAGTATGGAGTTAAATGGGACATCTCTGTCTCTATCTAGCGCATACAAGTTGCCTTTAGCCGCGTCCTTTTCTACCCTCCCTCTGTTGCCAGGTTCCTAATAGCATGGTATAAATATTCATTTGTTACAAATTTCAGATTTGAACACATTATCCTATGCAGAATTTTTTCTCTATCAGGTTATATCCTTTTCAGAGTCATTATACATTTCTATAGGCCCAAATTTCTTCATAAAACGTTTTTTTCAATAGAAGTCCGATATTTGCTGTTTCTATACTCATCACGCACTAACTAACAAACTAACTGCTAGAATGCAGCTATCTTTTTTTCTTAGATAGAGTAAACCATAGTGCTGCTACCTGCCTACTTTGAATTCTCTATGTTTACCCAGTTAAGTGTTACAATTTTTAAAATTAAATGTTTTCGGAAAATTTTATATCTGTGCACTGCAAAAGTTACGCAGTGTGAAACTTTTTTGTTATTGAGTTTACATCAGGGAACCAGCGAGAACAAATGTTGAGGAAGGTTGGAGAAAGTTTTTAAAATAAACCAAAAGGCAGTAACCTCTTTCTTTTATCCAGTAAGCCAAACAAAAGGTATTCATCTATTCAGCGTATTCTCGCGCCAGGCCTGACACAGAAGATAGTATAAGGAGCAGCACTAACATTAGTTCGAAAGAAGCTATGTGTGTAACTGTGAGCTGTTATTGCGTTATTTGTTTAATATTTTTGTAAATATTTCTAGTTATGGAGGGGGAAGCTAGGAAGAGACGATATGTTGGTAAATTAAGAAGTAAGGAACGCCAAATAATTATGAATGTGTTAGATTATTTTTGAATTAAAATGCGTGTAAGGCAGTAAAAGAAACAGCTAAGGCTATCGGGTGTTCAGAAGCAGTAGTGTATAGGATTAAAAAGGAAGTAATGAAAGGTCTCTAAGAACGCCATAGAAAAAGAAAGCAAAAAGGGCGGGACTACACAAAACGCTAGGTTAACGCAATATGATTGAATAGTGCAAGGTGGAGTGCGGCGAATTGTTCATTCTTTACTGTTTGCAAATATTCCACCCACGCTGAATATAATTTTGTCACAGTTCAACAGTGATGAGACCCTACCAGATTTCTCAAGGGCCACTCTGATTTGGGGTTCGAATATGAAAGAAGGGGTAACAAGTGCATATTAATAGAAAGAGACGAAACCATCAGATGGCGACATAAATATCTAAAAAACATAAAAAGGTTTAAGGACCAGGGGAAATAAATTGTTTATACAGATGAGTCATTTGTAAATTTAGGTCATACAGTGACAAAGGCGTGCAGGGATACCAAAGTTAAAAGTGCCCATCTCGTCAAGCAGCAATTGAAGGACTAAGTACAGGACTCCGGCCACCTCGAGTCGCGCGCGGAGAAAGATTCGCAACTAGTACATGTTGCAACACTGCGCTCCATTTAACGTGTACTGTCTTTTAAGGGTGGAACGCGCTTTAGATTGAAATAAAAACGAATATTTTAACGTGGATCTGTAGAATAATCAATTTAATCAATTGTTGACCCGTATCGCGTCGGAGATATATCGAGAATGTTGGTAAATATTTTGAGTTTTATCGTCACAAAATGGCGGGCGCTTACACGGGGCGCTAATCGTCGTGGAATAGATGGTACCCAGCTCCATTTTAATCGTTACAAGTATCATTGGAAAGTGGAGATTTAATTGGCATAATTGTGTGCACAGGGCTACGTAAAACCCAAACATTCTTTAAGAAAATGCCGTAAATCTTCCAGGAATAACGGTATGTTGTGGTCTGTCTTCCAAAGGAGTAATTATTGGGCCCTACTTCTTCGAAGAGCCTGTCACGGGACAGACTTATGTTGGAAGTCTTGCTCCCACGTCTTAAAAACTCTTAGAGAATCAAAAGGAGGCTTACTTTCAACAAGACGGCGCTCCGCCTCATTCCCATGTTAGAAATTTTCATTGATCATTATTCAGTAAGAGATGGATAAGACAAAGAGGAAGTGCAACGGAGTTCCTGTCTCGATCTCCTCAGACTCCTACATTTGGGGAACTTCACAGAATACTATATACGTCACAAAACCACAGGCACTGGAGACAATTTGGGACACTATTGAGGTCATGCGAGTGTTACGTCTTGCGAACGAAAAAACCATGTGACGTGTGTTCTAATACCGAAACTCATTTGATATCGGTTGTATGTGGGCATTTGATGTTAACAGCCATATTCAATTTAAAAAATCGGATGTGTTGCACTCACATGACTTTCTCTACTCTTGTACTAACCATTCTAACAAACTCTTATTCCTATATCTCCATGTTAGCTATGATAAACATTCGTACAAATTATCTTATTGCTTATTTCCTTGTAGGTGCAAGGCGAATATTAGAATACAGTAGGCTTTGTGCGGCAGTCAAATCTTTTTGACCTTTGTCTCTTTGCACGATTAACATATGAAAAATGAACAACGTTGTTGCATTTCACTAAAGTTCTAAGTTTTCCGAAACTCACACACATAACAAGGAATATCTCCGAAATGGTTCATTCTACAAGAAAATTTATTTAGACATAAATTGTGTATTTTAGCAAGATCTACATTTTTTGTATAGTATAATTTGGTCTATCTCTAACGGTTTACCAGTTATGCAAAAGTCGTCCAGAGTAAATACGAGTACAGCGGCTATAGCCAGAAAATTCAAGATATACATTTTATTTGTCATCAAAATATCTCAAACATATGACATTTTAATCAAAATCGTTAGAACCATTTTCAAGAAAATAAAAATTTTCGAAAAATCTTCCATGTAAAGGGTAGTGTAGGGTGGGGCTATTTTCTTCAAAATCTTTGTGTCGCATCCTTGAAAGACATTAAACTTAAATACCAAGTTTGGCTTTTAACCGACTTTTCGTTTTTGAGTTATGCTGTCCACAGACTGGCAGACACAAACACGGACCTTTTTCTAAAAATGCTTTTTTTGGATTCAGTGGGCCTCAAAACATATATTTCCGGTGAAATCTCGGCATCGAATTTTTGGGTGGAATACAATCCTTCCCCTACTTACCAGTAGAGAAAGTAAAAAAGTAAGTCATAAATTAAAGGAAATAAAGCACTTAGTAATATAAAGAATAGTAGTAATAAAATAATAATAATAATAATAATAATAATAATAATAATAATAATAATAATAATAATAATAATAATAATAATAATAATAATAATAATAATAATAATAATAATAATAATAATAATAATAATAATAATAATAATAATAATAATAATAATAATAATAATAATAATAATAATAATAATAAATGTAATAAGTTAAAGCCATAGATGTAAATATAAAGACAAAACTATTGAAATGGGAGTGGGGGTATGTTAGGAGACAAGAATGATTTGCACCTAACGGACATATTTTAAACTAGCCTTCGCTTGGCTTGCCAAAATGCACTAGCTACTTGTCTGGCTTGAGAAACAGACGCATAACGTGCATTGCTCGTCCGCAAATTTGGGCGAATTTATCCTAAATCTACGGTTAAACCAAAATGGTTTGTCACAGTGTACCTGTGGATTATGGATTATTAGTGAATAGTGAAGCAGTATTTTTAAGAAGTCTAGTGGTCAGTATATTTATTTACAAAATGTAAAAATTATACATTTAAATTCAAAAATATGTATCGGTCGTCATCTTTCGCAATACCTGCGCATACCTTGAGGTTAGGATCTCATTTGCTGTAGGTAGTCGTGGGAGGATAATTTCATCTACAAGAACTTAAGGTGCATTATCCGGCAACGGAGTTTGATATCAACTTTAAATCATCACCTCAACAATGCACCAACCCTTGTAACAAAGTGTGTTACTAACTGGCAACCAAAACTCGTAGCAAGGTAGTACTTGTTACAACCAGGAACATCAACGGGTGGCCTGAAAACATCGACATCGGAAGTCAGGTAACATTATGTTTGTTACAGTTCTCACGACACAGAATAATGTGTGACTGTGTGTACAAATGCTTTCATGTAATTCTATGTAGTCAGATGGCGTCGCTGTTGTCACGTGACATGAAATAATGAAACATGGTCGGGTTGCGATGTTAGATACAGCACATCACGAAAATAACAATTCTATGAAAACTTATTGGCGAATTGTATGAAACGTGCTGATTTTACTTAAAAGAAGGGCTGATCTATAGCATTCACATGACTAGCTATTTTAAAATGCAAAGCAGTACCAAGGAATATCTCGGGAATAATTAACTCTACAAAAAATGACTTCACTTCTACACTTTAATGATCTCTCTCTCTCTCACTCACTCACACACACACACCCATACACACTCTCTCTCTATCTCTCTCTCTCTCTTTTAGTAAGGTTTTTATTTATCTGTTACAGTTTACTAATTATATGAATGTAATTCAGAATGAAAACAACTTCAGGGATTTCATTTCATATGAAAATATCTTAAATTTATAGCATATTAATAAAATTCGTTAGAAAAAAAAATTTTTTAAAACAATTAATATTTTCCAAAATGTTCCATGGGACGGGTGGATTTTCGTGTCCCATCCTTGGAATATGCTGAACTTGTATACCAATTTTGGTGCTTAACCGACTTTTTGTTCTTAGTTTGCAGAAAAACGTGCACGCGCATGCACAAAACTTCTCGCGCATTCGTGCACACACATTTTTTTTATAACCTGTGCGGTTTATCTTGTGTCGAGCCTAAAGAAAGACAAAGACATATGTTGAAAAGGGAACCAAGTACTCACTACTCTGGCGTTGTTGTTAGGGGAATGTGGGAGAGGCTTGATCCCGTACAGTGGTGGATTGTGAACAAGTAGCAGTAGCTCCATCATCTGCGCTCACACTGAAGTAGTCCGACACTGAACACAACACAAGACAAACTGACAAGCGGACTTCCGACATTTGTGACCGAAAAATATGTTTTCTACACCCAACCCTAACTTACTAGGCGGGTTTTCTCCGGGTTCTCCGGTTTACCTCGCCATTCATTCCACCGATTGCTCCTTTATCACCCTTCTAATCATCCATTTCTCCTACATTATCTTGCTAATTTTCCTGTAGGTGCAAGGCGAATATGAGAATACAGTAGGCATTGAGCGACAGACAAATCTTTTAAAGCTGGTCGCTATATGAAGGCTTTGCACAGCAAAGAGATAAAAAATGAATAATGATCTTCCATTTGAGAAAAGTTTAAGTATTGTAAAACGCACAAATAACAAGGAATATCTCCGAAATGGTTCACTCCACAAAAGATGCATTTAGACATAACTTGTGTGTTTTAACGAGGTCTACATTTTTTGTATAGACTCAGGGGTCTCCGTCTAGGGGATATGTGGATGGCGACCACAAGGTACCTAAGCTGAGCAGAACATTACTTCCACTTACTGGTGTCTAGGGGATATGTGAATAGCGACCACAAGGTACCTAAGCTGAGCAGAACATTACTTCCACTTACTGGTGTCTAGGGGACATGTGAATAGCGACCACAAGGTACCCAAGCTGAGCAGAACATTACTTCCACTTACTGGTGTCTAGGGGACATGTGAATAGCGACCACAAGGTACCCAAGCTGAGCAGAACGTTACTTCCACTTACTGGTGTCTAGGGGATATGTGAATAGCGACCACAAGGTACCCAAGCTGAGCAGAACATTACTTCCACTTACTGGTGTCTAGGGAATATGTGAATAGCGACCACAAGATACCCAAGCTGAGCAGAACATTACTTCCACTTACTGGTGTCTAGGGGATATGTGAATAGCGACCACAAGGTACCCAAGCTGAGCAGAACATTACTTCCACTTACTGGTGTCTAGGGGATATGTGAATAGCGACCACAAGGTACCCAAGCTGAACAGAACATTACTTCCACTTACTGGTGTCTAGGGGATGTGTGAATGGCGACCACAAGGTACCCAAGCTGAGCAGAACATTACTTCCACTTACTGGTGTCTAGGGGATATGTGAATGGCGATCACAAGGTACCCAAGCTGAGCAGAACATTACTTCCACTTACTGGTGTCTAGGGGATATGTGAATAGCGACCACAAGGTAACCAAGCTGAGCAGAACATTACTTCCACTTACTGGTGTCTAGGGGATATGTGAATAGCGACCACAAGGTACCCAAGCTGAGCAGAACATTACTTCCACTTACTGGTGTCTAGGGAATATGTGAATAGCGACCACAAGGTACCCAAGCTGAGCAGAACATTACTTCCACTTACTGGTGTCTAGGGGATATGTGAATAGCGACCACAAGGTACCCAAGCTGAGCAGAACATTACTTCCACTTACTGGTGTCTAGGGGATATGTGAATAGCGACCACAAGGTACCCAAGCTGAGCAGAACGTTACTTCCACTTACTGGTGTCTAGGGGATATGTGAATAGCGACCACAAGGTACCCAAGCTGAGCAGAACATTACTTCCAATTACTGGTGTCTAGGGAATATGTGAATAGCGACCACAAGGTACCCAAGCTGAGCAGAACATTACTTCCACTTACTGGTGTCTAGGGGATATGTGAATAGCGACCACAAGGTACCCAAGCTGAGCAGAACATTACTTCCACTTACTGGTGTCTAGGGGATATGTGAATAGCGACCACAAGGTACCCAAGCTGAACAGAACATTACTTCCACTTACTGGTGTCTAGGGGATGTGTGAATGGCGACCACAAGGTACCCAAGCTGAGCAGAACATTACTTCCACTTACTGGTGTCTAGGGGATATGTGAATGGCGATCACAAGGTACCCAAGCTGAGCAGAACATTACTTCCACTTACTGGTGTCTAGGGGATGTGTGAATGGCGACCACAAGGTACCCAAGCTGAGCAGAACATTACTTCCACTTACTGGTGTCTAGGGGATATGTGAATGGCGATCACAAGGTACCCAAGCTGAGCAGAACATTACTTCCACTTACTGGTGTCTAGGGGATATGTGAATAGCGACCACAAGGTAACCAAGCTGAGCAGAACATTACTTCCACTTACTGGTGTCTAGGGGATATGTGAATAGCGACCACAAGGTACCCAAGCTGAGCAGAACATTACTTCCACTTACTGGTGTCTAGGGAATATGTGAATAGCGACCACAAGGTACCCAAGCTGAGCAGAACATTACTTCCACTTACTGGTGTCTAGGGGATATGTGAATAGCGACCACAAGGTACCCAAGCTGAGCAGAACATTACTTCCACTTACTGGTGTCTAGGGGATATGTGAATAGCGACCACAAGGTACCCAAGCTGAGCAGAACGTTACTTCCACTTACTGGTGTCTAGGGGATATGTGAATAGCGACCACAAGGTACCCAAGCTGAGCAGAACATTACTTCCAATTACTGGTGTCTAGGGAATATGTGAATAGCGACCACAAGGTACCCAAGCTGAGCAGAACATTACTTCCACTTACTGGTGTCTAGGGGATATGTGAATAGCGACCACAAGGTACCCAAGCTGAGCAGAACATTACTTCCACTTACTGGTGTCTAGGGGATATGTGAATAGCGACCACAAGGTACCCAAGCTGAACAGAACATTACTTCCACTTACTGGTGTCTAGGGGATGTGTGAATGGCGACCACAAGGTACCCAAGCTGAGCAGAACATTACTTCCACTTACTGGTGTCTAGGGGATATGTGAATGGCGAACACAAGGTACCCAAGCTGAGCAGAACATTACTTCCACTTACTGGTGTCTAGGGGATATGTGAATAGCGACCACAAGGTACCCAAGCTGAGCAGAACATTACTTCCACTTACTGGTGTCTAGGGGATATGTGAATAGCGACCACAAGGTACCCAAGCTGAACAGAACATTACTTCCACTTACTGGTGTCTAGGGGATATGTGAATGGCGGCCACAAGGTACCCAAGCTGAGCAGAACATTACTTCCACTTACTGGTGTCTAGGGGATATGTGAATAGCGACCACAAGGTACCCAAGCTGAGCAGAACATTACTTCCACTTACTGGTGTCTAGGGGATATGTGAATAGCGACCACAAGGTACCAAGCTGAGCAGAACATTACTTCCACTTACTGGTGTCTAGGGGATATGTGAATAGCAACCACAAGGTACCCAAGCTGAGCAGAACATTACTTCCACTTACTGGTGTCTAGGGGATATGTGAATAGCGACCACAAGGTACCCAAGCTGAGCAGAACTTTACTTCCACTTACTGGTGTCTAGGGGATATGTGAATAGCGACCACAAGGTACCCAAGCTGAGCAGAACATTACTTCCACTTACTGGTGTCTAGGGGATATGTGAATGGCGACCACAAGGTACCCAAGCTGAGCAGAACATTACTTCCACTTACTGGTGTCTGGGGGTATGTGAATAGCAACCACAAGGTACCCAAGCTGAGCAGAACGTTACTTCCACTTACTGGTGTCTAGGGGATATGTGAATAGCGACCACAAGGTACCCAAGCTGAGCAGAACATTACTTCCACTTACTGGTGTCTAGGGAATATGTGAATAGCGACCACAAGATACCCAAGCTGAGCAGAACATTACTTCCACTTACTGGTGTCTAGGGGATATGTGAATAGCGACCACAAGGTACCCAAGCTGAGCAGAACATTACTTCCACTTACTGGTGTCTAGGGGATATGTGAATAGCGACCACAAGGTACCCAAGCTGAACAGAACATTACTTCCACTTACTGGTGTCTAGGGGATGTGTGAATGGCGACCACAAGGTACCCAAGCTGAGCAGAACATTACTTCCACTTACTGGTGTCTAGGGGATATGTGAATGGCGATCACAAGGTACCCAAGCTGAGCAGAACATTACTTCCACTTACTGGTGTCTAGGGGATATGTGAATAGCGACCACAAGGTAACCAAGCTGAGCAGAACATTACTTCCACTTACTGGTGTCTAGGGGATATGTGAATAGCGACCACAAGGTACCCAAGCTGAGCAGAACATTACTTCCACTTACTGGTGTCTAGGGAATATGTGAATAGCGACCACAAGGTACCCAAGCTGAGCAGAACATTACTTCCACTTACTGGTGTCTAGGGGATATGTGAATAGCGACCACAAGGTACCCAAGCTGAGCAGAACATTACTTCCACTTACTGGTGTCTAGGGGATATGTGAATAGCGACCACAAGGTACCCAAGCTGAGCAGAACGTTACTTCCACTTACTGGTGTCTAGGGGATATGTGAATAGCGACCACAAGGTACCCAAGCTGAGCAGAACATTACTTCCAATTACTGGTGTCTAGGGAATATGTGAATAGCGACCACAAGGTACCCAAGCTGAGCAGAACATTACTTCCACTTACTGGTGTCTAGGGGATATGTGAATAGCGACCACAAGGTACCCAAGCTGAGCAGAACATTACTTCCACTTACTGGTGTCTAGGGGATATGTGAATAGCGACCACAAGGTACCCAAGCTGAACAGAACATTACTTCCACTTACTGGTGTCTAGGGGATGTGTGAATGGCGACCACAAGGTACCCAAGCTGAGCAGAACATTACTTCCACTTACTGGTGTCTAGGGGATATGTGAATGGCGATCACAAGGTACCCAAGCTGAGCAGAACATTACTTCCACTTACTGGTGTCTAGGGGATGTGTGAATGGCGACCACAAGGTACCCAAGCTGAGCAGAACATTACTTCCACTTACTGGTGTCTAGGGGATATGTGAATGGCGATCACAAGGTACCCAAGCTGAGCAGAACATTACTTCCACTTACTGGTGTCTAGGGGATATGTGAATAGCGACCACAAGGTAACCAAGCTGAGCAGAACATTACTTCCACTTACTGGTGTCTAGGGGATATGTGAATAGCGACCACAAGGTACCCAAGCTGAGCAGAACATTACTTCCACTTACTGGTGTCTAGGGAATATGTGAATAGCGACCACAAGGTACCCAAGCTGAGCAGAACATTACTTCCACTTACTGGTGTCTAGGGGATATGTGAATAGCGACCACAAGGTACCCAAGCTGAGCAGAACATTACTTCCACTTACTGGTGTCTAGGGGATATGTGAATAGCGACCACAAGGTACCCAAGCTGAGCAGAACGTTACTTCCACTTACTGGTGTCTAGGGGATATGTGAATAGCGACCACAAGGTACCCAAGCTGAGCAGAACATTACTTCCAATTACTGGTGTCTAGGGAATATGTGAATAGCGACCACAAGGTACCCAAGCTGAGCAGAACATTACTTCCACTTACTGGTGTCTAGGGGATATGTGAATAGCGACCACAAGGTACCCAAGCTGAGCAGAACATTACTTCCACTTACTGGTGTCTAGGGGATATGTGAATAGCGACCACAAGGTACCCAAGCTGAACAGAACATTACTTCCACTTACTGGTGTCTAGGGGATGTGTGAATGGCGACCACAAGGTACCCAAGCTGAGCAGAACATTACTTCCACTTACTGGTGTCTAGGGGATATGTGAATGGCGAACACAAGGTACCCAAGCTGAGCAGAACATTACTTCCACTTACTGGTGTCTAGGGGATATGTGAATAGCGACCACAAGGTACCCAAGCTGAGCAGAACATTACTTCCACTTACTGGTGTCTAGGGGATATGTGAATAGCGACCACAAGGTACCCAAGCTGAACAGAACATTACTTCCACTTACTGGTGTCTAGGGGATATGTGAATGGCGGCCACAAGGTACCCAAGCTGAGCAGAACATTACTTCCACTTACTGGTGTCTAGGGGATATGTGAATAGCGACCACAAGGTACCCAAGCTGAGCAGAACATTACTTCCACTTACTGGTGTCTAGGGGATATGTGAATAGCGACCACAAGGTACCAAGCTGAGCAGAACATTACTTCCACTTACTGGTGTCTAGGGGATATGTGAATAGCAACCACAAGGTACCCAAGCTGAGCAGAACATTACTTCCACTTACTGGTGTCTAGGGGATATGTGAATAGCGACCACAAGGTACCCAAGCTGAGCAGAACTTTACTTCCACTTACTGGTGTCTAGGGGATATGTGAATAGCGACCACAAGGTACCCAAGCTGAGCAGAACATTACTTCCACTTACTGGTGTCTAGGGGATATGTGAATGGCGACCACAAGGTACCCAAGCTGAGCAGAACATTACTTCCACTTACTGGTGTCTGGGGGTATGTGAATAGCAACCACAAGGTACCCAAGCTGAGCAGAACATTACTTCCACTTACTGGTGTCTAGGGGATATGTGAATAGCGACCACAAGGTACCCAAGCTGAGCAGAACATTACTTCCACTTACTGGTGTCTAGGGGATATGTGAATGGCAACCACAAGGTACCCAAGCTGAGCAGAACATTACTTCCACTTACTGGTGTCTAGGGGATATGTGAATAGCGACCACAAGGTACCCAAGCTGAGCAGAACATTACTTCCACTTACTGGTGTCTAGGGGATATGTGAATAGCGACCACAAGGTACCCAAGATGAGCAGAACATTACTTCCACTTACTGGTGTCTAGGGGATATGTGAATAGCGACCACAAGGTACCCAAGCTGAGCAGAACATTACTTCCACTTACTGGTGTCTAGGGGATATGTGAATAGCGACCACAAGGTACCAAGCTGAGCAGAACATTACTTCCACTTACTGGTGTCTAGGGGATATGTGAATAGCGACCACAAGGTACCCAAGCTGAGCAGAACTTTACTTCCACTTACTGGTGTCTAGGGGATATGTGAATAGCGACCACAAGGTACCCAAGCTGAGCAGAACATTACTTCCACTTACTGGTGTCTAGGGGATATGTGAATGGCGACCACAAGATACCCAAGCTGAGCAGAACATTACTTCCACTTACTGGTGTCTAGGGGATATGTGAATAGCAACCACAAGGTACCCAAGCTGAGCAGAACATTACTTCCACTTACTGGTGTCTAGGGGATATGTGAATAGCGACCACAAGGTACCCAAGCTGAGCAGAACATTACTTCCACCTACTGGTGTCTAGGGGATATGTGAATAGCGACCACAAGGTACCCAAGCTGAGTAGAACATTACTTCCACTTACTGGTGTCTAGGGGATATGTGAATGGCGACCACAAGGTACCCAAGCTGAGCAGAACATTACTTCCACTTACTGGTGTCTAGGGGATATGTGAATGGCGACCACAAGGTACCCAAGCTGAGCAGAACATTACTTCCACTTACTGGTGTCTAGGGGATATGTGAATAGCGACCACAAGGTACCCAAGCTGAGCAGAACATTACTTCCACTTACTGGTGTCTAGGGGATATGTGAATAGCGTCCACAAGGTACCCAAGCTGAGCAGAACATTACTTCCACTTACTGGTGTCTAGGGGATATGTGAATAGCGACCACAAGGTACCCAAGCTGAGCAGAACATTACTTCCACTTACTGGTGTCTAGGGGATATGTGAATAGCAACCACAAGGTTCCCAAGCTGAGCAAAACATTACTTCCACTTACTGGTGTCTAGGGGATATGTGAATAGCGACCACAAGGTACCCAAGCTGAGCAGAACATTACTTCCACTTACTGGTGTCTAAGGGATATGTGAATAGCGACCACAAGGTACCCAAGCTGAGCAGAACATTACTTCCACTTACTGGTGTCTAGGGGATATGTGAATAGCGACCACAAGGTACCCAAGCTGAGCAGAACATTACTTCCACTTACTGGTGTCTAGGGGATATGTGAATAGCGACCACAAGGTACCCAAGCTGAGCAGAACATTACTTCCACTTACTGGTGTTTTGCTCCTCACTGTAACTTTTCTATCTGACCTTACCTTGGTCATCTCTTGTTCTCTTCCAACCCCGATGCTATTAGGGTTCCCGAGGGCTAGGGCGTCTTTATTTTTCCAACCTCTCCATTTCTCTATGAAATCTTAACCCCTAACATGCTGGCCTGTCATGGCATGTAATACGTCCTCTGATTGGTAACCAGAGGATATGGTCGGTGAATTTATTTTGATAATTCTCCCGGTCAGGTCGGTGAGACCCGTAAACCAACGACAGGTGTGGTCCTCCAGACATTCTGGAGGTTGTGAGAGAGCAATGTGACCGCCAAAACATAAAAATATGGTGCTCTCTAAAAAGCTGTTACTATTACTGCTATTGCTCTCTTCAATATCTTCAGTGAAAAATATTGGAGAGCAAGAGGATTAATGACTTCATTGTCAGAAATCCAGCATTAGCTAAGAACAACAACATTTTTTGTATACTAAGCTTTGTTCTATCTCGTAGGGTTTATCAGTCATGCAAAAGTCATAAAGATTCGAGGACTACATAGGGTATAGCCAGAAAATTCAAAATATACATTTAATTTGCCATAAAAATATCTCAAACATATGACATTTTAATCAAAATCGTTAGTCATGTTATGAAAAAATCAAAATTTTCTAAAAAATTGTCCACGTAAAGGGTAGTTTAGGGTGGTGGAATTTTCTTCAAAATCTTCGTGTCGCATCCTTGAAAAGCATTAAAATTAAATACTAACTTCGGTTTTTAATCGACTTTTCGTTTTTGAGTTATGCTGTTCACAGAGAGACACAGACCTTTTTCTAAAAATGCTTTTTCTTAGATTCAGGGGGTCTCAAAACTTATATTTCCGGTGAAGTCTCGATGTCGAGGTTTTGGGTCGAATACAATGCTTCCACTACTTACTATGCGTAGTAGAGAAAGTAAAAATATTATCGTAACAAAGATTATACTACCAATATGTGATTGGAGAGGTATGATATAAAACTATTCTGATTTTAAAATAAGATATTTAAAGGGGAAACAATAGGTTGCTTTTAATATTGGGCATTCTATATCCCTTGTTTACAGTGAAAGCAATTGTATATACTCCAAAAAGGAGGATGTTTTGCAACTTTCTTAAAACTTCACCCGGGTTGTAATTAAACGCGAAAAAGAGGACGTCTGGAAAGCGTGTAATAATCCTTACACAAAGATATTACACACATGAAGTTTTAGTTCAAATTGTATTATTGTTTAAAAGCCATGATCGGAACAAAGTCGCAGAGCAAATATAGGGGTTGCAGACTGGCGCCAGAAAAGTTCTGTTTTATTCCTCTTTAATCACACAGCAGAAAACACCGCAGTTATACGTACCCATAATTACAGGGCCATCTTTCTCTGGACGAGCTCAGGTGGGTGGAAGAAGGTTTTGATGTGATTTTTCTTAAACTTTCCCTTTGGATTAAGTGCCGCCCTGCAGCCCCTTCCGCCCATTTGACCTCAAGTTTATCTCTTTGCAATAGTAACTTTGGTCTACAACAGCCACAGTCTGGTTCATTTACTTCCAAGAAGTCATTAGATTAGTAACGACAATTATGACGAAATTAACTAAAATCGGTTTGAAAATTGTGCTTTTTCTGAAAAAAAAAATACTGTTTTGTTTGCCAATTGCAAATTTCTGTAATTGCGCACAAGGCGGTGCTATTACAAAGCTGATGGCCGACTATTTAAAAAACTTCCCTTAATGTTTACCACAAAGCAATGTTTGAGACGAGGCAAAAGTTATTATTTAGTTTAGAATTCGAACTTTGAACTCCATTTCATTTTATAACTTTGTACAATGCTAAAGTTCGTAAACGAAAATTGTACTAGATCTAACATTGGCAACGCAAGAATAATTACTAATATTTTCACGACCTCGCAAAATAACAAAGGTTCATCTCTTTGACACTGATCATGAAGTAGTAATAGTCAAATTTGTTTTTTCTTTGATTTTGAATTTAATTTTTTTCTTAGTAGTTTTGTGTATGTTCATTATTAAGACTAAACAACTTATATTGACGTTATTTAAAATAATATTACTTCTTTACGATGAGATTTTCTTTGAAAATGATCCAAATGTGAAAACATGAAAGGCACTCAGCTGCGTTAATGATGAATCATCATTATAAACTATGGTTTTTGTGATTTTCAACTACGGCTACACTTTTGCCAAATGGACCTTCACAGGTTCATAATAGTAAGGTCTCTCCCGTGGTCCTCACTTGCTCGTGCCTGGAGAGCCGAGTGCCTGATGGACCAGACGGCCTAATAGGTCAGTTGGACTTTGTCCCACCAACTAGATGGCAAGAGGCGAGGGGAAACCAAAAGTGGCCTGCAACGGGCGGACACGACTCGGAAGCCGTAGTGAAGGTAATGTGTCTAGGAGAAGGATACTCTGAATACAAACCCTGGTCCCCCAGGTTGGGGGTTATGCGAAAGGCTGGTAACTCCTCCATGTAAAACTCAATTCTCATAAGCTCCAAAGAAATCAAACCAGCCGGACTAATTTTTGAAAGACGACAAATGCAAAGAAAATTAGGAATTCGGGATATGATGAAAACTTCAACATGGAATGTTCAGGGTATAATAGAAGGAGCTCAAGCTGGTATAGCCATTCTGGTAAATGAAAAATTAAAAAGGTCCTGACTTCGTATGAATGGATAAATGAAATAATAATGAAAATGAGGTTTAAGATTCCAAGAAGTAACTTAACAGTAATGGAAGTCTATGCACTGGAAGAAGGCAGAAGAGTAAGTGAAGAATTTTATGAACAACTGCAGGACACCACGGAGAAGATTAACCCTAATGACTATTTAACGATCGGAGGAGATTTAAATGCTCGTATAAGGAAGGAACCCATTGAGAAGTTCTAAATAAAAATAGAATTATGTTATTAAACTTCGCTGCTTATCTAAGAATTACAAACACATTCTTCAGACACAATACATGGAATGCTAGAGGAATGTACTCCATAATCAACTATATAATTGTGAATCAAAAAATGAAAAACTTAGTTAAAAACACCAGAGTACACCGAGGATTTATATACATAGTGGTCATTATTTATTTATCAGTAACATAATATTAAAAACCAAGTGATATGGTAATTTGTCTAACAAAAACTATATCAAGGAAGAACAATATAAAACAAGATTGCTAAGGGATAGGTCAACAACAGACTGGAACAGCATGCAAAAGAACATTTAAAGGAAGACATTAAAGACATTGAAGAAGAATATAATTAAAAATCTAGTATATTAAGCAGCAAGAGAACCATTAGGTACTATAAAGGAAGTCAAAATATGTAAATGAGTCAATGTTTTGAATGAAGAATGCAGCAACTAACTAAGACAAGATAAAGTATATAAATTCATAAGAAAATTAGACTCGGAAAAGAAAAACAAAGCAAAACTACAGATAATTTCCGATGAGATATTAAGAAAAATATTTCAAAGATTTATGGACTAACGAGGAAACCGAAAGTGAAATAAACCAAACTGACATATATATATTTAGCAGACATAGATGGCATAGGAATAGATGAACTGGAAGATGCGATTGAAAAAAGCAAGAGCTTTAAAGCCCCCTAAATAGACAACATAAATACTGAACTAATTAAATTTGCACCAAGGAATTTTCAGAAGCGTTTGTTACGTCTCTACAATATGTGTTGGAGACAAAAGCTATCCTTAAAGGATGAAAAATAGGAACAAGGGGAATATGGGAATACAATAGGCTTTGAGCGATAGTCAAAGAGGTAAAGAAGTGAATAACGACTTCCATTTGAGAAAAGTATAAGTATTGCAGAATTCACACAAATAGTAAGGAATGTCTCAGAAATGGTTCACTCACTCCAAAAAAAAAAAAGTAATTTGAACATAAATTGTGTGTTTGAACATTTTTATACAGTACGATTTGGTCTATCTCTTACGGTTTACCAGTTATGTAAAAGTCATCATGAGTACTCAGACCTACATGGGCTATAGCCAGAAATTTCAAAATATTAATTTCATTTTAATGAAAATATCTTAAACATTTTAATCAAAATCGTTAGAACCATGTTTGAGAAAATTAAAATTGTTGGAAAATTTTCCATGTAAAGGGTAGTTTAGGATAGAAGAATTTTCTTCAAAATCATTGTGTCATATTCTTAAGAGATATTAAACTTAAATATCGACTTTGGTTTTCAACTGACTTTTCGTTTTTGAGTTATGCTGTCCACAGACAGACACTTCTACAGACGTTTTTCCAAAACTGCCTTTTTTGGATTCAGGGAGCCTCAAAACATATATTTCAGGTGAAATCTCAACATCGAATTTTTGGGTGGAATACAATATTTTTCTTACCAGTAGAGAAAGTAAAAATGGTGTACGATTTCATCCGCGCTTTTCTATGATAGCGCCAGACGGCCGGCCCCGAGGATGCCGACAGGCAAAACACCGCGTAATCGATTCGCAGGTTGTTTGCTCTCCCGATATATGCGAGAAGACTCCTACAGCCTTGGGAAAACCACAAAACCCCAAGGTCAGAGTGGGAACCGAACCCGGGTCTGCAGAGTACTACCTATTGAGCTAAGGTGATCTGTTATAGGACTGATCAAAACGTGTTGATATATTTCACCAACATTCTAGGGACATTTATATTGACGTGTAATAGATTTATCGACTAATAAAGTCTCCCACATGGCAATTTACTTTCATACCCATATGAAGATAGGGTCTCATTAAGACTATAAGACAAAAACATGGGTTGTCCGGCGAGACGATACGGTAAGGCACGGCGCACGTCCTCCTTCCCTCCCCCACCCCTCCCTCCCTCCCCCCTCCTTGGGTTAAGTGCCGGTTAATGTTAGACTCAAAAGCCGACCCATAACACGAAAATTATAGGATCACCAAATATATATTGTGGCTTTAGTAAAAGGTGATGTTTAGGTTTCCGCGATTGAATGCAGCGTTTTTATACTCTACAGTTAATATCTGGTGAGGAATTCCAAGCAGCCTCAAGGAGAGAATGCATCATTAACACGGCAGGCAACATGTCCATTATTTAATTCAATACACATTAATACTACATTTCAAGGGTCTTTCATTAACTAATATATACACAGCACAGCCAAAAGGCTGTGAATAAACTCCTTCGACGATAATGGTTTTTTTTTACTTTTTCTACTGGTAAGTAGGCGAATTATTGTATTCCACCCAAAAATTCAATGTAGAGATTTCACCGGAAATATATGTTTTGAGGACCCCTGAATCCACAAAAAGCATTTTTAGAAAAAGGTCCGTGTGTGTGTCTGTGTGTCAGTCTGTGGACAGCATAACGCAAAAACGAAAAGTCGGTTAAAAACCAAAGTTGGTATTTAAGTTTAATGTATTTCAAGGATGCCACACTAAGATTTTGAAGAAAATAGCCCCACCCTAAACTACCCTTTACATGGAAAATTTTTATTTTCTTGAAAATGATTCTAACGATTTTGATTAAAATGTCATATGTTTGAGATATTTTTATGACAAATGAAATTTATATCTTGAATTTTCTGGCTATAGCCCCTGTAGTCGTATTTACACTGGAAGACTTTTGCATAACTGGTAAACCGTTAGAGATAGACCAAATCATACTATACAAAAAATGTAGATCTTGCTAAAATACACAATTTATGTCTGAATAAATTTTCTTGTAGGGTGAACCATTTCGGAGATATTCCTTGTTATTTGTGTGAGTTTCGGAAAACAGACCTTTCGTGAAATGGATCATCGTTGTTCATTTTTTATATGTTAAGTGTGCAAAGACACAGAATCTCAAAACTTTAAAACATTTGACTATCACACAAAGCCTACTGTATTCTAATATTCCCCTTGCATCTACAAGGAAATAAGCAATAAGATTTGTACAAATCTTTATCTCAACTAACACGAAGAAGATCTAGGAATAAGAGTTTGTAAGAATGGTTAGTACAAGAGTAGAGAAAGTCATGTGAGTGCAACACGTCAGATTTTTTCTTCTTCTTGTTACTTTCTCTAATACATAGTGGAAGTATTGCATTCAACCCAAAATTTCGATGTCGAGATTTCACCGGAAATGTATGTTTTGAGGCCCCCTGAATCCAAAAAGCAGTTTTAGAAAAAGGTCCACGCGCGCATGTGTGTGTGTGTCTGTGAACAGCGTAACTCAAAAACGAAAACTCGGTTAAAAACCAAATTTGGTATTTAACTTTAATATATTTCAAGAATATGACAGATTTTGAAGAAAATTCCTCCATTCTAAACTACACTTTACATGGAAAATTTTTAAAAACATTAATTTTCTCAAAAATGGCTCTGGTTGACTTCTTTATAATAGGTAAACCATAAGACATAGACCAAATATTATTGTACAAAAAATTTAGATCTCCTTAAAACACACAAGTTATGTCTATATTTATTTTTGTGGAGTGATATTTATTTGTTGTCTGTGTGAGTTTTGCAGTACTTAAACGTTTCTGAAGAGTTTTATGTTAAGTGTGCAAAGAGAGCGGAATTTCAAGGCTTTAAAAGATTTGACTATCGCTCAGAGCCTACTTTATTCTAATATTCCCCTTGCACCTATAAGAAAATCAGCAGTAAGATAATTTACATAGAACATAAGGTATCTATTACGTAGGATAATAGCCCCTACAGATTCTAAATTTAAGTAAAATTTCCGTAATAATTAATGAAGGCAAAGTATATAATTGTTCTTACAGTACAATTCACAAAGGGTACCACTGTTGACCTTGATTCTGCTTTTTGCAGAAACTCGGAAATAAAAATGAGATAGTCACTTTAAGGGACACTGGCAGTGAAATATGAAAGTTACACATTTTTTGATAGATTTTTCTGAAACTTTTACTGTGTTTGTATTTATATCAGAATAGCAGGTACACCAAATTTCATTAAAATTGGATAATTCGTTTAGGATATATAAATTATTTTATGAATTTAATAGACACATTTTCAAAATGTAGCTCGCGTCTATTGGCTTTTCAAAATTCATTTATATTGGCAGAACTGATACTCTAAAACATGGGTAACAATTGTATGAAGAGATATTTCAAATACGTTTGCTGATTATGCTGTACATATTTTTTTAATAAGAAAGAAAATTTAATCTTAAAAATTATTGATTTTTTCATACAAAAAAAGTGTTTTTGGAATTCATGTTAATGATAACATCAATATTGAATAATGGTTTTGTTAAGCTGCTATTTATGAATACTTTTGGAAAATTTCATTGAACTTGAAGCAAAACTCAGGCGCGACCTTCTTTTGGAATGTGCAGAAATGTAGTTTTGAGAAAAACAGGCTTTTATATAGGAGCATCCTGTGTACGTTAAGGAAAGAGCACTGGGCGTAATGACCACATGGAGTGGGGGATATGAAAAATGTTAGCTGATCCAAATGCACCGGTGTTCCAGGAACATTTTAAGGTAAAAAGACAATTTTCGACTTTTGGACAATTTTGACCAAATTTCACTCTCAGTGTCCCTTAATGCAATACATATACTATTCTTTCACATATACAGAAAGTACCTTGCTGTCAAACACATAAAGAAAAATTGCATTTGTGAGTCACAGTGGCGGATTGGTTGGAGAAAGAGAAATCAAATAAACCAAAATCACAATGAACTTACCCATTTATAGAATAAATTCTCCCCATTCAGCTGAAGTTACAGATTCATGAGCCTGTTCACTTTGATTGGAGCTTCTTTTGTCACCGAATTATTGTAATTTGTAATTTTAAATTTCAATTCATCTATTATTTTGAGATTATCACTACACCTGCTGATTTTGAAGCACCACAAAAAAGATGGTGGGGATTATCACCACCTGCAGCGTCAGGAACAGAAATAGTCTCACGAAACTTGTTTATTGAATCCTAAACAGTATCCCAAACAGTGATAGAAATTTAAAATCGTTTCTTTTCTTTGTATGTTTACCATATTCTTCATAAAATCACGCCTTCTTAAATTTAAAGCAAAACACAAATAAAAACGCGTTTACACACTGGCAAATACAGTCCGACACTGACTACCATTCACAACCCTTCACAACTGAACACATAAGACACGGACTCGTGAAGGGAAGGTCCGTGGTTCAAGTCTCGTCAGCACCGTCCACCCTGGCATTTTCTTTTTTCATCAGATTTCCCCTAGTTCTTAAAACGACAACTTCCGATGAGAAGTCCTAGATTTAGGTGCAAGGGGAATATTAGAATACAATAGGCCTTGTGCGATAGTCAAATCTTTTAAAGCTTTGCGATTCCGTTCTCTTTGCACGCTTAACATATAAAAATGAACAACGATGTTCCATTTCACGAAAGTTTTAGGTTTTCGAAACTGACACAAATAACGAGGAATATCTCCTAAATGGTTCACTCTACAAAAAAAATTATTTCGACATAAATTGTGTGTTTTAGCAAGATCTACATTTTTGTACAAAGATTTTGTCTGTCTCTTATGGTATACGACTTATTCAAAAGTCATCCAGAGTAAACATAGGTTATAGCCAGAAAATTCAAAATATACATTTGATTTGTCATACAAATATCTTAAACATTTTAATCAAAATCGTTAGAGCCATTTTCAAGAAAATAAAAACGTTCGATAAAGTTTCCATGTAAAGGGTAGTTTAGGCTGGGGCTATTTTCTTCAAAATCTTCGTGTCGCATCCTTGAAAGACATTAAGCTTAAATACCAACTTTGGTTTTTAACCAACTTTTTCGTTTTTGTGTTGTGCTGTTCACAAGCTGACGCTCACACACACGCGGACCTTTTTCTAAAAATGCTTTTTTTGGATTCAGGGGACCTCAAAACATATTTCCGGTGAAATTGAATTTTTGGGTGGAATATAATACTTCACCTACTTAGCAGTAGAGAAAGTAAAAGCACAATGTATAACAGCTCACAAATGTATGACGTAATATGGTTGCTAAGCAAATGTTTCTTTTGTTTCAACACCTGAAGAGGAAAATGGAAGTTAATGATAAAACTATTGAAAATACGGATTGTACTGTTAATATTTACCAAGTAAAGAGAATATACGAAGCAGCGTACGTTCTAATTAATATGATATTGTTACTGATCTTGGTTTTAAGATAAGTGATGACGTCAATGCTGTCTTGCTGTGGTAATTTTTCATTTATTTCCTGGCACTGGTGCCACAAATAGGGTAATTTCACACGATTTATGCCGTCATAATATGGCGTTTTAATGGAAGGATTGTATAAAGAACTTTTCGTAATTTCTTCCTTACTAAGAGTATGTCTTAGTAATATTTTGGCAAGCTTCGTTCAAATGCCAGTTATTTTGCTGCCAAGTCCATTAACGACACGACCATTATCATTATCTTGGCATGGTCCATAAGACCTCGTAGAAGACATAATTGATAATCGTTATGGGACCTGAGCACGGTGTTTGGAATGTACCTTGTGTTGGTCTGTGCAGGTAAAAGTGTTCCATTAACATAATCACATTTAAATCAGGGCACGATTTCCCTCAAGAATGCGATCGCTGTTCTTATCTGATCCATCTACGTACGGACTTCTCTTCAAAATCATTATTATAATTTTCGAATTCGGCTTACCTTCGTGTTAACTACCCTTTATAAATCAAAAGGAGAATTCTGAGCACGATACTATGGGCCAAAATTGAGGGAGAGGTGGAAAAGGGATGGTTAGCACTTTTTTTCCTTCTTTACTCTACAGAAAGAAGCTGATGGATGGGCGACTGGCGTAGGTGTTTGAAGTGAATAGAAAAAAGTATCTAAAGAATGAGTAGCCTACTTTTCTGCAAAAATAATTATTTGTGTTACAGGATTCAGTGAGGAAAAGGAGAACCATTCAAAGAATTTGAAAGTCATCACATAGCGATCTGACCATCGCTTTAGCCTCTTATACATACAACAAAATGCGTAATGAAAGTTCACCTCGCTTAACAAGGAGTAGATAAAATAATAAGCTTTGAAACCGAAATTATAATGTCAATATATTTGATAATGGAAAGAAACAACAGGAGATTCTAGTCAATAGTGAAGGGGAAGACGTAATAAAGCTAATATGTTAAAGTCTCAAGAATGGAAGCCTAGGCAGATTTAAAAGAGTGATAAGGCTTTGTGACGCGCAAGAGAAACAAACACGTGTAACGATTTAGCGGGCTGATTCCTATCTTACCATGACGTGCTCTAAAGTTAGCCAATGGAAATCGCTTCCTTCTTGTTGCCCGCGCAAAAACAAATGCAACGCAAGGCACACTCGTGTTGAATCGAGCCGAGAGTACACGTGCAACTTGGGATTTGTACGTAAGCTAGCGCGTATATATAATTCGGCGGTTGCTAAAGGGTGACAAAGTTAGTGTTATAACGTTGTAGTTGAAATTACAAAGTTACATTCTATTTAAATATCATCGGCAGTTCTCTACAAATCCGGAAATTTACAAATAAAGTGGTCTGTTGGTTGATTCTTCGTTTGATTCCATTCCTACCATAACTCGCGCATACCCTGAGATTAAGACCTCTTGCTAGAGCTAGTTCGGACACCAAACACGAGATCTTATAGATCCTAAAGGCGACGTCTTCGACGGAGAGGAGTGTTTGCGTCAGCTTTTATAAGAACATTTTCTGGAAAAGTGAGTAGAGAAACTCATGCGAATGCAGTACCTATAATATTTTTCTTTCCCTACCCCTTATGTACTACCTGGCAAAGTCACAAGGCGTATGGGAAATAATGTGACACTGCCCAGTTGTTTACGTGAGTTTATCGCACAAACACGCCGAGACAGTGTATGTACACTCTGTTCAGATGCAATGATATCTTCTCATATATCGGCAGGTGTGGGATATCATTCATTTGCATTGTATTACTGACTGTATACATAGTATGCTACAAATGAGATCATGGAAAATAATGACAAAAATAAAGTATTTTATTATTTATTTATGCCAACAAACTTACTGTTGGTGTTTTTAAACACACAAGCCGTGTGTGGGCAAAGTTTGAGAGGTAGAACTGGAACTTAAAAATTCGATGCCACAACTGGGATTTGAACCACAGACCTTCCGCTTACCGGGCGGCTGCTCTAACCACTGAGCTATTGTGACAAACCGCCAGAATGGCATTAAATTCTCAAACCAGTTCGAATTTCTCCAGGTAAACTGGTTTGAGAATTTAATGCCATTCTGGCAGTTTGTCACAATAGCTCAGTGGTTAGAGCAGCCGCCCGGTAAGCGGAAGGTCTGTGGTACAAATCCCAGTTGTGGCATTGAATTTTTAAGTTCCAGTTCTACCTCTCAAAGTATTTTATATTTATTTTTGGCGTTTAAGAATTGCATTCGTATTTATATTTTATCACATTATTAGATTATTCAGGACAAAATTTAAGTATCTTTCTTACATGTTTTATTGAAACAAATATTTCTGGTTTGCGAAATTTAACAAAGTAAAATAATAATAATAATAATAATAATAATAATAATAATAATAATAATAATAATAATAATAATAATAATAATAATAATAATAATAATAATAATAATAATAATAATAATAATAATAATAATAATAATAATAAAAGGCACATAAATAACTACATCGCTAGCCATTAGACATAAATTTGAGTTTCGGTTTAATTTACAGACACGATATGGTGATAGTATTAATGGCATAATGGTCCAATGCAGTTCAAACTTTTAAATACAGGTCATAAAACAAAAAAATCTTGTCTGCAGTTTTAAGGTCCAAATGGGCTTCAAGAATATTTAGTCACGTATAGTGACATGAATAATTTTCCTTAAGTTGGAAGTTTCAATTCTTTCCAGAAGTTCGCAAAGAGCTGGAATTGTGTCCCGGGCACCTACCATCAGACCAATAATTTATGTCATAGTATTTATTTGTGGGGCAGAGGTGGAGGATGCAGCGGCTGGGCGGCAAGCCTTGGCTCTTCATGGGCTGTAGCGAGGGGTTTAATGTTTAATTTTTTTATTGATCTTATTTTATAAATATGATAAATATAAATGTCTTGCGTCGTCAATTTTGATTTTCTCTAAAATGGCTCTAACGACTTTTATTAAAATGCCATATGTTTAAGATATGTTTATGAAAAATGAAATGTATATCTTCAATTTTCTGACTATAGCCGATGTAGCCCTGTTTACTCTGGATGACCTTTGTATAACTTGTAAACGGTGAGAGATAGACCAAATCTTAGTATACAAAAATCTGACGTGTTGCACTCACATGACTTTCTCTACTCTTGTACTAACCATTCTTACAAACTCTTATTCCTATATCTTCTTCGTGTTACTTAAGATAAACAATTGTACAAATTATCTTATTGCTTATTTCCTTGTAGTTGCAAGGGGAATATTAGAATACAGCAGGCTTTGTGCGATAGTCAAATGTTTTAAAGCTTTGATATTCTGTTCTCTTTGCACACTTGACATATAAAAAAATGAACAACGATGATCCTTTTCACGAAAGTTCTAAGTTTTCCGAAACTGACACACATAACAAGGAATATCTCCGAAATGGTTCACCCTACAAGAAAATTTATTGAGACATAAATTGTATATTTTAGCAAGATCTACATTTTTTGTATAGTATCATTTGGTCTATCTCTAACGGTTTACCACTTATGCAAAAGTCGTCCAGAGTAAATACGATTACAGGGGCTATAGCCAGAAAATTCAAGATATACATTTCATTTGTCATAAAAATATCTGAAACATATGACATTTTAACCAAAATCGTTAGAGCCATTTTCAAGAAAATCAAAAGTTTTGAAAAATTTCCCATGTAAAGGGTAGTGTAGGGTGGGGCTATTTGCTTCAAAATCTTCGTGTCGCATCCTTGAAAGACATTAAACTTAAATACCAACTTTGGTTTTTAACCGACTTTTCGTTTCTGAGTTATGTTGTCCACAGACTGACACATACACACACACACACAGACACACACACGGGCCTTTTTCTAAAAATGCTTTTTTTGGATTCAGGGGACCTCAAAACATATATTTCCAGTGAAAACTCGACATCGAATTTTTGGATGGAATACAATACTTCCTCTACTTACCAGTAGAGAAAGTAAAAATGTAGATCTTCCTAAAACACACAATTTATGTCCAAATGATTTTTTTAGAGATTTTTAGAGTGAACCATTTCGAAGATATTCCTTGTTATTTCTGTGAGTTTTGGAAAACTTACACTTTCGTCAAATGGAAGATCGTGATTCATTTTTTTTTTTTATTAGCCGTGCAAAGAGAACGGAATTTCAAAGCTTTAAAACATTTGACTATCGCTCAAAGCCTACTGTATTCTAATATTCCCTTGGTCCTACAAGAAAATAAGATAATTTCCGGAAATGTTTATCTTAACTAACACGAAGAAGGTATAGGAATAAGAGTTTGTAAGAATGGTTAGTACAAGAGTAGAGAAAGTCATGTGAGTGCAACACATCAGATTTTTACCTTTGAGCTAATGATTCTGGTAACAGTAGCCTACAGTCTGCGATGATAACAACGTGAATCTTGAAGTATGACTCCTTTGCGTCAAAGTGACCGAAGTTCTAAATGCTGAAAGTTTTCTCTGTTTGCTATTTTGTATAAGTGTACAGTCACCCAAGTCCGTAGTGCATGATTTCGTACCACGGTTTCCTTTTCATCATTTCCCTTCATTCTATTTCCTTCTCATCTTTCAGGTGTACTTCCAAGCGTATAGTGTTGGCAGTACCGGGCAGATGGCGTGGTTTACTGCTTTTCTCGGCGCTAGGTGGCGTTTTGCGGCCCTTGTCGGGGGGGGGGGGGGGGGAGACGTTCAGTGCCACACCGGAACCGTGGTGTGATGGCTGCTTGGTGGCCCTGGCGCCGGGATGAAGAGGTTTCAACACTTGTTAGGGACTTCCGCGCGTCTCTGTGGCCTGTCTAGCTGCGACCCTGTGTGGCACCTTCGGTTCCCTCATTTCATCCTTGCCTCCTGGGGGTGTTAGCCACAATATATCTGTATAGGTCGACGTGAGCGAAGTGTCCCCCTCTGTGTGTGTACCCTTTACCTTTTACCTTTACATCTAAGTTCTATCTGTTGAACTATAACAATGTGCTAAGGCAAATGAGCAGACAGATTCTACGAATAAACGTAAAACAGAAACATAGCATTGTTTATTTTCTATTTACTGCATAAATTATTTATATAAAAGCTTGACTGTTTATTAAGTTCCTATTACATGGCGGTGGTAGTAGCAGTTTCAATATCCATTATGTAACATGTAAGCAAATCATCCAAGATTGATACGACAGTCAGCTGTTTTGTTTATGCGTCAGGAGAAACAAAACAACGACACTTAAAATAGTGTTGCTTAAATACTGAAAAATTTAAAATTTAGAAAGACAAAATATTTTGGAAATGGCTTGCACTAAAATAAACTTATTTTACACAAATTGTGTATCTTATCGGGTTTAACAGATCTATGTTTATCCCTATTGTTTTCTAGCTATACGTATATAAGTACATTAAATGCCACTGTAGTGAACGTGACCTGACAAAAAACCTCGTTACATTAGCCATTTTGGAAAAAAGTAATAAAAATATATCTTAAGGTTAGCTTGAAGTTACATGACTTTCTTAAATCTTCGCCTAGCGTGTTTATGAATCAATTACACGTGAAAAAATTAACATTAATACATTGAAAACTAGCTTAGGTATATTTCATTTGTTTTAGTTTACCAAAACACAAAGTCAGCTTAAATAGGAAAACCGATTTCTTTTCAAATAATTTATAAAATAATGGTTCCCTTAATAAAACGTTTTTCAGTCAAAAGTTATTTGCTTTTATGGCTAAAACCAAAATATGTTTAAAACAATTTGGGTTTCCATTTTAAAAACATGATACACACGAATTTTTATGGCTAATGCTACAAAGAGGTTATTTGAAATAAATTGTATGTTATAAAGATGTTTCATTTTTGCGTAAACCAAAATTCCTTCCGAGTGAAGAAGATTCCACATGCCATTCTCAGAAAATTCAAGTTATACATTTTATTTGTATTCTAAATACCTATATGCCATTTTAATTAAAATTCTTAAATGCAGTTTTGAGAAAATCCAAAATTCCGATTAATAGTGATGTAAATGATAGTTTATGGGGGAAGAATTTTGTTAAAAAGCTTCGTGTTGTATTTTTGTTTTGCCTTTTCTATTATGCTGTTCAGAGACACGCAGAAACATGCACAGAGGCGCACACGGACCTTTTTCTAAAAATATTATTTTCTATTCATGGACATCAAAACATGTATTTTTGATTAAATTTGGACATGATGTTTTTGTGTGCAACACAATACTATAGGTTAGGTAGTAAGGAAACTAAAAATTGAGCTGACCATGAAATGACACCAAAAAAATCTGATGTGTTGCACTCACATGGCTTTCTCTACTCTTGTACTAACCATTCTTACAAGCCCTTATTCCTGTATCTTCTTCGTGTTAGTTGAGATAAACATTTGTACAAATTATCTTATTGCTTATTTCCTTGTAGGTACAAGGGGAACATTAGAATACAGTAGGCTTTGTGCGATAGTCAAATGTTTTTGATCTTCAGCATTTCGCTCAAGTTCTAAGTTTTCCGAAACTCACACACATAACAAGGAATATCTCCGAAGTGGTTCACCCTACAAGAAAATTTATTCGGATATAAATTGTGTATTTTAGAAAGATCTACATTTTTTGTACAGCAAGATTTTGTCTATCTCTAACGGTTTACCAGTTATGCAAAAGTCGTCCAGAGTAAATACGGCTACAGGGACTATAGCCAGAAAATTCAAGATATACATTTCATTTACCATAAAAATATCTCAAACATATGACTTTTAATCAAAATCGTTAGAGCCATTTTCAAGAAAATCAAAATTTTCGAAAAATTTTCCATGTAAAGGGTAGTATAGGGTGGGGCTATTTTCTTCAAAATCTTCGTGTCGCATCCTTGAAAGACATTAAACTTAAATACCAACTTTGGTTTTAAACCGACTTTTCGTTTTGGAGTTATGCTGTCCACACATACACACAGACAGATACACACTCGGACCTTTTTCTAAAAATGCCTTTTTTAGATTCAGGGGGTCTCAAAACATATATTTCCGGTGAAATCTCGACATCGAATTTTTGGGTGGAATACAATACTTCCCCTACTTACCAGTAGAGAGAGTAATATGCACGAAATATTCACCGTAAGCTGTTTTCTTGAAAATGTGTTGCTTCCAAGCTAATCGGCTGGAAAGTTGTTTAAAAACACCTAGCATATCCTGAAAGTAACAGCCAAAAAAGTGTTGTGGTTTCTTAACCCATTTTTGCTTCGAATTGTGTATTTTCGAAAATAATAAATTTTGTTTACCGAAGAATTAAAATGCTGATTTTCTCTCTAGGATGTAGGCCTAAAAATGTATACCTAAGTTAGAAAAGGCGTGCTCTATGGTCAGCCAGAACACGAGGTGCAAGCAACGGTTGAAAAGCACCCCCACTTACCTGGGCTGTGATTTAAAGCACAATGGATACCGTTATTATTCCTCTTTTCACCTTCAGCCGTGACAAGATGGCAAACACGCGATGGAGATTTGAGAAAAGTGCCTTAGAATAACAACCTTCTTAATATCTTGCACGTAACTGAGTACTTTCCTTTTTTACTTTCTCTACTGGTAAGTAGGGGAAGTATTGTAATCCACCCAAAAATTCGATGTCGAGATTTCACCGGAAATATATGTTTTGAGACCCCCTGAATCTAAAAAAGGCATTTTTAGAAAAAGGTCCGAGTGTGTATCTGTCTGTGTGTATGTGTGGACAGTATAACTCAAAAACGAAAAGTCGGTTAAAAACCAAAGTTGGTATTTAAGCTTAATGTCTTTCAAGGATGCGACACGAAGATTTTGAAGAAAATAGCCCCACCCTAAACTACCCTTTACATGGAAAATATTTCGAAAATTTTGATTTTCTTGAAAATGGCTCCAACGATTTTGATTAAAATGTCATATGTTTGAGATATTTTTATGACAAATGAAATGTATATCTTGAATTTTCTGGCTATAGTCTATGTAGTCGTATTTACTCTGGAGGACTTTTGAATAACTTGTAAACTGTAAGAGATAGACAAATTTTTATATACAAAAAATGTAGATCTCACTAAAACACACAATTTATGTCTCAATACATTTTTTTGCGGAGTGAACCCTTTTGGAGATATTCCTTGTTATTTGTGTCAGGTTCGTGTAATATTTTCGTGGAATGGAACATCGTTGTTCATTTTTTATGTGTTAAGCGTGCAAAGAGAACGGGATCTCAAAGCTTTAAAAGATTTGACTATCGCACAAAGTCTACTGTATTCCAATATTCCCCTTGCACCTACAAGGAAATAAGCAATAAGATAATTTGTACAAAGTTTATTTTAACTAACACGAAGAAGATATAGGAATAAGAGATTGTAAGAATGGTTAGTACAAGAGTAGAGAAAGTCATGTGAGTGTAACACATCAGATTTTTATATAAAGAAACTTATAAGGACATTTATAAAAAATTCAGAATGACAGCAAACAGACGTTCTACGGCCTGAGCCATGGGACCAGTCATAACACTTACAATTAGTGTTTGTTTTCATTTAGCAAGGTGCCCTCTGTGTGGGTTGTAGCCCCTTTACAGTTCCACTTAGGCAAACCTCCTTGCATCCGCGCTATGCGGGATAAACCATTTTCAAAGAAAAACGGCCTGTGTGGGCCACCGAGTAATTTATTTAATTATTAATTTGTACGTTTATTTATTTGTTTATTTCATTCTAAAGGAATAGCCTGTGAAGTGCTCCTCATTCTAAGGAAATTTACCTGGTAATTGTAAGAGATAGACAAAATCATATTGCACAGTAATTGTGGACTGCTTTAAACCAAACACTATATTTCAAATAATATATTTCTCTTTCTTTTTTCCACCAGTTACTACCGATACATCCGTCTGTATTGGTTTTAGAACAAAGTTTTCAATAAGTTGTCATTTTACCATTCAGTTGTTTCTCGCCGAAAGAGTTAGAAAAAGTTTGAAATTTCAAGGGGTCCCATATTTAAGCATTTGACTATCGATTCCGTTTTCTCTGTACCTATAACCAATTGTGTAATGAAACTATTTCTGCAAACATTTATTACGATCAGTAGGAAGCAGATAGAAAAACCAGATATGTTGCACTCACATGCCTCTCTCTACTCTTGCACTAACCATTCTTACAAACTCTTATTCCTATATCTTCCTGTGTTAGTTGAGATAAACATTTGCAGAAATTATCTTATTGCTTATTTCCTTGTAGGTGCAAGGGGAATATTAGAATACAGTAGGCTTTGAGCGATAGTCAAATCTTTTAAAGCTTTGAGATTCCGTTCTCTTTGCACGGCTAAGATATAAAAAATGAATAACGATCTTCCACTTGAGAAAGTTTGAAGTATTCCAAAACTCACAGACATAACCAGGAATATCTCCGAAATGGTTCAGTCCACAAACAAATTCATTTGGACAAAGATTGTGTTTTAAAGAGAACTACATTTTTGGTATAGTAAGATTTGGTCTATCTCTTACGGTTTGCCAGTTATGCAAAAGTCATCCAGAGTAAATACGACTATGTGGACTTTAGCCAGAAAATTCCAAATATACATTTCATTTGCCGTAAAACATCTTAAACATCTAAGCAATTTAATCAAAATCTTTAGAGCTATTTTCGAGAAAATCAAAAATTTCGAAAAAATTTTCATGTAAATGGTAGTTTAGCGTGCAGGAATTTTCTTCATAATGTTCGTGTCGCATCCTTGAAGGATATTAAAGTTATTAAAATACCAAATTTGGTTTTTAACCGACTTTTCGTTTTTAAGTTACGCTGTTCACACACACACACACACACACACACACACACACACACACACACACACACACACACACACACACAAGCATACAACAAAAATTACATTTTTGATTAATAAGTAAATTTATATACTTTAATAAAATAATAATTTAAACTAAAATCACCACAATTTAATTATTTTAAATAATTCTACAAAATTATCTGTCGCTATTATTTCCTTTCAAACATCCAGAAATTTTGTAAAATAAATAACTTTTCACTTCACTATTTCAACTTTCACATCACTAAATTACTTATTTACTGATATCCTTGTAGATTTTCTCTTTCTTCAAGTGTAAGATTGGTGCTTTTTTGACATTCAAACATAACATGCTCTGGTGTGTCCTATTTAAAGCATACATCACATTTATCAGATTTCAGATTTCCTTGTTGTGTCTCATTCTCCATATTGCATTCTCATTTATAGGTCCATAAATTCTTCTTAAGATGTTTCTTTCAAATGTATTAATCGTGTTTTCGGCCACCTTCGCCATGGTCCAAGCTTCACATCAGTAAATAACTATGGGTCGTATGCATGTTTTGTATAATCGTATTTTTGTTTTTCTATGTATAAATTTATATTTCAGAATTGGTAAAAGACCATAATATACCTTGTTTGCTCTGTGTATTGTGTTTCGGATTTTTTGTATTTCATCGTTATTATTGATTAGAATTTCTTCACTACTTCAAAATTATTAGTGTCTGTTGTAAATTGCTGTTCTTTATTCATTTCTGTCCTTGAATGTGTTAACATTTTTGTTTTAGAACTGTTTACTTGGAGATCGATTCCTTTTGCTGTTTGTTCAAGTAGATCAGGGGAAGACAGGTATCGCTGCTGTGACGTCAGCTCACTGAGCTCGCATGCTCCCATCGAAAGCCAGTTGAACGTGTGACGTCACAGCGGGAAAGAGGAAATGGCATACGGGACATCGTAATTTTAATGCTGACTGTTTCAATTACGGAACAGTCACAGATTATAAATAATTACATTTGGGCTTTATGCCATATATAAATTCTAGTTTATGTGAACAGTCATGATATAACGCAAATAGAACAGAAATTATAACTATTTTGCCTGAGCTAGACGAGAGCTATACAGAACAATTAGGTGGACATTTTCCGACATTTGCCGTTTCGCTTTTCTTTAACTAGTTTGTCAATGTTAGGACGTAATGTACGGCACATTTGTAACCGAAGTCTGTATGTTAGAATCTGATATGACAATATGCTTCGGGATTTTGACTTAGAAAGGTTCATAACAGAAAAGAATTGTTCGGACACATATGTAGAACCAAACATACATAATATCCCTGCAACAAGGGCATATAACCTCAGAAATTTGGTTTGAGGCACATCCTTATAAAAATCAGCTAAGTCTTTATTTGTCCTTCAGCAAATCGTCGCACTGTAAATTTATCAATTCAATTTGCTACCTGCTAGAAACATTGTTAACATCCAATGAATCATATTCATTCAGTTTCCTGCAAGTAGCGCCACTGATTTAGGCAGCATAGCAATACACCGCTCTCGCCTGACGTCACACGAACGTACAAGCTTAAATACGTCACACGGCCCGAAGTATAGGCAACTACCTCCTGTATGGATTTATGTATCAATATACCTCCTGTGTCTACATTTAATTTCCTAATTATATATTCTAGGACTATATCAAACAAAAGTAGAGTCAGCCCATCACCTTGTTTGAGTCCTTTGTTAATAAGAAAGGATTCTGCTACTTCTGTACTAACTCTAATTTTAGCTGTGGTTAATTTTGTTAGCCTTATTAATTTTTGCAAGAACAAATACAACCTAAAAAGATCTCAATTACTGGTCTAATCATAGGAGCTAGAGGGACAATACCCAACAAAGTACACCAGTTTAGGTTAGATTATGACCTGGACAAACACCTCCTGTACACAACAGCAATCATGGCAGTCAGGATATTAATTCTTATCTTGCGAAAGCATTTGTACTCATAATCATGGTATTTATATATTTATTTAACAAATGCATTGAAAAGCAAATTCGAGAGCTATTATTTATATTTACTTGAAATTAATTTTATTATCAATTTAATGTACTGTAACTAATTTTATATAATTGTAATTTTTAAAAAAAGTATTAATTGTAAAGTATATGTTGTCTTCTTGATAGCCTTCCAATCTGGGAAGTACATTAAATAAACAACTTCCTTTGTGCTCTGGTCTTATTGTTGTGGGTGAAATTTGTCTTATGCCTCCTTACAGCTCCGGTAGCAGGTGACTTTTATGGTGTTAATTTACTCTCTGGATACAAATTATTCGGAGAAACCAAACCCAGCTTCTGATATATCATTGCAAGTGATCAGATAACATCAATGATTTTTAAAAAGAATTATTATTTTTCTGATTATTTATACTTCTACACAGTCACTAACTCACCAAAAGTCACCCTCCGTGGTCTAGGGTTAACATACCAGCCTTTAGTTCCTAAGATTGTGGGTTCAAACCCGGCGGAGGACAATGGCTTTCTTTTTTTAACAATGCGCAATTGACTGGCCATCCACTTAAAGCCAGGAACTGCAGTCAAATGTGCCTACGGTAAAGGATGGGGAGGGCCCAAGTAAAATAAACAGTGTCCTCTATGCGCTCCTAAACTGCTTGACCGATCACCTCCAAATTCGTAATGTATGTGTATTTTTTCATTGACAAGTTTTGTATGCTATTTCATTTACTATACAACGTGACTTGCACGTGGTTTTCTCTATTAGCTTTTCTTTTACGTAATAAATTCATATATCCTTCCCTACTCGCCTTTTAACATATAATTCAATTTTCTCTGACTGGAATAGAAATGCCACATATTACATTCACGTGGTTTTATCTACTCACTTGGTCACATTTCTTTCTCTATTCGCCAATCAACAAACGACCCTACAATTTTCTATGATTGAAACAGAAATGCAACACATTACATCACACGATCTTCCCAATATGCGTTTCTTTTATGAAACACCTCTTTCTCTACAAATAATTCATACAATTTTCCATACGTTTGAAATTGAAATGCAACGCAAAACATTCACATTACTCACGTTTCTACAAAGAAGCCAAGTTTTCTAGATCATTGACATACAAATGCAGTGTCTTATAGCTTCTCTACTTTCTTCTTTGTAGTATAAAACGTAAGTCTAAAAGTTGCAGGGGTAAAATCTTTAACCCACGGGCCGGGTATTTCAGCTGTTATGTAATGTACAAACTTTATACTACACATCAGGTATTCTGTAATATACTTCTTGTGAGAAAGTGTCTTCTTTTTCCTTTTTACTTTCTCTACTGGTAAGTAGCGGAAGTATTGTATTCCACCCAAAAATTCCATGTTGACATTTCATCGGAAACATATATTTTGAGGCCCCCTGAACCAAAAAAAAAAGCATTTTTAGAAAAAGGTCCGTGTGAGTGTCTGTGTGCCAGTCTGTGGACAGCATGACTCAAAAACGAAAAGTCGGTTAAAAACCAAAGTTGGTATTTAAGTTTATTGTCATTCAAGGATGCGACACGAAGATTTTGAAGAAAATAGCCCCACCCTAAACTAACCTTTACATGGAACATTTTTCGAAAATAGTTATTTTCTTGAAAATGGCTCCAACGATTTTGATTAAAATGTCATATGTTTGAGATATTTTGATGACAAACGAAATGCATATCTTGAATTTTCTGGCTATAGCCCCTGCAGTCGTATTTACTCTGGACGACTTTTCCATAACTGGTAAACCGTTAGAGATAGACAAAATCTTACTATACAACAAATGTAGATCTTGCTAAAATACACAATTTATGTCTCAATAAATTTTCTTGTAGGGTGAACCATTTCGGAGATATTCCTTGTTATGTGTGTGAGTTTCGGAAAACTTAGAACTTTCGTGAAATGGGTCATCGTTCATTTTTTTTTTTTTTTTTTTTTTTTTTTTTTTTTTTTTTTTTTTTTATATGTTACGTGTGCAAAGAGAACGCAATCTCAAAGCTTTAAAACATCTGACTATCGCTCAAAGCCTACTGTATTCTAATATTCCCCTTGCACCTACAAGGAAATAAGCAATAAGATAATTTGTACAAATGTTTATCTTAACTAACACGAAGAAGATATAGGAATAAGGGTTTGTAAGAATGGTTAGTACAAGAGTAGAGAAAGTCATGTGAGTGCAAGACATCAGATTTTTATTAGTTGTCCAATTGAATAGCAGGTATGAATAATTACTTCTTCTTTCTACTTTGCCTGATTACCCTCCCCTTATGTAGGACATACAAGCCAGTGCCTAGAGTCAGATGCCTGTCGGGGAGCAGAGGAACCTCTGGACCGGACAGAGTGAAGACCTGGAAGCGGGTGGTCAGCCAAGCACCAGGTATGATAGTGAGGAAGAGGGTGTGAAATGCAGTCGAAATGGATGATTGGAAGGGTGATAATGGAGCAATTTGGGGAATGAATGGCGGGGGAAACCGGAGAACCCGGATAAAATCCGCCCAGACGCCTCTTCGTCCACCACAAATAGGTGAGCGGTCTAACCACTCAGTCAAGGCACCGCCATTATACTTCCAGACTCAGGGAAGGATGATGAATAATCCTGGCTGGAGAAAAATTGCTACCCCCCTGCCGAGGACCCCTTGAACAGCAGGCAGGTGCTCTACCAACTACGCTACGGGGCCAGACATATAATTAACTCTTTCGTGCCTGAATTATTTTGCTACATATGCCGTTCTTCCTATAATTCGAAACCGGTTTAGATTAGGCGGTCTGGGAGACCTTCAGCCTGCTGGCTTGAATAGCCATGATCGTTAAGGCAACACGTAGTGCACTAGCCATGCACTCAAAGTCTGAGGTCGTGAGTTCGAGTCTCGGCAACCGCAGTCGAATGTGCCTGTAGTAAAGGACGGGGAGGGCCCACGTAAAATAATCGGTGTGATGGCACGCGTGGATGATGACGGGGTATCATTTGACTGCGGTTGCGTGGATTTTGATTCTTTTCTTATAAAAAAAACACTACAATATAAATTGTAAAAAAAATAATTTTTTACAATTCAGAACGTCTCAAATATGATTTTTAATTGGTGACAGACAGTATAACAAGAATACGGCAGAAAAAAAAAGTTAAAACTAGTACAAATAGGAAAAAAAGCCTATGTATCTTATAAGACACACCAGGCATGAAAGGGTTAAAGTACTTTTGTACCAAGGAGTACCCTGAATCTATCTTACAAAAGTAAACGACAGTATGTGGATGTGACAAAAGGAAGTTGTTTTTTCTGACCACAGCAGCAAGAATAACAAATGAGCGCTACGTAACGATGCGCCTACGTTGAATTTTCGAGACAATGTGTAAGAAGGAAACAAAACACGGAGCCATGTTTCCTTCCGACCCCCGTGCACAAAGAAATCCTCAAGAAACATTTTTCCTTCTTTTGAAGTTCTTTATAAAAGTTCATTATTAAGAAAAATAAAAACTTTTTAATTACTTGAGAACATTCGGGGTGTACTGTTTAAAATAGCCCCAGGGGAAATTTTAGTGAAAACTTGCTTTAGATAATAATACGATTCTGCCGGCTCCCAGCCCCGCTAAACTCTTTACCCTGTTCCATCCCCCTCCAGACTTTCTCTCTGCACATTACCTTTGTATAGCGTGCACTTTTAAGTTCAAAAGAAGTGTCGGCACAAAGATGATTTCCTCCCCGAGTTTTCCGCAAATTAAAGAAGCCCACTGTCGTTGTGACATTTTTGACAGCCTCAAGTTATGAAAAACCATATACATAAACATCTGTTGAATGTGTTGGTAAGTTAAAACTAAACGGCAAGTCTAATTTGACAAGGATATGATACCTAATAAGTAGATTTTTTACTTTCTCCACTGTTATATAGAGGAAGTATTGTATTCCACCCAAAAACTCGATGTCGAGATTTCACCGGAAATACATGTTTTGAGGACCCTGAATCCAAAACAAGCACTTTTAGAAAAAGGTCCGTGAGTGTGCGTCTGTCAGTCTGTGGACAGCATAACTCAAAAACGAAAAGTACTTTAAAAACCAAAGTTGGTATTTAAGTTTAATGTCTTTCAAGGATGCGACACGAAGATTTTGAAGAAAATAGCCCCAACCTAAACTACCCTTTACATGGAAAATTTTTATTTTCTTGAAAATGGCTCTAACGATTTTGATTAAAATGTCATATGTTTGAGATATTTTTATGACAAATGAAATGTATATCTTGACTTTTCTGGCTATAGCCCCTGTAGTCGTATTTACTCTGGACGACTTTTGCATAACTGGTAAACCGTTAGAGATAGACCATATACTATAGAAAAAATCTGATGTGTTGCACTCACATGACTTTCTCTACTCTTGTACTAACCATTCTTACAAACTCTTATTCCTATATCTTCTTCGTGTTACTAAAGATAAACATTTGTACAAATTATCTTATTGCTTATTTCCTTGTAGGTACAAGGGAAACATTAGAATACAGTAGACTTTGTGCGGTAGTCAAATGTTTTAAAGCTTTGGGATTCTGTTGACTTTGCCCACTTAACATATAAAAAAATAAACAACGATGATCCATTTCACGAAAGTTCTAAGTTTTCCGAAACTCACACACATAACAAGGAATATCTCCGAAATGGTTCACCCTACAAGAAAATTTATTCCGACATAAATTGTGTATTTTAGCAAGATCTACATTTTTTGTGCAGTACGATTTGGTCTATATCTAACGGTTTACTAGTTATGCAGAAGTCGTCCAGAGTAAATACGACTACAGGGGCTATAGCCAGAAAATTCAAGATATACATTTAATTTGTCATCAAAGTACCTCAAACATATGACATTTTAGTCAAAATCGTTAGAGCCATTTTCAAGAGAATCAAAATTTTCAAAAAATTTTTCATGTAAAGGGTAGTGTAGGGTAGGGCTATTTTCCTCAAAATCTTCGTGTCGCATCCTTGAAAGACATTAAACTTAAATACCAACTTTGGTTTTTAACCAACTTTTCGTTTTCGTTTCTGACACATAGACATACACACGGACCTTTTTCTAAAAATGCTTGTATGTATGCATTTTTTGAGGAGTGAACCATTTCGGAGATATTTCTTGTTATTTGTGTGATTTTTAAGTACTCGCACTTTTCTCAAATGGTAGGTCGTTCTTCACTTTTTTTTATCTGTTTGGCCGTGCAAAGAGAACGGAATCCCAAAGCTTTAAAACATTTGACTATCACTCAAAGCCTACTGTATTCCCATATTCCGCTTGTGTATATAAGAAAATCAGCAGTAAGATAATTTCTGCAAACGTTTACCTCGACTAATTTGAAGAAGAGGCTTTCACGACCAGCGTCCTGACCATTACCTAAGTTTATCTCTTCCAGGCTTGTAGAAGGCATCGAAGATACAGACGTTTCGCCAAGTATTGCGCTTGGCATCTTCGGGGTAAGGTGATCCGTTGTCTGCGCTGGATTTGAGCCCTGACCAGCGCAGACAACGGATCACCTTACCCTGAAGATGCCAATCGCAGTACTTGACGAAACGTTGGTATCTTCGATGCCTTCTAGACCACGGCCTACAAGCCAGGAAAAGAGAGTTTGTAAGAATAGTTAGTACAAGAGTACACAAAGTACACATCAGATTTTTCTAAAAGTAACTTTTTGATGTTCAAAACGTATATTTCCGCTTAAATATCCATGTTGAATTTTTGGGTGGAATGTCTAACTTCAGGTAAACAGCCGACAAAGTAAAATGGCATCCATATAAATTATACCACTGAAGATAAATGAATAATTTATTACGTTTACAAGTGGGCAGCTTATTCCTGTATAGGCTAAGGTTCTGTAAATCCTATGTAGTATTGCTATTATAATTATGAAAGCTGCTACAATTAGTCATGGTCTGTGAGTTACTAGATTTGTATGTATTGACATTATTAATTAATGGAGTGCCACAATTAGTTGTTTACTTTTAACAATTTTAGGCGTCGCGTCAAGTCCTGTTTTAACATCGAATTGGCTTGTTGTACATTTAGTTACAAGTCACAAAAAATATTAAAACCATTTTGAAGGTGATAATAACAACGTATTATTTCTTTTTAAAAATTAACAACCGAAATTCAGAATTAATAACCACGAAATTCGGAGGATTTTATTTACATGTGGCGAGCGCGTAAATAGAGTATAATTCGTTTAGCGGCACTTTTCCATTTTTAAACATCAATTACTGGATTAATTCGACAATTGAGTTAGTGCTAAATCAGTTTTCTATTGCTGAAATTGCGGTGCGTTGTTCGTGATTATAAAAATGATAACAAATAATTTCCAGGTGATTGGATCAAAAAATTAAGAAAATTACATTGACATGACCAAAGAAGTTCAAGTGATATATTCCTAATGATATTATTGATGCTGTTACAAAATCCGCACTGTACGATTTACTAAAAATCTGATGTGTTGCAGTCACATGACTTTCTCTACTCTTGTACTAACCATTCTTACAAACTCTTATTCCTATATCTTCTTCGTGTTAGTTAAAATAAACATTTGTACAAATTATCTTGTTGCTTATTTCCTTGTAGGTACAAGGGGAAGTTAGAATATAGTAGGCTTTGTGCGATAGTCAAATGTTTTAAAGCTTTGAGATTCTGTTGTCATTGCACACTTGACATAAAAAAAATGAACGATGATGTTCCATTTCACGAAAGTTCTAAGTTTTCCGAAACTCACACACATAACAAGGAATATCTCCGAAATGGTTCACGCTACAAGAAAATTTATTCCGACATAAATTGTGTATTTTAGCAAGATCTACATTTTTTCTATAGTACGATTTGGTCTATCTCTAACGGTTTACCAGTTATGCAAAAGTCGTCCAGAGTAAATACGACTACAGGGGCTATAGCCAGAAAATTCAAGATATACATTTCATTTGTCATCAAAATATCTCAAATATATGGCATTTTAATAAAAATAGTTAGAGCCATTTTTAAGAAAATCAAAATTTTCGAAAAATTTTCCATGTAAAGGGTAGTTTAGGGTGGGGCTATTTTCTTCAAAATCTTAGTGTCGCATCCTTGAAAGACATTAAACTTAAATACCAACATTGGTTTTTAACCGACTTTTCGTTTTTGAGTTATGCTGTCCACAGACTGACACAGACACACACACACGAACCTTTTTCTAAAAATGCTTTTTTTTTGGATTCAGGGGGCCTCATAACATGTATTTCCGGTGAAATCTCGACATCGAATTTTTGGGTGGAATACAATACTTCCCCTACTTACCAGTAGAGAAAGTAAAAAATAATATGTTTTATTTATAAATATCTCCACTCACTTTGGTAACTCCGTTTCCATGACGTGCGGTACCGTTGATGCCGTTTGAGTGTCTACGTCTTTGATGAATCTGCTGCCGGTTGCTGCAGTAGTGAGCTATGGAAGCCTTCTCTCAGTATATGGTGATATGCGTGGCTGGTTATGAGAACAGACAACAGTTATGTAAGTTGGTGATACATTTAATTGAGGCTAATAAATAAACTACATATATGAAACGAGTTGCCAACTCTTTGATGATGCGGGAGTAATATGTTTCTGAATCTTAGACTAGAAGGTGTAACTATTGACGTATTACATCTGTCATAACCTAATTACTGTAAACACTTTGGCTGAGATCTAAGAATTCTTACAATGTAATATACAGGGTGGAAGTGAAATGATCCGTCAGACTTTTAACATCGAATTTCTCATGTTGTGAATAACAAGAAAGTCTAATGCCAAAATGTTGAAAAGTTTATAGTTTTCTAGAAAAAAAAAATATGTTTATCCAAAAAATTTATCATCACCTGGCTGAATTATTATTGATTGAAGATGCTTGATTTATGGCTATATTCACAGAAAATTTAATAAACAACAGCTTTTTCCTTTGGCGTATTTCAATAGGTTTTTGTGTAAATTAAATTTTAAAAAACGAAAATTTATTGCAACAAAAAGGCAAGAAATTGTGGGTAGAATATATAGAAATTAAAATTGGGGATAATGGAGATCCCTGTTTAACACCTTTATTTATTTTTAATCTACTGTTACTAATATTATTAATTACATTAATTTTTATAGTAGTTCCTCTGTAATTTCTACTAAATGTGCTAGCACTCCTTTCTTTTCCATTATATCCCATTAATATTCCACTGTACACAGTCGAAGGCCTTCTCGTAATCTATGAATATATGGTTACAAATTATGTAATCCGAAGGCATTACTGTGTCAGGCCTGGAGGCAGTGAGATGCCAGCCCCATCACCAGGTTTTTCTAGCGCAGGGCTCGTAACCCAACCTAGAAAAATTCTCTTACAGGCATTTCCGAAAAATCAAGATATGACTTGAAATAATTAATTCTAAATATCCTACAGAAGAATGGTTACATATTTGCACTGATGGATCATCCAAACAAAACCTTGCAGGATTCACACACATCTTTTCTTTGATAATTCTGTTGCCAGGGACACAATTTATGTCAAATGTATTTTTTTTTTTAATTTTAAAAACCCACAATTTATTGCAACAAAAAGGCAATAAATTGTGGGTTCTTTTAAATTTAATTTACACAGAAACCGGTGAATCTATTGAAATACGCCAAAGGAAAAAGTTGTCATTTATTCAATTTTCTATGAATATAGCCATAAACCAAGAACCTTCAATCAATAATAAATCAGCCAAGTGATGATAAATTTTTTTGATAAAAATATTTTTTTTTCTAGAAAACTATAAACTTTTCAACATTTTGGTATTAGACTTCCTTGTTATTCACAACATGAGAAATTCTCTGTTAAAGTCTGACGGATCATTTCACTTCCACCCTGTATGTGATTACTGCAACAATGGCTCTCAGATGTTTAATAATGCAACAGTTGATGTAACAATAAAGAGAATAGTTAAATTCAGGTTATCTGAACGAGGTGAAATTGCGCGGTGACAATATCAATGCTTTTGTTTACATGTGTACGTGTAGATATTATGTTAGTCAATAGCGTACTAGAGGTGGATCCCAGTGTGCAGCGCGGAGGAATACTTTACTTTATTCTAACAGCAAATAGATTATAGTTTCTAGAATATTATAATTTACTGCTTAACATAACTGTTTCCGTAATTACGAGAAGCGTAAGTTGCCATAAGTCGCTGAAATGCTAGGCGGCGAATCTTTGCGACTCAGGCGTGTTGTGTTGGCAGTGCCGGGCAGACGGCGCGTATCATTGCGCATGGTTACTACTGTTCTCGGCGCTAGGTGGCGTTTGGCTGGTCTTCTCCTTCGGTCGGGGGCGTGGGGGGAGCTCACACCTGTGGTGTGATGGCTGCTTGATCGGACCTAGAGCCGAGATGAAGAGATATTTTTTATATGCATTCTCCCTAATCTGATACCGCTAAATCTATTTGTTTCAAATAGGACTCCTTTCTATAGTAAAATGGTTCCAACATACAGCACTTGGTTCAGAAAGTTCTTGGGCCACCGAGGCCAACGGAACAAAACGCACCATTTTACAGAATCAAAGCATTGTTTATGCGTTACATATGTACCTTTACTGTTGAAAAAAGGGCGTGTATTCCTAAAATTCGTGTCCTTGGTGTCTTGCAGTCTTATTATCTTTTGTATTACAAAAGTAGTACTGTGATCGATTATTGGCAGTCCGTTACACCTGAAGACCGCGCTCAGGTTAACACATACTTAGCGGTGAAAGTAAAAAATCTGATGTGTTACACTCACATGACTTTCTCTACTCTTGTACTAACCATTCTTACAAACTCTTATACCGCTATCTTCTTCGTGTTAGTTGAGATAAGCATTCGTACACATCTTATTGCTTATTTCCTTGTAGGTGCAAGGGGAATGTTAGAATACAGTAGGCTTTGTGCAATAGTCAAATGTTTTAAAGTTTTGAGATCCCGTACTCTTTGCACGCTTAACACATAAAAAATAAACAACGATGTTCCATTTCACGAAAATACCAAGTTTTGCGAACCTGACACAAATAACAAGGAATATCTCCAAAATGGTTCACTCCACAAAAAAATTTATTGAGACATAAATTGTGTGTTTTAGTGAGATCTACATTTTTTGTACATAAAAATTTGTCTATCTCTTACAGTTTACAAATTATTCAAAAGTCATCCAGAGTAAACAGGACTACATAGACTATAGCCAGAAAATTCAAAATATACATTTCATTTGCCATACAAATATCTTAAATATATGACATTTTAATCAAAATCGTTAGAGGCATTTTTAAGAAAATCAAAATTTTCGAAACATTTTCCATGTAAAGGGTAGTTTAGGGTGGCGCTATTTTCTTCAATATCTTCGCATCCTTGAAAGACATTAAACTTGAATATCAACCTTGGTTTTTAACCGAATTTTCGTTTTTGAGTTAACACTGTCCACAGACTGACACACAGACTCTCACACACACACACACACACACACACACACACACACACACACACACACACACACACACACACACACACACACACACATACACACGGACCTTTTTCTAAAAATGCTTTCTTTGAATTCGGGGCTTCAAAACATTTATCAGTAGAGAAAGTAAATAGGTAAGGGTACAGACACCACCCGTGGTGTGGTGGTCGGGGGTAAAGAATAGCCCCCATGTAGCTCATGCATGTCGTAAAAGGCGACTAAAATGGGCACCTGATGCCTGGGTGTATAACTGGGCCACCCAGTCCCAGAGGATATAAATGTGGGACCTGGTCCTCCAGGTTGGGGGTTGGGCATGGGGCTAACGATCCCACACTGTAAAAGAATCATGTTGAGAAGCCAACAGAGGAGCCTCGGATAAGATGGAGTAACACGAAAGGACTGGCTAAGAAATTGAACTTGAATTTTGGCACATGGACTGTCAGGACACTTTTTAAAAGTGGAGCACTGGCAGCATTCATATCCCAGCTACAACAATACAGACAATGTTATTTAATGTTAATGGTACTGTATACTGGATCTCTGGTATATTTTCTCTATTTCCAATTTTATGCTATTTAGACTAAAAGCTTTTAATTCAAAATTTATTCAGGTCATTATATCCAAATTTAAATAGTATTCTTTCCATATATAAGGCCTGTAATAACACATTATTTAGCCGAATGTGCCAGTTGGAGAGCTATGAGATGTCTATTTTACCCATAGAAGAGAAAACAGAAGTAGAAAGGGAAATTTTCAACCAGAAATTGGAGGAAATATATAACAAATGCCCGGTAATAATGGATGACCTAAATGCAAAAGTGGGCAAAGAAGAGATATATAGGGGAACAATCGGAAGGCATAGCTTACACCAAATATCAAATGATAACGGACAGAGATTAGTGAATTTTGCAGCTGAGAAGAATATGGCCATTGCCTTCACATGTTACCAGCATAAAGAGATACATAAGTATACATGGAAGTCACCGGACAGACTAACAAACAATCAGATAGATCACATTTTGATTGACAAAAGAAATGCAAGGAATACACTGGATGTGAAATCATGCAGAGGAGCAAAGTGTGACAGTGATCATTTTCTAGTCAAGACTAAATTCAGAAACAAAATTTCCTACAAGAAAACTGGAGGAATTGAAATTCCAAGGAAACTTAATACCTTCTTCATGTTAGTTGAGATAAACATCTTCAGAAATTATTTTATTACTTACATCCTTGTAGGTGCAAGGGGAATATGGGAATACAGTAGGCTTTGAGAGATAGTCAAATCTTCTAAAGCTTTCAAATTCCATTCCCTTTGTATGGTTAACATATAAAAAAAATTGATAATGATGTTCCATTTGACAGAAGTACGTTTTCCAAAACTCACCCAAATGATAAGGAGTATCTCCAAAATGGTTCACTCTACAAAAAAATTATTTAGATATGTTGTTAGCTAATGCTGGATTTCTGACAATGAAGTCATTAATCCTCTTGCTCTCCAATATTTTTCACTGATGATATTGAAGAGAGCAATAGCAGTAATAGTAACCACTTTTAAGAGAGCACCATATTTTTATGTTTTGGCGGTCACATCGCTCTCTCACAACCCCCAGAATGTCTGGAGGACCACACCTGTCGTTGGTTTACGGGCCTCACCGACATAAATTGTGTGTTTTAGCAAGATCTACATTTTTTGTGCAGCAAGATCTGGTCTATCTCTTATGGATAACCAGTTATGCAAAAGTTATCGAGAGTAAATAGGCTATAGCCAGAAAATTCAAGATACACATTTCATTTGTCATAAAAATATCTCAAACATATGACGTTTTAATCAAAATTTTTGAAAAATTTTCCATGTGAAGGGTAGTTTAGGGTGGAGCAATTTTCTTAAAAATCTTCATATTGCATCCTTGAAAGACATTAAACTTAAATACCAACTTTGGTTTTTAACCGACTTTTTTGTCTTTTAGTTATGCTGTCCACAGACTGACAGACACACAGGCAGACACACAAGACTGACACACACACACTCACACACACGGACCTTTTTCCAAAAATGCTTTTTTTTGGAATCAGGGGGCCTCAAAACATATATTTCCGGCGAAATCTCGACATCGAATTTTTGGCTGGAATGCAATACTTCCTCTACTTACCAGTAGACAAAGTAAAAATTGACCATACAGAGTTGTTCAAAAAAATGCAATAAAGACATAGTATTAAACAGAAACTCAACATAATTGCATAAGGAGATATTGCATACTTTATAGAAGACGGATATGCAATACTTTTATGTTAGCTAGAGCACATTACATAGCTCTTGATGCAATTTTTAAGACAAATGAATGTATTGGCACCTATGTTTTACTACTCTATAGGAATGAATCCTTTTCTTTTTCTTTTTTTTTTTTGTGGTGTTTTAACGACGACCTTTACTACATACGGTACTGCAGGCAATGACACTTATGATACATGGAATGAAGATGGAGCACCGGTGGAATGAGATAGCAGGGGAAACCAGAGAACCCACAGGAAACCTGTCCCAGCACCGCTTCATCCACCACAAATCTCACATGCAGTTGCCTGGGATCGAAGCCAGGCCACTTTGGTAAGAAGCGAATGATCTAACTACTCGCTACGGCGTGGCCAAAATGAATCTTAAATGTTATTGTCTTTTTAATCCCTTGTCATTTAATAATTGCATTTTGTTATATGATTTTCACATTTCTGTGTAACTAAAGCAAACTTTACTGTAAGAAACTAAAAGCAAACAAGGTTTAAGACGTGAGGAATATAATATACTTCGTACATACAGGCATTATAATACCTTTATTAGGGTACACACAATTATGGGTATAATACACTGTTCCGCCGAAAGGATGTTAGCTGTAGCACGGGAAACTTGCACCACACGCGACAATATGACAATGCAGCTATACTAGCTCTGTCTTTGTCTCTGCGCAAGTAACCACCAAGTTAGCTGCCGGTTACATAGAACATAAACGAGCATTTCTGGAAATTAGTTTATTAATTAACAAAATATAATCACATGGTACCTATCTTGGAGCCTTGTAACACCCTCTATATTATGTTTGTTCAATATTTACTTCAATTCTTGAGTGAGGGTAGTAATTTGCACCTCAGAAGAATTCTGCTATATTTCACAGTGCTGTAAGTTTCAAACGCATTAAACAAAATTTGAAGTTTTAATCTTCTTCTTCTCTTCTCCACTTCATGGCGTATGCAGTCAAGTGCCTGTTCCGCCTTCAAAGCAATCCAGCTATCGTTTCCTGGGTCTGCCCACCGATCTCCTACCTTTAGGATGATAATGTATTATTTGCTTAGGAAATTTGGTATCTGGCATTCTTTCGACATGTTCCTTCCACTTTTGTTTTTAATCTTTTAGCCTGTCATTTATATTATAAATTCCTAACTCTTCTCTTATACTTTCATTCGTTATTAGGTCTCTTCTGGTACATCCCTTCACACTTCTTAAGAATTTCATTTCTGAGGCCTGTATTTTACTCGGTTGCTTTTTAGTTAATGTCCAAGTCTCACTTCCATATGCTAGTATAGGTGCAACCATAACTTTGTAAAACTTTAATTTTGTTTCTTGGCATACTTTGTTTAATAATAGCCATTTTAACTGTTTTTTTTTAGTTAATTAATTGTTTCATACGTTTTCATTAACTCCTGCATAACAAAGAACTCATAACTTTAACTGATAAGATCAAAATTAACAGAATTGGAAGCTCCTAAGGATAGACTCTATACAGGGTATAGATTCAAAACGACACCGAACGAATATATAGAAGTAGTTGCTCAGCTTCTATGTGACACGTATAGGCTTTTATAGGCTTTTACTGCCAATATAGTCACATAAAAAATGCTCCAGAATGAGTGTGGATTAGGCAGTGACAGGAACAACCTAAAAGAATTTCGAAGCTGCGACACCGAAATTTGGACTAAAATTATAAACTACGAAATGGCTATATTTGTTCGGTATTGTTTCAAAACAACTTGTATAATGCATTTAGTTTTGAAATGATCTTTGTTAAAATAATCATTAACAATTATTATTCATAAACATTTTTCATTTATTCATTCAGATATACTTTTGATATTACTTCTATAGGATACAGTTTTACTCTATCCTTTCTCAGTCTTAACCGCAAGCGTTTACATTACACAGAACCTAAGGAAACTATGCAGGAAGGCATACATAGGAATTCTTGCACTTGATAAACTGCTTATATATCTTGTTTTTCATGTGCAAATGGAAAGTATTATGAACTACGCTGGTGAGAAATTTCCTTGTGACTGACATTACTGCTGCCATGTGGATGTCTCAGTACACTGTTACTACGTTTACTTGCTGTCCATCTACAGTGGCAAGACCAATGTCTGCAAGATATAAAAGTCAGTACAGTTCTGAATATACCATTATGCTGTGTTGCAAGAAAACTGCCACGTAGCTACTTCCTTCTTTAGTTAATGACTGGGTAAACTAGTGAAGTCTCTAAAACTTCAGTGAGTTGCAACAAAGACATTAGATCATTTGTTTACTATTCTCGTCATCAAGAAGAGAAAATCCAATTCGATAGAGCCAACATAGACAGATACATAGATATCTCAATCACACCTATGATGTTGCTACAACAAACAATTGCCATGCCTTCAGAATTGCACTTCTAATTTTGTTGATAAAGTCATTTTGTTGTTTCTGCAAGTCAAAATGTATAAAAAAAGGAATAGAAGTAAACTTTTCTCTTAAAGGAATAACATATTTTCAGCATTAATTTCAGAAAATAAGAATAGTATAAAGTAAAGTCACGGACACAGTTACAAACTGAAGTGAGAAAGTTGACAACGTGGAACTATCTCCTCAGAATGCAAACTGCTTGGACTTCAATAGAAAAGTAATTAGTAGAACATTAACCTGCCCTGTTTTTGAACATTTCACCTGACCTTTGAATTTTCATGTAACTGTAGTTTGTAGCACCAATAACATTGAAGAAATTACTAACCATAGAACCCTTGTCTCACAGCTCATAAATAATTGCCTTGACCTTGTAAGCCACATCTGATTTTGTGGCAACATGGATATACCTACATGCTTCTTGCAGTCAGTTTTTCACTCTATAATGCCACCACATGCAAGATATCCATCAATAATTGTTTGAAGAACCTAAATATAACTTTAAATTCTATATTGTCATGTTCTTGAAAGGTACTGAACTATATCTAACTTTCCTATTTATATATTGCTAAAATACTTCATATCTGAACATGTAACATGAAATTGTACCCATTTATTGCACAACTTGTAATATATATATATATATATATATATATATATATATATATATATATATATATATATATATATATATATATATATATATCTGACAATAATTCACCCTCAGGATATGGATTTACACTTACATATATGTATGCACTTATATGTACGTATCTATACTTGAAATAAAGCAGTAAAGCTGTCTAAATTGAGTATCACAGTCAACATTCCAAATCGCTTATTGCAAATATGTAGAATTATATTGATGCAGTCCTTTACTGCAGAACTTGTGGTAATACAAGTGCGATTGACAATAATTCATCAGGAAATGGTAGTTACAGTTATATCTATACGCTTGAAAGAGCAAAGTCGCTTAAAAGGGATAGTGGGTGGATAGAGGAAGCTCTTCATTTTATCGTATTGGGTACAGCAGCTTGTCAAAACTAGAACATGTGTCACTGCTAAAAATACTTAAGTATTTTGAGACAAAAAAGGGGTTTTCAGGACATACGCAATCTTAAACAAAATACACTTAGATCTAATATAACCTCTTTGTCAGACAAGATTGTATAATGAAGAACAGAATAGGAATACAACACTTCTCAGCAAAAACTATAATTCTATCCACACATCAATCGACAATAATGCATAAAGCAAGTTTTTATTTACTTGTGTCTGAGAATGTCATAATATGAAAAAAATTAAGAGGAAACCACGCAATGCAATCAATAATGGCAGCCATTTTCTGTTTATAGATCCGAGATTCGATCTTTAGTAATCCTCGAATGAATAGCACTGTAGATCAGTCATGCAACTCATTTCAAAGGCAAATGATAACTTCAGCACTAAAGAAATCTCCAAGTGCTCTCTTGCAACTCAGCATTAGAATTATTAAATCCTTGCAGAATCATTATGTATAACACTACCAAATACTTCACTATATGAAAACTTGCAAACAAGGAATCAGATCAGTACATGCACATGAAAATGTACATAAACTTCCACTGAACACATAGATTTTGCAACACTGATGGTGTTATGCTACTGTGGATAATGCATTCTTATCACCTGACTGGTCAACAATTTGATTAGTGCCTTGTCCAGCTGCCACATACTACACAAGTATCAATCAGAAGGTAATTTCTCACAGATTAACAACAATTAAATATTTCAAAACAACTTGATTTACTTAACTTAAATTTATCACATAAATTACATAGTGTCCACTATGATTTTACAATAAATAAAAAATTTAAAAAGTGTAAGTGTACTCTCATGCTGCTTTATTAGCTTTACTACATAAGTGTCATTTTTGGTGCTGAAGTACAATTCAAGCAAAACTTCATAATTTTAAATATTTCTTTTGAGAAACATAATGAAGCTATTCATATGTAAAATGTTGGAATTTTTTTTATCTAACTTTCTATATCAGAACTAATAGGAACATGTTTCAGAGACTTGTCTCCATACTCAGCCTTGAATGACTTGTGCTTCCTCCTCCGACTTGTAGATGGCGTTTTGGCTGGACGCACTGCACTATGAGATCCCGTTCATACGGAACATGTAAGTTGAACAAATTACATTTATTTTTGAGTATGAATAATATTCCCCAAATGGAGATTTCTACTGGTTTTCAAGGGCCCTTAAAAGTTTAGATTTTTCTTCCAGCTGATGAACTGCGGGCCAAAAATGCTCTGCAACCGCTGATTTTTCCCTTTGTTTATATTTAACATGTTGCAGTAAATTCTAGTACAGAAAGTGAAGTTAAAGAAACAAACTCCAAAATTTTACAGAAAAACTTCATAAGCTTGTAAGCAAATAAGAAATATGCACTTTTCAACATTAGATCCTCAGCTCAACTCTAAAATGATTTATCCACATTTTGGTTTTGGTTTAGGCTTGCAGGGCTTCTCTATAACCAACTTCTCTTTTTCATAAAATTGGCAAATCACAATCTGAAAGAACAGAAACAATGTTAGAAATCCCTCAAACCAAGGAGAAGAGAGTAGCAAAACAAACCAAACTTTATCTTTTCTTGAATAAGCACATGGACTGTAATAGTTTGTTCATCAAAGGGACCATATTGTCAAATAATTGTGATTCCCTATATCAATATAAAACCTTGTTGTTAGCTAATGCTGGATTTCTGACAATGAAGTCATTAATCCTCTTGCTCTCCAATATTTTTCACTGATGGATGGGGCACTAGAAGTGGCCGGGCATATTTAAAGGTGGTCTCGATCCATTTCCTCTTGCAGATCACATAGAGGACAGAGTGGTGAAGAATATATCCCAATTCTGTTTAAATGTTTTGCCAGACAATCACGTCCTGTAATCAACCTGAAGGTTGCAACTGCCGTTTTTCGAGGATACTCAGGAATTACTGTTTGAATGTTTCGTAGTTCCCATCTTTTATTCTTTGATTTTTCATAGTAATATTTTGCAATAATTTTTTTGAATTCAGAGTTGACTATCTTGTAGCTGCATAACTGTACCCTTTTTTGCAAGAAAATCAGCTTTCTCATTACCACTCAGTCCACAGTGAGCTGGTATCCATTGGAAGACTAGGTGTTTTTGAAGTGCTGTTAGATAGGTAAGGATTTTCCAACATTCTATAATTCTTTGGTTTTTTGGTGACAACTTGGAAGTAATTGCTATAATTGCTGCCCTGATATCTGAGAGAATAACTGCTTGATGAAAATGTGAAATTCTGTACAAAAGATTCCGTAAGGCCATTCAAATTGCTTCAATTTTTCCATCAAAGTTTGTAGTTCCATAACTTAAAGATTTGTAATAGGAAAAGAGGTGAAGTGTGGCTCCAGCACCTGCTCCATCTTGGTTTGATATCAATGATCCATCAGTATAAATATGGAGCCATTCATGTTCTGGAAATCTAGTATGGATTGTCTCTAATGCCAATAATTTTAGAACACTAGTTGGAGTATCACTTTTCTTAACTTCTTCTGTCAGGTGTAAATAATATGTGATGTCTAATGTTTGTGTCGGATTGACTTTAGATATGAAGTTTTCCTTTGAATTAGGAAGGTATACATTCTTCTTGATGTCTTGAATTTTGGAAAGAAAGCTCTCCTGAGTCTTTAGTGTATGTGTAAAATTTCTCTTGTGCCATGTATTGAATGGGAGTCTGATCAACTTTTCGTGTTGAATAAGAGCCGCTTTTTCTATTTCATATTCAATGGGGCATTGGTTGGTTAGTATTTCCATAGCTGCTATTGGTGTGGTTTTGATAGCACCTGTAATTAATCTCAGACTTTGGTTTTGAAAGATTTGAATCTTTTTTGTGTTTGCTGTTACAAGAACTTAGCTGCAGTGAGTAAATAATGGCTTTATATATACATTGTATGTTGTGTTAAGAGTTGCTCTGGAACATCCCCACTTCATTCCTGTTAGACGTTTTAACAGTGAAAGGTGCCTCTCTGCTCGTTGTATTACATTTTCTATTTGTTTGGTCCATGTAGTTTGGTATCAAATGTAACTCCTAAATACTTTTCTTCCTTTGTTTCTGGTAATTGTTGACCCTCAAAATTTAGTTTTATTTTTAGTGGTTGTTTTCTTAGTGAAAAGATTTGGTAGTTTGATTTTGTTGTATTAACAGTCATTAAATTTTCTTTGGTCCACCTTTGTAGGTTGGTTAAGGATTGTTGCATGGTTTTTTTCTAGTTCTGTACTTTTGCTTTTTGGTTTTGAAGTCCACATTACTAAGTCATCAGCAAATAGTGCACACTTCACACCTGGTTCTTGTATTTGTTGTGGCAGATCGTTAATAAATATATTAAAAAGTGTAGTGCTGAGCACTGCACCTTGTGGCAAGCCACGGTGTATTTGTTTATATTTAGATATATTTCTTCCATATCTGGTTGCAATAAAGCGTTGTGTTAGGAAATGACATAGCCATGAAAACATTGGACCTTGTATCCCTATTTTTTTTACTTTCTTTAGTAGTTTTGTTGTACATACAGAATCATATGCACTTTGGAAATCAATAAAAACTGATAAATTATCTTCTTTTGTATTGAAGGAGTCTTTGATTTCTTGACTGAGAAGTAAGACTTGTTCATTTGTAGAGTGGAACTCTCTGAATCCAGCTTGACATGGGGATATTACATTTTGTGATTCTAGAAACCAATTTAACCTGTTTGAACCATTCTTTCCATCACTTTTGCTATTATGCTAGTAAGAGCTACTGGTCTATAATTTTTTATTTCTGATGCTGTTTTGTCTTTCACATTACTTCTATTGTTAATTAGTGGATACACAAAGTAATCTTATTAAAGTTTATTTATCTATCTGCTTCATTTTAATCAAGAAAAACCTTTGCAAAAAATAACTATATTGCAGATTTTGTTAGGATACAAAAGAAATAGCAATAGTCAAATGTTTAAGAACGGACTCTACATGCCAACCTTAAAATTCTATACTGTTTCATTCAATCACATGACATAACTGAAAATCGACAGGACCTGAAAGGAATAATACAGTATTAAACAAATTAAACATTTAATAACAGATATGCCGAAAATGGCTTGGGCCACAAAAAAAAAGTTATTTGAAATAAACTGTGTGTTCTAAAGACACTTACATTTTAAGTCTAGTATGTTTCTATCTATCTCTTAACCTTTACCAGTTACAAATGATTCAAAATTCTTTCCCATGAAGAGTGCTTCATAGGCTATTCCCAGAAAAGTCAAGATATACATTTTGTTTGTAATATAAATATCTTAATGTACAGTATTTTAATCAAAATCATTATAGTCATCTGGAGAAAATCTAAAATTTTGAAAAATATTTCATTTAAAAAGATGTTTGTGGTGGGAATATTTTCGTTGAAATCATGTCGCATTTTTGAAAGGTACTGAGAAAAAAATCTGATGTGTTGCACTCACATGACTTTCTCTACTCTTGTACTAACCATTCTTACAAACTCTTATTCCTATATCTTCTTCGTGTTAGTTAAGATAAACATTTGTACAAATTATCTTATTGCTTATTTCCTTGTAGGTGCAAGAGGAATATTACAATACAGTAGGCTTTGTGCGATAGTCAAATCTTTTAAAGCTTTGAGATTCCATTCTCTGTGCACAATTAACATTTAAAAAAAATGAACAATGCTCCATTTCACGAAAGTTTGAAGTTTTCCGAAACTCACACACATAACAAGGAATATCTCCGAAATGGTTCACTCTACAAGAAAATTTATGGAGACATAAATTGTGTATTTTACCAAGATCTACATTTTCTGTATTGTATGATATGGTCTATCTCTACTGGTTTATGCAAAAGTCGTCCAGAATAAATAAGAGTACAGGGGCTATGGCCAGAAAATTCAAGATATACATTTCATTTGTCAGACAAATATCTCAAACATATGACATTTTAATCAAAATTGTTAGAGCTATTTTCAAGAAAATAAAAATTTTCGAAAAATTTTCCATGTAAAGGCCCCCCTAAGGTGGGACTATTTTCTTCAAAATCTTTGTGTCGCATCCTTGAAAGACATTGAACTTAAATACCAACTTTGGATTTTAACTTACGTTTTGTTTTTGATTTATGCTGTCCACACACACACACACGCACGCACGCACACGCATGCACGCACACACATGCACGCACACATACACACTTTTTTGGGTGGAATGCCATATCTTCTCTACCTACTACATACGGGATAAAGAACAGGTTACTTGACAACACTCTTGTTTGTCTGAAGCCTCACAACATGTACTTGTTCATCTTTACCATCTTCATCAACACCCATCGGTTTTTCCAGTTTATTTAAATTGTCCATCTCAATGAGCATGACATCTCCCTTGTTGATACTTTCATGTTATTTCCACTTAAGCAATAATTGTCCAAGGTACTCCTTAAAAAATTGCTGACGAAGTGCACCTCGTAATTCCGAGAGATAGGCATTTCTCTTCCTTATCTGATTTCCATCTATCGCATCCAAATTGGGCACATCTACTTCACACACCTCCTGTAGAAACATTGCCAGTGTAATTAACTGACCTTAGATCATGAGGACTTTCTATTTCTGCAGCTAGTGGGCAACTATTGATGATCGATTTATATTTGTACAAGACAGTATTAGTTCAAGTGTAGGAAAGATTTTCCAAGAACTTTCTGTAGGAGACCTTTCATAAGTCCAATTAATCTTTCTTCTTTCTTGGAAGTTTGAAAACAGTGTTGTAATAATCATTTAAACCAAAAAGGTAAGTCAATTAATAACACTACACAACACTTACTTATAATTTACCATAACATGTTTTGGAGGCCGACTTTCCTCCATTATCAACATCAGTCAATCATCCAGCAGTCAATGTTCAGTTGATAATGAAGGAAAGTCAGCCTCCGAAACATGTTCTGGTAAATTATAAGTAAGTGTTGTAGTGTTATTAATCGACCCACCTATTTAGTTTAAACCAATTAATCTTTCCCACTGGCCATTAGAGGGAACTTCCACATGACAATGTGATTAAAGAATCACGTAACCTTGATCTATGTTTAATATTAAACAACTTGCACCAAAGATACAAAGATAAGTGAAACTTAGTCTCTAAACATTAATTATATTTGTTGATTTTTGCTTCATTTCTTGATTTTGCTTCAGTTTTTCATTCAGTTTCCAATCTACTGCTTGACAGACTGCACAAGTGTAAAGCAAACCCAGATCTGATTATCTCGCAAGAAATGCACGAGCCAAATCAATGTCAAAAGCTACAAACAGCTTAGCAACTCTCACATGATCACTAGGTAATGGTGGTGTAGGAACTTCGTCACTCTTTCTTGTAACTTCTACAAATGAATTATGCCAGGGTTTTTACGGAAGTAAGCTAACTTTAAGAACAGTTTGTGCAAGAGTAGAGAAAGTCATGTGAGTACCAGATTTTTAGAAAGACTGTGTGTGTGTTTGTGTGTGTGCATGCGTATTCAATTTGTTCAGTGCTTTATCATTCTTTTAAATCCTATAGATATTGAGCTGTTTCTCACTATTGCATGGAAAGAGTATGGAATTTTACGGTCAACATATAATGTTTGGTTCTTAAAGTTTTGACTATCACATTCCCTTTGAATTTGCAAAGGTTTATCTTAATTAAAATGAAATTGACACAAAAATAAACTTTCATAAGAATAATTATTTATGCCAACAAACTTACTGTTGGTGTTTTTAAACACACAAGCCGTGTGTGGGCAAAGTTTGAGAGGTAGAACTAGAACTTAAAAATTCAATGCCACAACTGGGATTTGAACCACAGACCTTCCACTTACCAGGCGGCTGCTCTAACCATTGAGCTATTGTAACAAACTGCCAGAATGGCATTAAATTCTCAAACCAGTTCGTATTTCTCCTGGTAAACCACAAAGGCAGTCTCACATCAGAGACAAATTACCCCAATGGTGACTTACTATTGTAAGTACTTTATATCCCAGGATTAAATAACCTTCAGATGGTAATTATTATTTATTTATGCCAACAAACTTACTGTTGGTGTTTTTAAACACACAAGCTGTGTGTGGGCAAAGTTTAAGAGGTAATTTGTATACTTACTATAAAAGACGGAGGGTAGAAAAGTAATGTGAATGTAACATCAGATTTGTAAGTATGTAAGAACACAATCTATTTATCCAATAAATTATCTGTGCATTTAAGCCTACCTGTCGTTTCATCACCTCCAAGTTTTCTTCTCCATACTGTACTGCATTCTTAATGTCTTCACTTCGTGTCAGAATCTTTTTATCTCGGAAAGCATCCCTAGTTCGTCTTAATGCATACATCCTGTAAATTTACATCACAATGTTTAATATCACACATATGGTTGGTCAATAAATAAAACTTAAGAAGGGATATGTATGGCAAAAGAACAAAGTTGTTTTGAGTCAAAGATAAAAAACATCCAGTCACAAGCAAAACTGTTTGATATTTCAGGTTTACTCCCTCAGGAGATTACAACACAACAAAACATTTGTTTTCAACCAAGCACATACAACAACACAGTGTCTTCAAGCCCACAAAACACCTCAACAGATTTGGTGTATCTCTTATGGTTTACCAGTTATGCAAAAGTCATCAAGAGTAAAGACGACCACATGGGCTATAGCCAAAAAATTCAAAACATAAATTTCATTTACCATAAAAATTCTTGAACATATGGCATTTTAATCAAAATTATTAGAGCCACTTTCCAGAAAATCAAAATTTTCCAGGTAAAGGCTAGTTTAGGGTGGAGGAATTCTCTTCAAAATCTCTGTGTCTCATCCCTGAAAGACAGTTAACTTAAATGCCAACTTCGGTTTTTAACCAACTTTTCATTTTTGAGTTATGCTGTTCACAGACACACACACAACACAGAAACACAAACATGCACAAATTAAAAATGCTCTTTTCGAATTCGGGGTGCCTCAATACATATACTTCCAGTGACATTTCGACATAAATTTTTGGGTGGAATACAATACTTCCCCTGCTTACTATATATAAGTAGAGAAAGTAAAAATAAATGATCTATATACATAAATCAATGACCATGCGTTAGTCTCGTAAACACTAGAAAATGGCTTGATGGATTTGAATAACTTCTTATTTGTTTTGTTTGCTTCAATAGTGGAATGCTTTAGAAAAAATCTGATGAGTTGCGCTTCCATGACTTTATCTACTGTTGTGCTAACCATTCTAACAAACCACTCTTCCTATATCTTCTTCGTGTTAGTTGAGATAAGCATGTGCAGAAAGTATCGTATTGCTTATTTCCTTGTAGGTACAAGGGGGATGTGAGAATACAGTAGGCTTTGAGTAATAGTAAAATCCTTTAAAGCTTTGAGATTCTGTTCTCTTTTCATGGCTAAAATATAAAAAAATGAATAAAAATCTTCCATTTGATAAAAGTTAAAGTATTCCAAAACTCACATAAATAACAAGAAATTCTCCAAAATCGTTCACTCTACAAAAAAATTTATTTGGGCATAAATGTGCTTTAGCAAGCTGTATAGTAAGATTTGGTCTATCTGTTACTGTTTACCAATTATGCAAAAGTCATTTAGAGTAAACAGGACTACATAGGCTATAGCCAAAAAATATCTCAAACATATAGCATTTTAATCAAAATCATTAGTGTTTTCAAGAAAAATCAAAATTTTGGAAAAATTTTCCATGTAATGGGTAGTTTAGAGGGAAGGAATTTTCTTCAAAATCTTCGGGTTGCATCTTTGAACGACAATAAACTTAAATATCAACTTTGGTTTTTAATCAACTTAATTTAGCTAAATTTATCAATGTAATATAATCTTTCGACGTAATTTGCACCAACTTACAGTCGTCTGACATGAAAATTTGCATACATGTCAAGGACTGACGACAATACAATATCATAACTTTTTCCTACAATCCTGACCAGGATAATCAGGATAAAAAAGTGGCTTGACTAAATTTAACAATGTAATGTACTTTTCAGCAACTTGAGATGTCTGATTACTTGAAAATTTGCACACATATCACGGACCGATGACACTGTAATAATATCATGACTTTGTCATAATGTCCCGACCAGCAATATCAAGATAAAAAAGTGTCCTAACGTCCATATCAGGATCATCAGGATAAAAAAATTACTTAGATATATTTATCAATGCAACAGAATCTTTCAACGTCATTTTCACCACCACAGAGTTGTGTGATTGACTTGAAAATTTGCACATGTATTAAGGACCGATGAGAATATAATATCATCATGACTTTTTCCCAATGTCCTGACCAGGATCATCAGGATAAAGAATGACAAACCTTAAATTTATAGAAAAGGGTACAGTTATGACATCTTAGATGTTGCTAAGGCACATTTCTACATGCATCCTGAAAATTGTTTTAATTAAATAAATGCACATTTATATATGTGACGTAGACACCCAGAGAGAGGACCTGAAAGGAACATGAAACCCAGGGGAAACATCACAGACCGGAGTTCATACAGGGCCAAGATACCCACAACATCTAGCAGTGTAGAAATCGACACATGCTACACTGGAAAAAGGAATTAAACCACTTGAAAATACTGAAAGGCGGTGATAACCGGAGAGTGCACCTGAGAGTGACATGAGATTTCGGGAGAAGGATTGCAGCTCAAAGTTTACCCAGGGCCAGGAAGTCCACAACAGCTGATAGCATAGTTAAAACAGTAATAGTAATCTGATACTTTTCCAAAAAAGTTGATTCGAAAATTTTCAAAAAATATTTGAAAGAAATTTCAAACTCAAAAATTGTTAGAAGATTTCAAATTTAAAATTTTGAAAAAGATTGAATAGAGAAACTTGACACTAAAACGTTAAAAATAAATTATAGTTTTAAAAAACTAACATGCTTTTATATAAAACCAAACTAAAAAGTAGAAAATAACTTTTAAGTATGAAGAATTTGTTCTATAAAGGCAAGTAGTTTATTATATTTGAAAATTTTGTAATAAGTTTAAAATAAAAACTAACTTATATTAACAAAATAATAAATTTTATTGTAAAAAGCGTGGGGTGTCGGATATCCAATGTTATAAATAGTTACATTTTATTATTTACAAAAGTAAAGTTATGGTAAAACTAACGTGAAAATCGTCCCACACTTTTTTACAACAAAATTTATTATTTTGTTAATATAAATTAGTTTTTATTTTAAACTTATTATAAAATTTTCAAATATAATGAACTGCTTGACTTTATAGGACAAATTCTTTATACTTAAAAATTATTTTATACTTTTTAGTTCGGTTTGTTATAAAAGCGCATTTTTGTTAGTTTTTTAAAACTATAATTTATTTTTGCTTAATTTGTTATTGTTCTCATCAGCTTAGTAATTTTCTATACTTCGTTCATGTATCTCAACATCTATTTCAACAATTTTAGTTAAAAACTTTTAACACAGCATCTTTAATTTAGCTTTAAGTGTTATTACACACTCAGTAATTCCGCTTATTCCATGATTTAATATCACACTAAATATAGCCCACCTCATGGAATGGTTGTAAAGGTTATCAAGGTTGCATGTGAGGGTGAAACAGTTTCCTGAGAAATAGTTACATTAGCGAATCCTGGGCAGGTGTAAAATTATCCTGAGCTAGTGAGTACTTTAAGAACATGATGTTGCCTCATTAAGTTCTTGGGGACACGCAACCTCCCTTTTAAGAAACTTCATTTATATAGCTTTATTTAAAGCATATACATCTACAATTCCCATATCCTGAGTATGAATTACCAATTATGTGTATTACTACAAGTTGTGCAATATAATGCTACATGTGCGCAATAAGCGATGACGACTGTTTACCACCATACAAAAAATTAACCCAATGTTTGATGCAGATAGAAGTACCCTACACCGAAATACCTTTAAAATTTCGTTGGAAATATATAGTAGCTGGCCCAATTTCAGACAATTTCGTTAAGACGCCATCAACAGCAACAAAACTGAATACATTCCAATTCCATATTCTGCAAACGAAACACCCCAGCAGCTTGTCACCCTCCCATTCCTAACATGGGGTTACATAACCTGTTTCTTTTTTCAGTTCTTATGAAAAACAAGCAATAACATAATATCTGCATATAAATACTGTACCTGAAGTTATATAAAGGAAACTTTTGGGCTTCCCTTAGTAAAAGTTTATACAATTTTAAAATACTGCCCCTTGATGCCATTTCTCTGAACTGCTGAGGAATTACTCAGAATAAGGTATGTAAAGATGATGACTTTATCAATTCACTCTCACGCTTGAAGCATGTTTAAAGCGTTGTTTCTGGAACTCAAAAATATCACTAGTTTTTGTTGTCAGCTTATTCCCTTTCTTTCTTTTGTTAATATGTTCCGAAATAATTCACATTCAATTTTCTTCTCGCTGCGCCTTTCGAGTTGCATTTGTTTTTCGGGGGCGGTGGTGGTGGGGGTTCACCATGGAGTAATCAAACCCTCCTTGTAGACGTTAGTGGGGTATTTAAATTTACCGTAAAGTTTATTACTCCGTGTATTTTGATACACAATCTTTTGAGTCAGGGACACAGCTAATTACAAAGAAATTAGCGAAATAACGGGTATACCAACACCAAACTTTAGGACCGCAAAAAACAGACAGTATGGATCATATAAAGAAAGACAGTTTATCATGCACAGAAGAGTTATACAAAGCAGACTCAAAAACAGCTATGGTTTCCACGGAGTGTCCATATTCATAAGAAATAAGTGTCAATGAGGTTGAATTACAAATCGCCCTTAAACAAATACGAAATGGCAGAAAATACAGCAACTGGTATCGACGAACTTTCTATAGAGCTAGTCAAAAAATCTGGGGAGAAGCAATTAAATTAAACCTTTACGGTCAGAAAGTGGTTATAACCCTTGTGCTATCAGGCGATGTAAGTTTTCATCATTAACATCGTCCACTTTTTGAGACTTGGGATTTGATTTATCCTACTCTCTTAAATTCAGACTAAGTCGTGTTGCTCCCGCTTTTATGTTTTGACACTGAGTGAGAAGTCGTGACTGGGTTTTTCTGGTATTTGTCCCATTTCCTGTACATGACAGAATTACATATTTAAGGAAAGCAGAAGAATACTACCTCGATCGGATGCCAAGTCAAGTGGGTGTGTTTGCGGGATGTTCGCATTTGTACCTACTCCTCGCATGCAGTTTCTTCGAGATTGTTATTTGTGATTACTTTGATTACACTTGTGCTTTGTTTCCTTTGTCCCTCAACGCTTCTTTTCGTTAGTACTGTGTGCTTCTCCGCTGTTTGCCACACCACCAGAATTTGAGCTCACGAATCCTTAGGGTACAATTCGCCCACAAATGATACCGGGGCATAAAATATGAAAACACCAGAATTAAATGTACCACGACTAAAACCGCCGACACGTACATATTCACAATCCAAGCTCGTGACCTATCTGCTAACAATGTCACAACGCAGAAACCTTAAAATGGAAACCTACCAATGATGACGTTGACTTGAAAGATCTACGACTACTAATCGTGATATGATGAAGCGTTTCCGATCTTCGTCTATGGATAACACTTATGACTGGCAACAGCTAAAGCACCCCATTCCACAGCGTGCTTCATTGGACTCCTTTTTGACTTTATCAACACATAAGAAGCACTCAAGACCTCCAATGAGCGAGTCTTTGCCATCTATTTCTGCATAGCCTGCGGATTCTGAAACATCCCATCAATGACTGTTCAATTTCACTCTGAGCATGTGCACTGAAAGGTCTTCTTCTCGGTGCCCCGTTGTGTGAGGGTTGGAACTTTAATCGTGGCAGCTATTTATTTAGGTACAGCTGACACAACAGAGATACGTGTTATCATCTTGTCCAACTCTAGAGACTTGTGAAGCGAATGACACGAAGTGTTTCCTTTATATTAGGAATCAACACAAAGTCACATCGGCTTAAGTCCGTGGAAGTGAGGTGGACGGAACAGCACTTGCTAGACCCATCGAGCAAACAAATCAGCTGAAAAAAGTCGTCGCCGAGACTAGTCGAGTACTAAGGTCACACCACTGAGGATGTTCTATGCAACTTCGAACGAGACATCTGGAAGGAGATTTTCCACTAAACCACGGCCCACAAGCCCGAATAATCATTCTCTATTTTGTGACACCGACCGTGAAAGCTTACGAAATTTGATAAATCAGCCTCAATTTGCTCTGTATGCAAAATAATGGATGGGGTCTGCAGAAAGTACCGCCGCTTCTTTCTCAAAACTGGTCTAGGTTGCGTCCCAAATGTGAACCGTAGTAACGCGCACTGGCGGTTTGCTGTAGAGCAACGTAATGTTTTAGGATAAAATCATAAAAGCCACACAAGAGAATCACCGTAACTTTCACTTGTTGGGGATGGTTCTGAAGAAATATCGAGCTTCGTGGCGACTCGGAACGTCACCATTCGTTCCATTAGAGTTTCAGGTGTGGCTTGTACGATCTTATCTCATCCAGCGTAATGATACGACGTAAGAGTCTCTTCCTTGCGCTCATAGCCCTCCAAATGGTTACGAGCAGCGTCGTATTGTAACTAGGGGCGGTTTCCCCCGTGATATTGTAGGTTTGCGCTGCGCTCATTGATTTTTCATGTACAACTGGAGTATTTTGGGCAATATATCGTATTTTTTACATTGTTAAATATGCAACAAATAAAGTTTCAAATGCACTACTTATCGGCTGCAACAGGCTATTGTGGTCGAAATAAACGAATGTTGACTATAGGGAGTCAGAAGGTTTGCAGCAGGAATGTCAGCCTAGATTTTAAGCATAGTGATGCCAACCTGGGAAGCCCTAGCGGAGACGAACAGATAGGCGTGGCTTCTTATGCTTTACTTAAGTGGAGCTTTATTAACCTTGCTCCTCTGTGCTACGGTTGTACAATTTGGTAACTTGGTGGAAGTACCAACGTGGCTACTGTTCTTTGTTGACGCGTGTTTTACCTCAACCTCGTAGGAAATTACATTTTGGTACCTTGTTTCGTTTCTAGCTCACTATAATACTATAAGCTTGTGTATCGTGTTATCCTGTTCTTGTGTACATTTAAGATTCTGTATTAGAAGGTTAGTGACCCACTCTCATAATGAATACCCTACAATCCTTGTTGGTAACAGCATTTTCTCGAGACAGTCCTGAACCAAAGTCTTCAGTGGAACGAATGGGAGGCTTACGTCACACGTTAACATAGCTCAAACAGTTAAGATGAAAACTAGAACATTTAATAGGAGGTTAAATTTCTCTTTTCTATATTTTGCTGAGCTCAACGCCTCCCAGTTCGTTCTGGTAATCCATGTCTACAAGCAGCCTCAGACGGCAAACCACGGCCGACTGACACAGGCCGGAGCCTACAATGTGGCAACTTGTGAATGCCACGGCCAACTTCACACCGGGCGGAATACATAGAACTGGCAACAATGAGAAGTCGGCTTCTCTTGTATTTAGTGGATCTTTCCAAGTTGCCACATTGTAGGCTCCGACCTGTGTCAGTCGGCCGTGGTTTTCTGCCGTCTGAGGCTGCTTGTAGACATGGATTACCAGAACGAACTGGGAGGCGTTGAGCTCAGCAAATTATAGAAAAGAGAAATAGCACCACTCATAAAGGACATTCTACCCGGGGAGCGTCTTCTTGCGTAGAAGGAAGATCCCTTTCAACTGTCGGCTAAATTGAAGGCGGCTTGTCACTTTCCTGGTTCTTCCTTTTTCATAGGGACTGACATGTGTCTCGCATAAATAATGATTTTTAGGCCAACGGGAAAAGGTCTAAGGCAGCAATAATATGCATTTTAATACTAAAATAGCTTTTATTTAAAAGCTCACTTTTTACTTAGTAGCTAGTCATGCAAAGAACAAAAGCATTAAAATTACAAATTGAAGATAGCGTGATTGAATCTACTCAAAACACTATGATCCAGAATTCAACGCCTAGAACCGCTCGGACACTCTGAGATTTGAAATTTAAGTACGTTACAAGTCAATGACCCCTGTGGTAGAATGGTAAGATAAGGAAGTACAGCTTTCATATAGAATATAGATTAAAGCACAAGGTTAAGAAATAGGATGTAAATATATAACTTGGAGTACCTAAATACATTATATAAATATGTATCTTGTAGACCCTTGGTCAGCAGCAATAGCCCAAATGTCCTGGCTTAAATATTGCTGCTAACTTAGAACTTTCAAGATGGCATTGCTATTTCTTGATAATTGAAAGATTTAAAAAAGTTTATAAGAATACATAACATTACATACATAAACATGGAATCCAATTTTCAGTTACTTCCAATTTAACAATTCATACCTGAAATAGATATAAAATAGACTGGGCAACAAGTGTATAGAAAATATCTGGAGTTACCTCACACCATTAAAATACAAACAATTTAATGCTGACAAGCGCAAAGTAATACTACTCCAAGCATTAACACATTACAAGTTTAAATCAGTTTGAGTTTCAGAGAGAGAATATTCGAGATAATTAAAGCAGGAGTAACTTAGAAAGCTGCAGTAGATAACCACAAGCCCTAATGAGAGGTTTACTTACTAATATTCAAGTCACAGAATTTAGTAAAAGGAAGAGAAAGCTCACATGCTATGTATTGGTTTTAAAAACCATGTCTCCTAGTTACCCCAGTTTTGTAGATATGCCAGTGTTACTAGTATGCAAGATGGGTGCCTTGCAGCTGGTTGAAATGGTCGCTGAAGATGGTCACAGCTGAACTTCTAAACGACAAATCTTTCCTGAGCAGGTAAACTCAGTAGAGTGAGACAAATGTATCACAGACTGCCACATATATGACGTGATGCTATGACGTAATGGCAGTGGCCCAGGCAGGCACTACTCTTCCAAAACAAAAGTCACCCGACAGGCGACTAAACTACAAAAATAGCCAAAAAATGACACTTTTAGTATTGTGACACTACCTGGCAGCTGAAAGGCTCGGAACCAGACTTCCTCACAGCCTGGTGGTACATCCAACAAAGGTGCTCAAGGTCAGGCTGCCTGACGTGATTGCTATGAACATCTGACAGAGTGGCAACATAAAGGGCTTTGCAGATTATTTGACAAGTGTCCGGCAGCTGGCATATTTGTAGGGTCCATATTACATCATTCTCATTGTATAAGGAAGTGAGGCAACAAGCAGAGGAGTGAGTTAGAGACGAGTCATCAGAATGAGTAGTCAGTTCTTAGTTTTAGTGTTTGTATGTCAGCTGCACATGTACGGACACGTCAAAAGGAAGATAGCAAAGCAGTTAATGATAGAAGTGATTGTATTGTCAAAGTCGACTGTTTGAGAGACCGAGAAAGAGAAGAGAGGCATAAGGAGTGAGTCGAGGTTACAAGAAGAAAACAGTTGAGAGTTGCAATATCACAAGAAACTAAGACTGATAACCTCAGTTCAAGAGGATGGTATTTGTGCAAAAATTATAAAAGAAAATAAAGTGACAGAAAAGTAACTGGACTGGACTTTTTTAGTTTTTGTTAGTCTTTTCTGCAGTCCTATTAACTTGAATTTCCTCTTAATTGATATTATTTTACCATTGTATCATTATTTAAACATGGTACTGCATCTGCCATTTTGTACTATGGATTCTGTACCACAGGGGATTCAAAATATCTCTCTACTGCCCAAATTATTTTGTTATATTTTAAAAAATGTTTACTGTTGTATACTAAGTAAATATGATATAAACTACACATAGTCGGTCTGGGTGGCTCAGTTGGTTAGATGTTGGCCTACTGATCCCAAGGTCATGGGTTCAAACCCGGCCCAGGCCGATGGTTTTTAAGTGTGTTTAAAAAGGACAGCTCCATGTCAGTAGATTTACTGGCATGTAAAAGAACTCCTTCGGGACGAAATTCCGGCACACTGGCGACGCTGATGTGATCCTGGCAATTGACAGTGTCGTTAAATAACAAAATAATTTAAAAACTACACATAAATGCAGTATTTATTAAATTTTGACTTTTGGTTTTCAAAAATTAGGTTTGTGACTTCCAGGTCACACTGGGCAGCTACGCGTTACATTTGTCAGATTTTGGTCAATCGTTCTAAGAGTTGTATTTTTCTAAAGGATTGACACAAGGAAATTTATTTACTGAAAAATTGATTTATTAGAAGATATACTGTTTATAATAATACAATTTTTGAAGATACATTGTTCAATTTGTGCAACTTACTGAAAACTGTTTTTGAAACAAATATCTACTGCGTGTAAAACTGTGTAAAACAGATGTAGGAGTAAAACAAAGATGAATATTACATTTTCCACACATAACTGGCTTCTTGCATCACCCTCTCTTGTCCGTGAACAGTGGCCAATGGCTAGTTTCACCTTGGCTTACTTCCCTTTGAGGCATTGCAGCAGCTGGTCCTTTCTTCCTTTTTTCCTCAATTGCAGACTCTAATGAGGAGATACTGGGCCTTCCTTTCTTCTTCTGCCTATCCTTGTGTTGCATGCAGAGGCTAAATGTAACAGATGATTTGAAGTCTACCAAAGAGAGTTCCTCTTTTTTTAGTAGTCCACATGCAAGAGAATCTCTCCTGTAGAGCAACCAGGCATTGACGACAGCTACATCCAGAAAGTGGAAAACAATGCGCAAATACCATTTTTTGGATCGAACCTTGGTTCTGTATAATGCAATAAGGGGGTCCATCAAGTCAACTCCACCCATACATTTGTTATAGTAGAGGACTGCGTTGGGACATTCAATTGCAATTCTCTCTTTCTTTGTCTTATCCCAACGCTGTATTGTTGTCGTTGGATAAGCACCAACAAATGTGCTGAGTAAGTGTAAAGGCATATTGTCGTACCACTTTACTGCTCTTAGATCAACACCACAAATTCCTCAAAGCTGCCTCTTCCCTTTTTTTTTTTTTCCAAATCCTTATCTGAGGAGAATGGACAGTTTTTCAAGCGAACTGTGCTCACAGACAGAATACACAGATTTTTCAATTTTTCAATTCAACCTGCAGATCTATACTAGTGAACCAATTATCAAAATAAAGCTTATGGAAAGCATGCTTTGGTATCACGGTTACCAGGTGAAGTATAACATTTCCACTTACACCAACATCTGGTAACGAGGCATTATGAGCAACCTTTCCTGTACGCAGTTCAAAATTATATACAATTCCTGATGAGTCGCACAGCAGGAAAGCATTGTATCCCCATTTTCTAGGTCTGTTCTTTATATAATTCTTTAGGCTATGTTTGTCCTACAACAGGATTATTTGCTCAACTGACAGCTTCTCATCTATGGGTATTGTTTTGAAATTCTGTACTAGAGCCTCTAAACATGGTCGAATTTTGTAAATCTTATCATCTGGATCAATGTTAGCATTATCACTGAAATGAAGATTTAGTTTTATTTGTTCCCACTGGTTACGAGACATTGTATTAGCTACAGCAGGTATTCGAGTTTCAGTTTTCCAATACATCCGAGATGATGGTAGTCCATATATAGACATAAACAGACAGCATCCAAAAAACTGCTCTATTTCAGTTCTGTCCAAATGTAAGGCTTTTGAAGGATTCCTCTGCACAGAGTATAAATTAGATTGAGATACGTATTTTCTAGAATGTTATCATCTATTATTGTTTGAAATACATTATTGGTGACTGAATATCAGCTGGTCCACTGGGAAGTTTTGCTTTCTAGGGTGGAATAGGCATTATTGAACGACTTGTACTTGCCTTCCAGGAGCATCCAGTAAGATTATATGCTGCATTTACAATTTGATTATCAGATTCCGATCTTTCATCTTCTACATTTTCTTCATTTGTATCACTGTCATCAGTCTCTGGGATAATACTATTTGAACTTCCATTTCTACCTATTTCAACGTCTTCATCTGAATCAGAAGCTAATACAGAATCTTCTGATTCATATCCAGAAATTGGTCTTATATGAATGTTACTTTCCTTCCACTGAGGCTTTCCATAAAACAACTCAGGATTCATGACCGGAAAATAAAATGAGGTTATGGTACTCTTATTGCCCAATGTTACTTTGAGGTTACAAAGCTTTAATTTTGAATTATAGGCTAACAAATTAACTTATTTATCAAATAATAATTTCATAAGGTATTCAAGATGCTTACCTTTGCTTCTGTATTTTTTAAATTCATGCAATTTGTTAGTAATATCACAAAATATATCACTGAAACTAGCTGTGCATCATGTGCCTTGAAAATGCTTCTAACCACGGAACACCTAGTAGTTCTTCTAACCATACATTTAGCGCTAACTGGTGGCTTATACATGCAACTATTAGCTCTAAATAGTTGTAAATCACAACAGCCATACTGTAACTTGAAAGTTACACTGGGAAGTAGTGGCTCATTTGCATTCTAGCAATATAAAATGTAATATAAAGGGTATGTGACTTCAAAGACACATTGGGCAGTAGAGGGATATGTATTTTGAGCAAAAACTTGGTATAACTATGCACATGGTAGAGAAAATTAAGATAATTTTATCTTCTATATATTATGACTATATATAATAAAAACTTTATATCAGCTGACATGCATCGGTGACCACAGGGGTCCTGAATTACAATGAACTAATTGAATAGAATAAAGTAGAAAACAAATTACTGATGAAACAATAGTTAAATTAAACTAAGAAAACCAACTAGCATAATACAAAAAATACAATATAAGGAAAAACTGGGAAAATCAATGCATCAATATACTATACAAATACAATTACATTTTTTTCATATATAGCAATATTTATACTTCACAAGACAAAAAGAAACTAAACAAAATATAATGTTGATGCAGGATAATATCAATTACTGTATCACAACCATTTTTTCCAATGTTGGATAAAAGTAAATCACATTAAGAGCCATGCCTCTACACCTTGTAAAAAGTTGCTCTATCTGTGGGAAGAGCATATTGAGCTACCGTCCTCTAGGGAAATTGCCCTATGAGGATTAAAGGTTATCATTGTTATTATAATTATTATCATTTTGAACAATTGAGATGAGTCATGAATTTAGCAAATTTAATATTTGACCACCTTCAAATATGCCCGGCCACTTCTAGTGCCCCATCCATCAGTGAAAAATATTGGAGAGCAAGAAGATTAATGACTTCATTGTCAGAAATCCAGCATTAGCTAACAACATATTGGCAGAATAGGTCTCTCAAAATATATTTTAAAACTGTGCTTATTACTTTATAAAAACTTACTTTACCTGATGGTTCATTATTATTTAAGAAGATTTTCCTAGATATCCGTTCCCAACTTCAGTCATCATGATAGCTGACAATGGGGAAGTATTGTATTCCACCCAAAAACTCGATGTTGAGATTTCACTGGAAATATATGTTTTGAGACCCACTGAATAAAAAATAAAAATAAAAAAAAAAATTAAATTCAAAAAAAGCATTTTTAGGAAAAGGTCTGTGTGTATCTGCCAGTCTGTGGACAGCATAACTCAAAAACAAAAAGTACATTAAAAACTGAAGTTGGTAATAAAGTTTAATGTCTTTCAAGGATGCGACACGAAGATTTTGAAGAAAATAGCCCCACCCTAAAGTACCCTTTACTTGGAACATTTTTCAAAAATTTTTATTTTCTTGAAAATGACTCCAACAATTTTGATTAAAATGCATATGTCTGAAATATTTTTTATGACAAATGAAATGTATATCTTGAATATTCTGGCTATAGCCGCTGTACTCGTATTTACTCTAGAAGACTTTTGGATAGCTGGTAAACTGTTAGAGATAGACCAAATCATACTATACAAAAAACTTAGATCTTGCTAAAATACACAATTTATGTCTGAATAAATTTTCTTGTAGGGTGAACCATTTTGGAGATATTCCTGGTTATGTGTGTGAGTTTCGGAAAACTTAAAACATTCGTGAAATGGGACATTGTTGCTCAGTTTTTTATATGTTAAGTGTGCAAAGAGAATGGAATCTCAAAGCTTTAAAACATTTGACTGTCGCTCAGAGCCCACTGTATTTTAACATTCCCCTTGCACCTACAAGGAAATAAGCAGCAAGATAATTTGTACAAATGTTAATTTTAACTAACACGAAGAAGATACAGGAATAAGAGTTTGTATGAATGATTAGTACAAGGGTAGAGAAAGTCATGTGAGTGCAACACATCAGATTTTTATTTTAAAATCTCATTAAAAAAAATAACAATATAACATCTTAATATCACTTCTTAACAAAGTAGACAGTGCAATATCACAGTGATTAGAATAGTGTTTGAAGTCAGTTTTTCAGGTTACATTTCCAATCTCTTCTCGAGCATTAATTGAACTTTATACAAAGCAAAATGCTAAATTGTGGCGAAAGATCGCCTGCTGTTTTTTTACTGTCATATGAGTTGTATGTTTTTGAAGTCTTCTTGCCAACTACAGTTTGTGGTGAAAGCTTTCATTTGGCCAAACTTTATACACAACTTCTAATCAAAGATAAGAAAACCAACACTGTCTCAATTATATGGTTGTATGCTGTTAACACTTAACAGGATATACATTCTTGTAAGACAGGGCTATACTATGGGACAAACCTTAATGAAAGATTGCCATGCAGTGATGATCAAATTAGCAGATGCAGTATGTACTACGATGAGCGAGGTCATTAAGGTCTGTCCCAAACCATACATCGATGGGTGAAGCTCATTAGTAGAACACTTTACTTTTTTATTGTACTACAGTACAACTTTATGTTGCCCTTTTTAGCAGTCCCTAATGTGTTACAAACTAGTTACTTAGCATGCAAGTTTTATGCTTATTTATGATTTATATCATATGTAACTTTTAAGAAAACAATTTTTACTGTTTACATATCTCAAATGTAGAATTAAAATATAAATAAATGATGACTACACAAACAATTAATGTTAAAATGTAAACATATGACTACAAATAAATAAATATATATAAATAAATACAGATCTCAGTCCTTTAAGGATTAACTCAGAGTAAACTACAGTTTATGTGATGTTACTCCTTGCACAATAAACTATGTTATTATAACGCTCAAGTTACACAACATTATTACATATGGCAAAAAATGCTGCATACATGGAAGCAAAGGTATCTTCAAAATACCAGTATTCTTGTTTGGAGAAAAGGAATAGAAATGCACATTTTTAATTAATCATGTAATGGGTTGTGGCTGTTGACTTCCTGTTAATTTCGAGAAGCTAAGGGAATAAACATTTTAGCAGCAATCCAAATCTTGAACCCTTTACAGTAGGAATGTAGGCATTACCGCAAGTGTCTGGAAGCGAGGCAAACTTCGTTACCAAATGAGCCTTTGAGGCTGGACCTATCTAATGCTCTGCCTCTTATCAGATGTCCGCATTAGCCAGTTGTAGTATGTTTAAGAAGATTCCCAACCGCAGTTTATGATGCTGCATATGCTCATAAGCGAGTAGTTCTGCTATTTTAGAACTTCTTGCATGATATGGAAAAATTGCATTATAACAAACACTGACAGTGAAATAATGTTAATATTCAATGAATTCAGAGATAATTATTATATTGAGTTATATACTGTCTCAGAAAAAAGACTAACGTTGAAACTGCTCCACAGTACACTGGTACAATAATAGTTCAAATGACTAGCATGGTGAGTGATAAGTACTCACATTTGCAAGTGTTACGGGCTGTTACCAAAAAAAAATACTTCAATTGGGAAGTCCATTTCCATTCACATAGTTCAAACATTATCCCACAAAGAAAACCTATTTAGAGTTAATCTGCGAGTGTGTGGTACCACTACTTAACTTTCAGCACCTAAACCATTTGTGAATCCACTCTTAGTGGATTTCTTTTTCAAAATCAGTGTTTATAAGTCTGGTCACAATAGCATATTAGTTATAATGTGCATAAGTAAAAATATCCCAGTATTTTCAATTTAACCTCAATTTTTAAACTATGCATAATCTGGTGCAAACTCTAAAGACTTGAGATACATCACCAAAATTGCAATTTACCGTATGCTGATTTCCTTCGTATAATTCAACCTTTTCTCATGACATAAATGATCCTATGTTTTGTACTGGGGCTCTGTAAGTAAACATTTTGGACTACATTTCAAAACTATTTTAGTACTTAGCGAAAACAGTTTAGGAAATGGGTATGCCCAAGAGAAAAGAGGATCGGTTTCATCTCAGATAATGAGTAAGGCAGTGTGATGATCAAGAATTTCTGAAATCAATTGCTTTCAGAATAAATATACAACATTAAGTATATTATTCTAATAAAAATTTAGAAATTGCAGGTGCTACATTTTCTGGAATATCTAAATGTACGTGATGACGACCTTCAACTTCCACATACTCATACTTCTGAGCTGATATTTTAACTATTTCACAGAATTCTCTGAACTCTTCTGGTGGACTTAATTTCAAACCATCTTTTGCCATAATGTTAAGGACTTTACATTTTACATTTGATGCAAATGCAAGGAGATAATCTTGAGTAAAAGCTGGTTCTATTGAGGCTTTGAGCCGAGAATCTCCAATAAAGCAATAACGTCCATTCTCCAGCTTGTGAAGACCTCGTTTCATAAGTATTTCACATGCATCTCTTGAGGTTACTTTCTTCATTGCCTCACAAAGGCGGTCCAAAGCTTCTTCATATGTATAAGATGTTCTGCTGCTACTCTCCAGTGCATCTAGCTCTAAAAACATTTCCATATGTTTGCTTAGTCTTTTTATTCTTTTTGGTGGGTCTATTGTTACTGGCTTGAAGGCATCCAATGATATGTAATGTTCAACATTATTTGGGAATAATGAAGAGTAGAAAAATCCTGCAAGACTACCGAAGGAATGGCTCAAAAGAGAAACCTTTTCATAACCAAAGTATTTGACAATTCGATGGATGCATGCTACAAAATCCAACAGATAGTATGGTTGACCTCTTGGTAGATGAGATGACAGACCATGCCCTGGTAGATCAATGGCCAGGAAGCTCAGTTCTGGTGGAAGGAGAGGAAGCAAAGTATCCCAAGATGCTGCATTGTCCTGATATCCATGAATGCACAAAACAGGTTGTACATTTTGTGCACCCCACCATTTACCTGAAAAAATGCAATGTTAGCATAAATAACAAATACCAGCTGTGGAAAAGTGCAGTTACCAAAGCAGCTAAGAAGCCATATTTTTAAACTTACTGGAATACTCCAAGTTGTTGATAATGATGGATGATGATGTAAAGTTAAGGGTGTCAACTACCAGATCAGCACCCTATTCTAACTGTGGCATGTCAATAAAACACTGCTGAGCAGATTTCCCCATACTGTACCCGACTGACGAGCAAGTGGAAAACAGTAGCATGAGGAGTGATATGTCAGAACTGTCATCACTGACCCCTCAAATGATGCTGTGCATCTTGTGCAGGAGGATGGACATCATCTCGGATAGTTGGGTATACAGGAAGCAGTACCAGATATTGGTTGACACGGGTGTAGCCCTGACCGTGGTTCAATCTCACATGGCTGAAGGCCTTGATGAACTGACCTTGGGGCAGAGCATTACAAGTCTGTGGGTGTTCATCGCAAGGATGTCTGTAGAGGTTGTCTTAGGTCTGCTCTCAGGAGTCATGAGACGACAATCAGAGTTGGCAGGAGGGTCCTGCAAGCCAGACAGGATAAGGTACTGCTCCAAAGCCCAGCAAACATCTTGGGGTCTGCAGGGTAACCCTGGTGGAGGTTATGTTTGGGCCTGCCAAGAGCAAGGTGCCTGCAAAGGTGCACTAGTAAAGGTCAGTGGTCATGGAACCCCATGGCTGAGGGATGCCCCGTCGAACATACCCGAATGGACAGGCACTGTCCAACAACTAAAAACCCTGCACTGAATGGAAAAGAGGATTGGCAATGGAGTCTACCATATCCAAAGGTGGCAGGTGACATTGACAGAGACAACCAGCCCTGAGGAGAAAGCAGTGTCGTGTTGGCATAGAACTATGCAATACAGATAGAGGTAGCATTGAGAAGCGCTGTGCACTGGGGAATGCTGGAAGTTTGAAGAGAGGATTGTTGCTAGGTTTGAGATTCTATGGCTATTTACGTTGTCAAGCAGTTTGAATAAGTTTTTGTGCACATTTAAGTGAAATTTTGTGTTACTGGTTATTCAAGGTCAATTGTTACCATTGTAAGTAAAGGAAATAAAGAGAATAAAAGGTCACAGATAGTGAGATTGTTTCAATAATAATGATAATGTAATAATAATGAAATTAATAATAATAATAATAATAATAATAATAATAATAATAATAATACTAATAATAATAATAATACTAATAATAATACTAATACTAATAATAATACTAATACTAATAATAATACTAATACTAATAATAATACTAATACTAATAATAATACTAATACTAATAATACTAATACTAATAATACTAATACTAATAATACTAATACTAATAATAATAATACTAATAATAATAATACTAATAATAATAATAATAATAATAATAATAATAATAATAATAATAATAATAATAATAATAATAATAATAAATAACAACGTGAGATTTAAAGCTTTCACGGCGCACGTTATTTATTACAGTTACACGGGCGATCAGCCGTGTGAGGTTTGAAAATATTGAGCTTTCGGCCATTCTAAACTCCATGGCCTTCGTCAGAATGGTTAATTTTCCGCTCCCCATATATATACAATGTTAGGTGGGAGGGGGTTGCGTTGCTCTGGCCAATGAGCAGATGACGATTTGTGATTGGGCCTGCTGTTTCGGACTATGTTTGTCACCGGCCACAGTGTTTTCTTGAGGGTCAGTACTTGTGATTCTGGACCAAGTAAAATAATAGCCCGAAGATACATGTACTTTAGGAATCCATGTGCTTACATGTTAACCTCGCTTCAAAGAACACAACATAGAATACTACTGAACACCAGTTCACTCTGCATCAAACAGAAAAACTGTAGAAGGCAAATAACACAGTGGCAGATGCTTGCATATTACAGAAGTAACAATCTTACTAGTATTGCATCAAGCAAGAGTTTCCATATGTTGAAGTGAAGTAACTCTTGTGCCGAGCGGTCTATAAATAGATCATTTGACTTTAGGATCATATTTTCAGCATCAAAACTGCTTACAGTAACATGTTCTTTGTGTAATGCAATAACATGAGCCTTATCATCAGTTTATTGCATTACACGAAATTTGGGGGGGGGGGGGGGAGGGAGGGGGGGGAACATAACAAGGAAAAAACAATATGCTTCCATAGGCACTGTTGTATTGTAAATTAATAAATTACACAATATTCTATTTTTAAGAGACAATAATGTGTTCACATAATCAGATAGCATCAATGATGACATACATGGTCAAAATAACTCTTGAGAATTCATGTGAACTAAATAAAAAAATAATATCTGTAACGGTCCTCTGGACATTAATGGTTTAATAACATGCTGTTGCCTGGTTATAGTAATTGGGGCCATTCACCCTCCCTTTTAACTAACCTCAGTTATATAGCCTTATTCCAAACATATACAACCATAACTACATATTAACTATAAGTGCCATATTTTGAGTACAAACTGTCATTTACTTGCACTAATGCAATAAAGGAGCACATCAATATAAAGCTACATCAGTGCAACAAGAAATGTTGAGTCTTGATCCCAATATGCAATCTTAGACAGCGTTACTGCCTTATTCCAAGTATGTTGATCTATAAATACATATATGACCATAACTGCCATATCCTGAGTGAGAATTATTGTCAATTACATGTATTACTACAAGTTATGCAATGTAATGCTGCACATGTTCAATGTAGAGTACTTTCACAGATATACAATGTTAACCTTCTGTGTTATGACTAAAGACTACTTCAAATGTATGTAACCTGCACCTAGACCACCCCAGTAGTGCAGTGGCAGCACATCTGCTTTTGGCATGGGGATTTTTCCCCGCTGGCAGGTGTGGAAACTCCATCTTTGGGCCACGAGGAACCGTAATGGAGACAATATACCTAAATCCCATCAAATTCTTGTTCAACATTGTGACTAGTGCCTGAGTAATAATTAAGCAGCAGAATGCAATGCAGAGAATACAATTAAATTAAATGTACTAACCTGCAATGTGGCCCCATGGAACAGGTATTTTAACCTCCTGTATTTCTTTAGCTGTAGGCTTGATTGCCAGAGAACCTAAAGTACCCATTCTTCTAAGCTGAATCGCGCTCAGACGTTTGATCATTGTTATCGTCGTATGGAACTCCTATGGCGAATTAGATACTGCAACCAAGACCAGAAACAGATACATTTAGTAGTCATCTACATATCCAAAAATAAAATTAAAGCATGCAGTAAATGAATCAGCAAAGCAACTAAATGGTTTCGGGAGCGCAATTCTAGCCTGAATTCCATACTGACCTGCAGTATTGTATTTTTCTTCCTTGCCAAAACAAGCGTGTATACCTGTCACAAGTCTAATTACATCTACATGAGCAGCTACCTTAATTTAATACTCTACTGCTTTACATAGTTGATAACCGTTAACTATCTAAAAGCTTGCTGGAATTTATCTTCAACCGCATTAAGCTTTCCTATCCTACGGCAAAAACGAAGTGTTAAAAACGGTATGAATGCAACGAAAGTATCTACAGGTTTGAAAGAAGTGAACGCTCGCGAAGTTACTTACCACGTTACCATGCATAGACACGCTAAGGCCACACCGGGTAAAGTAGTCCTACAGTTAGTTACCTTCTGGGACGGAAAACAACCCTCGTCCGAATTTTAAATGATTTAAATGTGTTAACACTGCACATGCGCACAAGGTACCGCCAACCCAAGTGAGTCCTGGGTTCAACAGTGTCGCCAACTCACTAAGTGAAAACGCGCCGCATCCTTCCTAAAAGCACCAGAAATAACAAGCACACCAAAAAATCGATCTCTCGATGTAAAGAATGTTGAAAGTAGATACATTGGCTACAACACCAACAAAATAAAATATCTGCCAGCTATGTCCAGATACCTAATTTCTTATATCTGGACGTAGTGTGCGGATATTTTGATTTATTTAAACTTATTTATTACAATTTGTTCACAATAGAATGTGCAGAAGTTACTAACCTAAATTAAACTAAATAACAATAAGGAAAACTAGTGATATTTTAAAGTTATATGTGATCTCATAGTATTCATGCAGTTTATTGTTCCCTAGCCGCTGCTATTCGTCTCTGGTAGGCTGTCCAAGTTTCATCAGGCTGTCGTTTTGGCCTCGTTCTTCTCCTTTCTGCTTACAGTTGTCGTCCAGTGATCCAATGAAATCTTCTTCTGTTCTATGTCATTGTTCTTGGTATAACAGGTTCAGGAGTTTGGGACACTTGGTTTCGGTTATATTGGTTTGACAATCTTAACGATCGACGGGGTGATGGTACAACAGTCGCTGGAGGTCTATAAAAACTTCTTAGATTTTTTCCTTGTTCAGTTTGTCTTAGAGATCTTTCTGCTATACTGATTTGAGTCGCTAACTCATTTAAATTATTTATATTTTCCTTATTCCTGACCATTTCCGATAAAGTGAGGTGCATGAGCTTTTCCGTTAGATTGTGCTGTTTCACTGTATTTCTGACAGTTAAACATTACATGCTCTGGAGTATCTTCTGTATTGCATCTGGTGCACATTTCAGAGTTGATGATACTAAAACGTTTTAAGTAAGTGCCATATGGCCCATGGCCCGTAATATAGTGTAATGCAGCTTGTAAGGGATTTATATAGATGCTTTAGTCGTAATCAACAACAACACCAACTTCTGTATTAAAAGACGTAGTTAGGGAAGTAAGATTTGATGGACGTAGAAGTGAACGTAGAGGCTCCAAAACCTACCACGACCCGGAACACAACGATCAACTAGACCACCACCATCGCCAAAAACGACACGTAAACAAAACGCACCACAACCCTCTACCTCCACTGCCACTCCCACTCCTACGCAGAACCCCACCCAAAATCCCGAGCTCCAGAAACCACCGAGGATAATAATCCCGGACAAAACCCAAACAGTTAAGGTCCTCCGGCTTCTCCGGGACTCCCTGCCAGCTGGAGCTTATAAACTCCAAACCACGAGGGACTGCCTCAAGCTCTTCCTCCAGTACAAGAAGGACGCCAACCGAACCATGCAGCTCTTGAAGGATGCCGGAGTAGAAAACTTCAGTTTCACTCCCCGGAACGACCAGCCTCTGCGATGTGTAGTCCAACGTCTCCCAGTGGATATGGAGGTAGACTACATCAAGGAGGACCTGGAGCAGAAGGGGTACACCGGCGTCCAGGTACGTCAGCTCATTTCCCGCGGCAGGCCTCTGCCAATGTTTCAAGTAAGTCTCGACAGGACCACCACCAACCAAAAAATTCTTCAAGAACGAGAGATGTGCCATATGATGGTCACCGTGGAGGTCTTGAAAAGTAATGCCAACATCACCCAGTGTTATAACTGCCAACAGCTGGGGCACACTTACAGAATGTGTCAGATGACCTCCCGGTGTGTCCTTTGCGGTGGCCTCCACCGCCTTGCTGACTGCCCCCAAAAGGCAAAGCAGGACGTTCAACCCCACTGCGCAAACTGTGGGGAAGCGCATCCTGCCAGTTACAGGGGGTGCGAGACGTTCAGAAACGAACGCCACCGCCGTCAACTGGCAACCATAGCCAGGACCACTCCAAGTGCTCAACCAGGGCCCCGACACATTGAACACCCGGCCCCGGTTCAACCAGGTGTCTCCTTTGCTGGAGCCACCGGAGGGAAAAAGGTTTCCATGCCGCCACCACCAAATGGTCCCCCTCCACTACCTCAAACCCCACAAACATCCACCGGAGACTTGGGCAGTCTAAGGGAAATCGTAAACCTGTTCAGGGAGCTCAACCTCCCAGCTCTCTTAGCAAAACTGCAGCCTTTCCTGATTAAGTTCAGAAGCTGCACAAGCACTATGGAGAAAATAGAAACCATCATATGCCTCCTCTCAGCCCTCCTAGAGTAAATGGCCTATGTAAGGGGAGGTACAACTTTAACCCACGCACTCCTGTGGAATGCAGATGGCATCCACAGGCAGCAACACGAACTTGAAAACTACCTACGGCGTAACAAAATTGACGTCGCATTTATCTGTGAAACAAAATTAAGACAAGAGCACGCTTTTAAGTTCCAGGGCTACCAAATTTTCCGGAATGACAGAATTGGCAGACAGGGGGGAGGGACTGCTATTTTACTGAGAAACTCAATTGCTCATGCTTCTGTTACGCTACCTGCACTGGCAGCGTTAGAGTGCACGGCTCTTAAAAAACGTGTTAATAGCAAAACGGTTATGCTGGTAGCACTTTATCGGCCCCCCAACTCCCCAGACTTCATACGAGACCTCGAACAAATCTTCGCTTTAGAGGAGCATGTTATAATTGCAGGAGATTTCAATGCCCGGCACCCCTGGTGGTTTTCACGCCGGGCAAACGCGGCGGGAAATCTCCTGGTTGAACTTATAACTGATAATGACGAAATTGAGGTACATCTTCCCTCAGAACCGACCTTTTGGCATCGATCAGGGCACTTTGACCCTGAGATTCTGGACATCGTACTCACAAAAAATGCGACACTGTTAAAAAACTTTACTGTGTATCACAGCCTGGACTCCAACCATCTTCCTGTGCATTTCGACATACAGGGTGGTATTTCAGCCGGTGTCTCTGGCCCTCGAAAGAGGGCAGACACCGACTGGAATAAGTTCACCATCGAAATGCACGGGATGGCGCAACCCAGACTGTCATACTATAGCGAGGCAGACATAGATGTCGCCATTGAAAACTTTACTGCCTCGCTACACACAGCCAAGAGAAGTGCTACCACATACACCACAAGACCACCCGGTTTTTGCACGTACCCCGAGGTAGAGCAACTCATTGCGCGGAGACGACGCTTGACAAAACTGTGGCGATACACCCGACAGCCTGAATATAAAGTGCTAGCAAAATGGCTACGCAACGTCATTCGGCAACAAATTAAAATCAACAAAATTGAACAGTGGGAAAACAAAATGCTGAGTACCACCCATTTGGACTCTTCTTTGTGGAAATTACTAAAGGCTTTCAAAGTTTCCACGAGCGTTAACTCCGCAACTGAGGCGCTGCACACTCAAGGCGGCCTGCACTTCTCCGAAGAGGAGAAAGCCGAGGTCTTCGCTGACTGTCTCCAAGACAGATTCAGTGAAAACCCAGTTACCAACCGTGTTTTTGAACGGGAGGTCCAGACATGGGTACAAACCTGGGTGGCGCAGAAGCAAGAGCAACAACTACCCATCATAACACCGCAGGAAGTTCTCAAGCTCATTAGGAAATTGCCTAATGGGAAAGCTGCCGGCCCAGACAAAGTGACTAATGAGGAACTTAAGCATCTCCCGAGAAAAGCTCTGGTACAACTAACAAAGATATTTAACGCCTGTTTGCAGCAAGGCTATTTCCCCTCTACTTGGAAACGAGCTAAGGTTATCATGCTCCCAAAGCAAGGGAAAAGCACCAGATAACCGCAAAACTACCGCCCCATTAGTCTTTTGTCTACTATTGGTAAATTGCTCGAAAAATGTATCCTTTCTCGACTACAAAAACAAGTCTCGGCAACACATGAACTCTCAAATTCACAATTTGGCTTTAGAAAAGGACATTCCACTGAACTACAGCTCCTCAGACTAACTGATGATGTAACAGAGCAATTTAACAATGGGGCTTCAACGTTGGCGCTATTTCTGGACGTAGAAGCTGCATTTGACCGGTGCTGGCACAATGGCCTCATTTACAAACTGCACCACAATTTCCCGGCTCTTCAAAATTATCTATACTTGCTGCACAATTTTCTAGAAAAACGGCAGTTTTACGTCCAAGTGGGCCGCTCCTTCTCACGGGAGCGAGTGATGCGGGCTGGTGTCCCACAAGGGGCAATCATGTCCCCTTTTCTGTACATATTATTCACTAATGACTTCCCAGTGGACGCCAGATGCAAGGTCGCCATGTATGCTGACGACACTGCAATATACAACCACCATAGAAATCCACGTTTCGGCCTTGCAGAAATGCAACGTTATGTTAACAACTTCCTCTCATGGCAACATGACTGGAAAATCAAAATTAACCCCGACAAATGCCAGCTAATTCATTTCTCTAAGCGGCGTCACACTTTGGCAAAGGACCTAACGGTCGGTGGTCAAATATTGCACTGCCATCAGCAGGTTAAATACTTAGGTGTCACCTTGGACCGCACAATGGGTTGGTCCACCCACATAAAAAATAGCGCCAATAAAGGCAGACAGCGGCTAAAGTTGTGCGCCCCCATCTTCCGCAGTAAACAGTTGCGACTGAAGTCAAAACTGATATTATATAAGTCATTTATTCTCTCGGTGGTCCTGTATGCATGTGTGGCCTGGGCTAATGCCTCCAAAACCGCCCTGAAACAACTCCAAACCCTCCAAAACCTCTCCCTCAGAAAAATCCTGTCTGCTCCACTTCTCACCAGTACCCAAACACTACACCTTGAAACCCGGATCCCGTTCGTCCCGGAGGCAATTGAAAATCGAGCAACGGCTGCATGGACGCGCATTAGAAACCACGAAAACGACGTGATCGCCAACATTGGCAAAGGCGAGCCGAAGCACCGCAAGCATAATAGGATCAAAATGTTCTAGAAGCGGCTCGGCTCGCCGACTAATGCGCGTGCACGCAACCTCGATCCTAGGCCACATACATGTTCCGGCAGAGGCCCTCGCCTCGAAAAATATTCAGGAGCTGCCACCGTGGGACAGTGTACATAGTGTGAATAGTGCAGTACGCTGGGACGCATATCTCTGGTGTGCCCAGTGAAGATGTGTGTATGTGTGTGAGGGTGTGCGTGGGTGAATGCGTGCGTGAATGTGACTGTAAATAATTTGTATAGCGTGTGTAAATAGTGTTTTTAATGTGCGTGTGTTTGTGTATGCGTGTGTGTGTGTGTGTGTGTGTGTGTGTGTGTGTGTGTGTGTGTGAGGGCATATCTCACGATATGCCAGAGTGAAAGCGGGAGTGAATGCGTGTAAATAAAGAAACAAAGTGTAAATATGTATATAAACAAAAAACAATATCAAAAACACTATAAACTAAAAACCCAAGACATTACAAGAGGGAACTGTTCTCGGTGGCCTAAAGACGGCCACTGTATGGGTTTCCTAGAAAAACCACTGTATATAGCATGCAAACCAAACAATTGTATATAAAAATGATAATGTTAGTCTGTAAGCTGGGCCCGTTGTACCAGCACCAGACACAATTGGTTAATAAACAAACAAATCTAACAAAGCAAAACAAACCCAACCCAAAATAAATTATCGACGAACTGGCAAAACAACGTAGTCGCCGTGTTATCAGACTGGCATCTTATCATTGTAACTTCAGCCCCATTGAACTATTCTTGGCATAAGTAAAGGACTATGTCGCAAGATACAATAAGACATTCACCATAGCTGAAGTGGGACAACTCACAAGGGAAGCAGTAAAATGAGTCACATCTGAAAAGTGGAAAAACTGCGTAACGTACATAGAGTTCTGTAAGAGGCTAGATGGTATCATCGACGATTGTATGGATTAGTTGACTTTCCACTTTGGCAATAGTTCCAGAAGCGGTTTCAGTGAGAAGGAAGAACAGTATGATGGCGATGACAGCGACAAGGAGGCCGGTATGGAAGGCAAACATCCTCTATAAGTATTTATGTAATCAGGTATGCCTACTCACAGATATGTTAGTTTCAATGTATAATCATGAGGGAGAGAGACACAGAAAGAGAGGGGGAGAGAAAGTGAGGAAGATGAGAAGAGGGAGAGAGATTCGACTGCAAAACACTGAAAATCACACCTGTGAATTTCAAATTACGTTATTCGCATTGAGAACAAACTATCTTTGTTTTGATAGTAGGCTAATACAGATTACATCTGTATGTTCTCCCTGTAGTGAGATAAACCCAAAGGTTTGTTTATACCTCTGGAGTATTGAGGGTTATCTGCTATCTGCTTATTGACAACACTGTAGCTCTCCATGTAGAGAAGCGGACATCTGTCATGTACTTTCTTTTAAAAATCAGACCATAAGTATAAAATTCAATCAGTGAAGTGCCGAATATAAATAGTAAGCCGTTTGCTTCAAATACTTTCAGTTACTCTTACACTAATTGCACAATGATTTTGTATTTTCAGATGCCTGATACATGCTGTATTCCTGAATGCAGTAGCAATTATGAATTCAGTAAAGGGGGGTTATGTCACCGTATTCAGACTTTCCTAAGACACAAAAATAGGTCAAATGTATTGCCATGAAGGACTGGAGTCCATCTAAAAGATCTGTTCATAGCATCAATCATTTTGAAACAGATGATGTGTTGAAATTTTATGTGTATAAAGAGTGAGGCTACTGAAATTACATTTCCTTGTGCTGAAAGATACTGCTGTGCCATATTTATTCCCCAATTTACCAAAGTATTTAAGAATTCAACTGGCAGCTTCAGCGGCATTGCTGGAAACAAATTCAAATGATAGAAGGCGAAAGAGAAACTACAAAGATAAATGAACAGTGGTTGGGTGATGATCAGATAAGTGGGTTTACTGAGTTCTGTGAAATGTTTGAAAATAAAATAAGGAATTTGAACAAGTGGAACAGGATTGTTTTCTTCGATTTTGGGTGCTTTAGCAAATGTCTTTTCAAGGCATACCTGAAGTTGTGTTAAGGCAGATCACACACTTTAAGTCAGCGAGAGCTAACCTGGCACTTGAGCTACCTGATTCACTCACCTACGAACGAAGATAGCGCTAAACTCGTCCAATCGTGTTACAAACACATCGCGCAACGATCGATTGGACGAGATAGTCCAATAGTCCTCCTCATTCGCAGGTGGGTGAATCAGCTAGCTTTCAAGTGCCAGGTTAGCTCTCGATGACTAGTATCGAAATTTGTGTTGGTGTATGTTGTAAGTGTACTGAAGTGAAATGGATTCTGGCACCATCGTTGTATACAAACTACATCTGTGTGAAATAAATGTTGATAAATTGCAGATTGTATCTTTTTTTCATAAGTCCTGTTCCCCTGTCTAGGTTATGTTCTACTGAAGTGTAGATGTTACTGGTATGATGGCTTAACAGATACAGGTGCATATACCTCGGATTTTATTATTCTTATTATGAATGGTTTAGTTGGATCGGAACGCCGTCCCGGAAAATATTTTCCCGCTTTAGAATGACGTGACATTTTTACATTCGGTAAGAAAATCGCTTATAATCTATACATCACAGAGCACCTGGTAGTTGTTGCTTGGGGTTTACGGACGCACTATCGCACTCCGGGGAGGAGTAATCGATGTCTGCGTCGAATCGAAATAGAGTAGGAGAAATAAAAGAAGCGATGAATCACTAAAAGAAGATCAGAGCACAGATCACAGTTTCTTTTTACAATTAACGAGATGGTGAAGTAGTAGCCTTGGCAAATGGGTTCAGCCCTATAAACAAGAGAGGATATGTTCCATGGACCATTGCCATAACGTTGGGCTAGTGTGCTGGTAAGATGCGTAACAAAGTGTATGTAAGGGGCAATTAAAAAAGAAGTGGATCAAGGCTTCACAAGTTATCAGCCGGGTCAGATTTATAAAGGTCGAGCTTTCGGCCATTGTAGACTCCATGGCCACCCTTCAGGATGAATCACCTGAATCTGACACGGCTGATCACCCGTGAAGCCTTGATCCATAACGCTCGCCGTGAAAGATTCAAATCTTACAAAAAAGATGTGGTTGACATCGCCGTAGGCACCACAATCACAGTTTGGAGAGGACATTTGGCGGATTTTAAAGTAGGCCGTTGTAACGACAACGTCAAATCGGAATTTTGAGATCAAAGAGATTGCAGCTCTACTGAGAATGGATTTCTTAAACCATGGAGATAGCTTCGTCAGGGAAAGTAGGTCGGAAAAGTTAGAAAGCTAAAAAACCACATGGTCACATATAAGCCATGCAGCATTTCTCCAAGGGAGGATGACCGGTTCCATCGGTGCGCGGAGATGAGCCGTCCCCCTGACCAGGCGTTCGACAGTTTCGTTGCCCGAAATATTTGCATGTCCTAGAATCCATAAGAATTGGATAGTATTGCGTCGATTAAGGCGTTTGGAGAGTTCTAAACTGCACATTACCTCCCACCAGTCCACCCCTGGAAGCTTACTGGGTGAGCTGATGCTTCGAGTGGCGCCCAAAGAGTGAGAACCAAACAGGATCGTGGAATTGGAAATACAAAGAGTAGATCGCAGAGCATGATAAAGGGCATAAATCAGGCGCGGCTCCTCAGGGTAGGCATTGCCTACCCTATCGTAATACATCAACAAATAATGTTTAACTATGATTCTGCATTTTATCATTTGAACCTTCATTTTCCCCTAAATTGCAGTTCAAGAAAAGTTTTCTCGGTTATAATGACCAGCGCATGGTCAAATCCTTTAATCTCAATTCCGATTCATCAAAACTGCGCTGCGTGTTTGAAACGCGCGGCAGAAATGATACGCATGGAACCTGGGTAGTGGAGAGCAGGCTAGCTTAACCTCTGCCTGCCCGGCCCCATTTCCTCAGTACGAGGCCCTTGAACAGGGATAAGGAAACATTCGGTCTGTATATGCACTCCGAGCATGCGTAGACTCGATGGCCAGCAGTCTGAACACTTGCCTGCCCAAATCCGAATTTATGCGACATTTTCCGAACAGCCATACTCCACGAACGAAGATCTCAGAGATGTGAATCTGTTGTTATCTCTGTGTAATACCAGTATGACCGACTTAATTAGTGAACTATTACAAATTTCGCTTTCGCGGCGCACTGACAATGAAAAGAGGAGTGTTTTAGCTATTTAACACAAAGCTGCAGTCAGACAATTTTTCAATTTCTTAATCTATTTTAGTCATGGGCGTCGCGAAACGGGGGCAAGGGGGCCCACGGCCCCCCCTTGGAAGTTGGTGAACTTAATGTGCAGTCAGTTACTGACTTTTAAACTATTATTTTAATTTTGATGTAAAGAACAATTTTTGTTTAGCACAAATTAATACGGTTATCTGCAACAAATACTATAAATTTTGACAGTAAAATAATGATTTAATATTATATGATTGCAAATTTCCAACATGTGCCCCCCCCCCTGGAAAAAAGTCTGCCGACACTCGTGATTTTAGTTTTGGCGGTAATTCGTCCGTAAGTCACACTCATTCACTCTGCTCTTATTAAACAACCAAACAATATATTGTTTGCGTTATCCGCAATGACTTCGCCCCCTATATTTCGGATAAACGGGGTTTATTATTATTATTATTATTATTATTATTATTATTATTGTTGTTGTTGTTGTTGTTGTTGTTGGTTGTTACTGTTACACTTTGCCTACCCTAAAATTTTGACTGCGAGCCGCCACTGGCATAAATCTCAGAAACATAATTGGAAAACCCCGCAGGGAGAGACACCCGTGCAGACGTTTGTGTGGTCCACTTTATAAACACAGCACCCGCACCTGTGGGGGTAACAGATCCGCCGGTAAATAGGTGGAAAAAAGGTTGACTCACTCATGCCGAATGTTGTGTCAGGAAATGGCGGAACATTTGTAGCGGACGGACGAGAGTAAGTACTTTGGGAGCGTAGTGTTAAGCGTGGCATCCAAGAGCGCTAGGGGAGTAGAGGCTAGTTGGGTGGAAATAAGTTGAAGAAACGCACTAGCCAGACTCTGTTTGAATTTGTATTTGCGGGCATATCGGGATATGGCGATGGCGTTGGGAAGGACCAAGCGGAGAAATTTGCATCAGTATAGGTCTGTGGTCACTGCCGAGGCTGTCAAGATCCACCCCTAACTAAGGTTACGTTTACCCACTTGAGGAAACTTGAACGGTAACGAAGAAGATGGTGTCCATGGAGTCTTTATTACCTTTTCTTTGATTTTATCACATAGACTTTTGTCAATGTGCAGTCCAATGTCCACATCACTACAGTAGTTAACGGTTTCGGCATTCACAATTTGAATCATAGCATTGTTTCTTTTCGGAATTAACTCGACCACCATGGCATTGTTGTCCATAATACAACGGCTTGTCTTTTCTGAATTGTCTTCACATTCACAACTCTGTTTCTTAAAATAGTGTTCAAGAGTTTTCGATCGTGTTATTGTGATTCATATTCCCTCCAACACTATGAAAATACCACATACAACTCATAAACGTTCTTTCCTGGAGTCAGTAAGCGTTACTCCTGACGAGACGAAAACAAAGCGAAAGAGCAAGCATATTATGGGCAGAAGCGCATGCGAACCCTTAGAGCTGACGTGTCGATACCACACGCAAACCCCATGTACCATCTTTTAACGTATACTCAAACGAAATCCAACAATCTAACCATGTCATGCAAAATTGAGGTTAAGCCTCTTGGTGAGTGAGTGAGTGAGTGAGTGAGTATTATTTAAGGGCCCATCGACAACTAGGTCATTAGGGCCCTAAGTTCACAGAATAAAACAAGTCAACAATAAAACCTCACCCTAAAAAGCTAAAAGGTGAAAGTTAAAATAACTTAAAAAAAAGTTAAAAAGTCTAAAACCGAGAGCTAAAACAGTTAAAAGTTAAACAACTGGTAAAAACGTAAACTTATAAAACCCAAAACTGATAAAATCTTTAAAAGGTAAAAAACAGAATAACATCCAAAGTAAAAACAACTAAAAGTCAATATCCGCCAATATAAAAGCACCTTACACTTGCTTGCAAAAATCAATCTTGGCAACAAACCGCAGTGCTGTGTTGACAGCTACTGCGTCGTTGCCTAAAACAGAGCACAGTGTAAGGCCCAGGCCTAGGGATTGACGCTCATGACCGTATTGCGGACAATCAAGAAGGACATGTGCGACGGAGAGTGGAACATTGCACGTCGCACAGACAGGCTCCGGATCACCACGCAAAAGATGTCCATGCGTGGCTCGAGTGTGGCCTATCCTCAGGCGGGTTAAAATCACTTCCTCACGCCTGGAATCCCTGCAGCTGGTCTGCCAGGGTTGTACAGTATCCTTTATTGTCCGTAACTGAGTGCCAGCTAACGCTTCCCAAGATTGCTGCCAGTGGGTAAATAGATGGCGGCGAAAGTATTTCTGCACATCTACATAGGGTAGCGTACGGGTGGAGTATTCCGGAAGGCGGCAGGCAGACTTTGCAGCCGCATCCGCCGCCTCGTTGCCCGGAATACCCACATAGCCTGGGATCCACGTAAAAACAAACTGGTATCCGCGAGACAGTAGTTGCGAGATCAACGTGTGAATTTTAATAATCAATGCCGAGGTGCCGATAAACTGTTGCAGGGCCTGGAGGGCGCTAAAAGAGTCGGAACAGATAATAAAACTTCCAGGACCTGAACTGGAGATAAAAAGCAGGAAATAAAATATGGCAAACAGCTCGGCGGTAAATACTGAACTGGCGTCTGGAAGGCGGTACTTGCGAACGTCGCCATGGTATACAAAAGCGGAACCTGTCGCACTACCCATCCGTGAGCCATCAGTAAATACCGGAGTATGAGTCCGGTATCGGCCCAGAACTGCGGTGAAAAGTTGGTGAAACACCGAGTGAGGGGTAGCTAACTTCGCACAGCTCGACAGCTCCAGGTCAAAGCGTGCACGCTGGAGCTGCCATGGAGGGCATCGGCCATGCGAATGCCGCTCTACAGCTGGCAAGCGTAGATCGTGTGCGGTCAGCAGTTCTCGAAACCTGATGCCGCTTGGACGGGAGATAGTTGTATTCCGCGTATAACGGTACACTAGGTCTGGACGCAATACAGGTGGAAACGAAGGATGACCTGGATGAGCGGCCAACCTTGCCACGTAGGAACATAGTAATAATGAGCGTCGGACAGACAGTGGGGGTTCGCCAGAATCAGCATACAGACAGTCCATTCTACTTGTACGGAAAGCCCCAGTAGCGAGGCGGATACCAGTGTGATGTATTGTATCTAAAAGGCGGAGTTTAGAGGCGGATGCGGAGCCATAGATAAAACAGCCGTAGTCTAATTTGGACCGGACCAGTGAACGATACAACCTCAACATGACCGTGCGATCGCCGCCCCAAGATACCCCAGATAAAACCCGGAGCACCCGAAGCGAACGATCGCAGGAAGCACGCAGATAACGAATATGGTGCTCCCATGTAAGTTTGGTGTCGAGGTGTAAGCCCAAGAATTTCAGGTGCGGAACAAATGGAAGACGCGTGCCACGCAAATAAAGATCAGGGGCCGGGTGTACGCCACGAAGTCGATGGAAGTGGACACATTGTGTTTTCGTAGGGGAGAACTGAAAGCCGGTGCGAAATGCCCACTCGGCGATGGATGTTATAGCTAGCTGCAGTTGACGCTCGATGTGCTCTAAACTATGAGAGCGATAGTATATCGCAAAGTCGTCAACATACAGTGACATTGGTATTCCCCTACGAACAACACTGGCAATGCCGTTGATGGCCACGGCGAAAAGTGTTACACTCAGAATCGACCCCTGGGGTACACCATTCTCCTGGATTCGTTTTTGTGAAAGCGTATGGCCAATGCGGACACGAAATCGGCGAAGTTGTAAAAAATTAAGAACAAAGAGAGCTAGATGGCCACGTAAACCGTAGTCGTGTAAACTACGGAGGATACCATAGCGCCATGTAGTGTCGTAGGCCTTCTGCAGGTCGAAGAAGACCCCCACGACATGCTGCTTCATGAGAAAGGCATTCTGGATGTAGGCCTCCATGCGAGTAAGGTTATCGACACTCGAGCGATGACGACGAAAGCCGCACTGAACGTTGCTCAACAGGTTATTCGTCTCTAGCCACCACACTAAGCGAGTGTTAATCATTCGTTCCATGGTCTTACAAACGACACTCGTCAGGCAGATAGGACGGTAGCTAGAGGGAAGTGTCCGGTCCTTCCCCGGCCGAGGGATAGGGATGACAGTACCCTCGCGCCAGGAAGAAGGGAAAACCTGCTGAAGCCAGATGCGGTTGTACATGTTCAGCAGGAAGGTCAAAGCCTCAGGTGGAAGATGAAGCAGCATTTGTCGGTGAATGTCATCAGGCCCAGGAGAAGAGTCCTTCGCGAGAGACAAAGCATGGGCTAGCTCCGCCTCCGTAAAACGAGCGTTGTACGGTTCACTAGAGTCACTTTTAAAATTGAGGACTACCCGCTCCGCAGATTCCTTGACGGGTAAAAAGGTAGTATGGTAGCTTTGGGTTTGGCTATCAGCAGCGAAAGCGTCTGCGAGGGCGTCGGCGATATCCTGCTCGTGGGTGTAAGAGCGTCCCTGTACGGCAAGACCGGGTATTATCGTCCGGCGACACTTGCCGTACATACGCCGAACAGCAGTCCACACTTGTGTTGCAGAGCTGCGACGGGAGAGGGAAGAGACGTAAGATTCCCAGGAGCTACGTTTTGCACTACGGAGTACAAAACGTGCCCTCGCACGAGCGCGTTTAAAAGATATAAAATTGGTCTCCGTAGGATGCAGGTGAAAAGCACGCAGAGCACGCCTACGAGCTTTGATAGCCAAGCGGCATTCTTCGGTCCACCACGGTACGGGAACGTGTCGTGGCGTAGAGGAACTTCGAGGAACGCTGGAATCTGCCGCGAGCAAGATAGAGCAGGTAAAGTACTCCACCATTTCATCAATGGTGTCAAAGCCACTGTCGTGTATGTGAATGAGGGATCGAAATTTCTCCCAATCAGCCTTGGAAATAATCCAGTGAGGCTGTCGTGTTGGCACAGGATGGTGGACGGATAGGTGAATGTTAATGGGATAATGATCACTGCCATATAAGTCGGAGAGAACCGACCAATCAAGAATAGGTACTAGCGATGGGCTACAAAAGGAAACGTCTATGGCGGACTGTGTAGCGTAGGCAGATGATATGAAGGTAGGGACACCAGTATTTAACAAAAGTAAGCCGGACATATCGCACACGTCTGCTACAAGGCAACCACGATCATCGTCAGTGTCGGAGCCCCAAAGGGTATTTTTGGCATTCAGATCGCCCAGAAACAAGATCGGTGGTGGAATCTGTGCCAAGAGAGCCCGAAGATCGTTTTGTTGTACGACACTGACCGGTGGCAGATAGACGTTACAAATAGACAGACTCAGACCCTGCAACTGGACGCGTACTGCCACAGCTTGCAGTGGCGAGTTAAGCGAGATGCTTGTGGCAGAGATGTTATGAGCCACCAGAGTGGCAACACCACCGCTTGCGCGCCGATCAGCTGCAGAGTCATGTCTAAATACCGAAAAACCACGGAGATGTAATGCGTGGTGAGGCTTCAAGTGGGTTTCTTGTAGACAGACAATTGATGGAGTTCTTTCAAAGACTAAGTGCTGTATGTCCGGAGAACGTGCCCGGAACCCATTAACATTCCACTGGATTATTTCCATATTAAAAAGAGATTAGTGGCCAGTCTTTATCTTTTTCTTCTTCTTTCGTTTCATCTTGGCGCACTTGGGACCAATGAAGTGGCTTTCCCCATCCTCTGGCGACTCCTCCGATGTTTGGGAGTCGGAAGATCCCCTACGGCTCGCAGAGCGGGAGCGGGACTTCATGGAGGACGTGGGACTGCTGGCTCGAACAACGTGCCTGGCTCGAGGTTTGTCCACAGAAGTGGTGGCACATGGGGACGGTTCGAGAGCTGAAGTCTGCACTGCGATAGATGTAGTCGCAGGAGGATTAGGGTGACGCTGTGGAGGAGTGCTCACTGACCAGTCGGTTTGTGTGCCAACGTCCGATACAGGTGCGTGTTGCAGGCCTACAGTGGTCACAGGAGGGCGGCGGGCAGCAGACGCATACCCGGTGGTGTTCGCAGGTTTTAGCTGTTCGAAGCGCCGCCGCGCTTCCAGAAACGTTAGGTGTTCCTTAACTCGTAACTCCTGGATACTCTTTTCATCAGAAAACTGTGGGCACTGACGCGAGCTAGAAGGATGTTTCCCTCCACAGTTCACGCAGCAGGGGTCCCGTGTACACGCGATGTCTTCATGTGCTGCTAACCCGCATCGTTCACAAATAGCAGGATGCGTGCACGTGCTCCTTGTATGTCCGAACCTCTGACACTGGAAGCAGCGCATGGGGTTCGGTACATACGGACGTACAGCGGCCCGCTCATAACCGCAATAGATATATTCTGGCAAGGTGGTACCCTTGAACGTAAGAAACACCGTTCGTAAGGCGATCTCCTTGCCTTCCTGCTTTCGTGACAGACGGTACGCTTGACACACTCTTTGGTCCGTGAGACAGGTGACAATTTCCTCATTAGAGAGACTGTCCAAGCTAGAGGTGGTAACAACTCCCCGACATGAATTAAGCGACTTGTGTGGGGCTACCCGCACGGGATAGGATCCCAACAAATGCGCTTTAAGGAGCTTCTGTGACTGGTCTGAGTTAGTCGTCTCCAATAGCAGCGTACCGTCTCTAAGGCGTGTTGCGTTCTTGACTGGTCCACAAATTCGATCCACTTCCTTCTTTATATAAAAAGGGCTAATATCCTTCATCGATTTTCCATCACTTGCCAAGGTCATAACCAAGAAAACATCAGTATAAGGGGTTTTGCGCGGATACATGATTGATTTGGACCCCCTTCCGGAACCGTCGGCGTCAGCCTGCCATCCGGGGGTCAAAGGATAAAAGACACCAAAATCTCCACGGTCTGTGCCGCCATGGAGACCCCTCCATGACTGACCTCAAAGCGTACTTCAGAGGGGCTACCCTCCGATCTCCACTGCTTGTCCGCATGGGTAAACCGTTCACCACGTGACACCCCGGTTTTATGCTCCCACCACAGGAATAACCGCCTGTGGCTCCCCGCTTTAGCACACGCTGCCTCAACGGAGTCAGCGTGGATTCAGGGGACTTCCGAGTTGATTACACCGGGGTTCCGTCAGCGGTAACACGTCCGGCCGGTGATACTAACCCGACGGCACACGGCCGTCGGGAGATTAACACCGGCCGTGCCCTCCAGGAGCTACGTGGGTGTACTTGACGTGTGGACGGGCTCCGCACCTAAGGCTACACATGGGGGCAGTGTGAAGGGTCCGCCTAACCTTCGCGCCTGAGACCTCCGAAGAGCACACAAGTCGGGGGCCGCGCTGAAAACCGTGGGACAGGACCACGGAGATAGGAAAGATCCCTGCTGGTGAGACAGGAGTTATAAAACTAAGGCCTTACTAACTAATAATCGGAATAAACCTAGAAGAGGAAGAGGATGATATAAAAGCAACATAAATCGCTGCACGTGGCACAGTTAATGTATATGGAGGGGGTGAAATGATGGTGCGCAGCTCGGGGCCCCGGGCGCGCCAAACCCGGACCTACCGTGGTAGGTTCCCCTGGGGGAGTTTGATTTCGGAGTCCTCTTCTCCTAGATGAGTTGTCGACCAAGACTAACGAGCCTCATCTACCCGTTGGAATGTTCTTAGCTTCCCCTCACCTCTTGCCCACCAGTGGTCACAAAGACACACTTAGTAGGCCGTCTGGATCGGGTACTGAGCCCCTCCGCCACGGCAAGGCGACACTCCTTCGGAGGGGAGCCTCTTGGTTAATGGTTAGATTTACTTAAGAGAAAAAAACTCAGAGTTTCGGGGGGAGGGGGTTGAACACCAATAATCCCTCTTACCGTGCCCAAGGTGACCTCACATTTGTGTGAAATTAGAATTTGAAGTACTTTGTACACACAGAATCCAATTTCTTGTGCAATATAATAACATTCTAGGCATTCTAACTTTTAGCTTTTACATATATTTTGTCACATACTATCAATATTATTGCGGAAGGATACAAGGTGCAGATCAAAAATTTTGAATATCCAACTCAGTTTCTGAGGATAAGGGAAAATGCAGAAAAAAAAAGCCTTATCGGAGTAATGCATTTGCACCAAGATTTGAACCCAGGGACATCTTGAATGTGAGGCACTGTTAAACCTAGTATTAGAGGTGGACAGGTAACTTTTATTTAAAGGGAGACTAAACAGCAAAAATACCCCAAAAATGATAATTTTAGTATTTTGTGCAGCTTTACTATCTGGAACTTCCTCTTTTAACTGATGCTATTTTACATTGTACAATTATTTAAAGGTGGTACTATATCTGCCAATGGCATAGCTAAGGTTTGGAGGACCCCCTGCACATAAATGATGGGGTCCTACTTACTAATAAAACTTAAAAACGGAGATATTAAAACATTACGTATTTACTAACATAGAATAGCATGAAAGTGAAATAAACTCACCTAATAATAAACTCTTCGGCACAAACGACCTAGCAAATTGTTAAAATAACACTCCCTGTTTACCAACACTAATGAATGTCTTTCCTAAATAAACAATATACACTCGCTAAATGCATTATGCACATAGGTGGAATAAAATTGTTTCCTGTCAGTATTCTGGGTAACTCAGGTGTTAACTCAAGTAAACTTCTATTTGTGGTACCTCAGACATCGTTCAAAAGTAATTACACTGCAGTACTGGTTAGAACAAAACATATTGATTCATGTTGATACTTTATAACCAGATTCTAAAATAATCCAATTTATGGGCCAATCGAATACAGTTTTGGATACGCACTATTTGTACTTACTATGTAGTTTGTTCGGCTATAATAACAGCCGTATTGAATAAACCACTGTGCTTTGATGAATATGATTGTGAATGCAAACACACTTGGAGGTAAGCTTGTTTCACACTTTTAAGCAAGATAGTGTAGGAAATGCCTACATGGAATGTTTTTGTTATCAGTATGTCATCAGTGAACTGCATCTGTTCCAGCGCATCTTCCTAACAATTTTCTATGGTTGCATTTAATATAAAACGTCCTTTTTAAGAACACTATTAAAGGCAGTTATTAAAGAACAGAACACTATTAAAGATCGGGGTCCCCTGCGCAGTGGGATCTGTGAGGCCGTTATTTACACCACTGACATCTGCCATTTTGTACTATGGATTATACACCACAGGGGATCCAAAATATGTATTCCCAGTAAATCTTGGTATCAAATTTTTTGATGGAATGCAATAACTTCTCTACCTACTATGTACATGGTACACAAAGTTAAGATAATTTTATCTTCCATAATATACAAACATTGGATAAAAGTAAATCAGGATACATTAATCCATGTCTCTACATCCTGCGACAATGGGTCATAAATTCAACGATTTAATGTTGACAATATTGGGTTTTTAATTTCCTCATAATAATTTAAGGTAGTGCAATAAAACACATATGATTTTAAAACTGTGCTAGTCACTTCATAAAAACTTACTTCACCTGATGTTTTCTTATTACCTCAGACCATTTTTGGAGATGTTTGTCCCCAACTTCAGCTATCATGATAGTTAAAATGGGGCAAATGTCTCCAAAAATGTTCTAAACAACAACAAACAATCATGTGCCTCCCTCCTGAGGGAGGACACAGGAATCACTATGATACCTGAAAATGGCAACGAGCATCTCAAAAACATTGCTAGTTAATCTTGAGTAATCTTGAGAAGTAAGCTTTTATAAAGTGACTAGCAGTTTTAAAATTAAAGTCTCTTCATAGTTAAATTTTAATAATTTTAAAATATACGATTCTATATTTGTAATAAATGTGACTAATAACATATCTATGAAATTTTTATTTAAACATCTCATTAATGAAAATAACAACAATGTAATGTTGATATCACTTCATAACAAATTCCACAGTGCAATATCACAGCATGCATGATCTTTCCAAAAGTTAAAGGCATATGGAGGCAGGCCGTACTGCAGACTCCAGCGAATCCTAAGCTTGCCCCTCCTACAAGCACTGCCGAATGTGGTACACGTATCTCACGTGCCTGGTGTACGGAACCTCTGCCGCTACATGCACTACCTTGACAACAGCATTGGCCTGCGTTCACATGCCTTTAACTTTTGCAAGCAGTATAACAGAACAGTGCGTGAAGTCAGTTTTTCAAGTTTCATTTGGAATATCTTCTCCAGCATTAATTACATTTTATACAAAATAAAAATGATAAATTGTGGCAGAAGGGGGCAATTAATGTGAATATGACAAGAAGCTGTAGACCACCTGCATTTTTTTTTACTGCTGTTCGAGTTATAAGCTTTTGAAGTTTTGTCAGCAACAGTTCATGGTTGGGGGGGAAAAAAAATTCATTTGGTCAAACTTGATACAATAAAGCAACTTGTAACCAATAATAAGAAAACCAACACTGTCTCAATTATATGGCTGTGTGCTAGTAACATTTTAAATGGGTATATATTCTTGTAATATTAACCCAGCAACACAGGGCTATATTATGGGACAAACCTTAATGAAAGATTACTATGCACCGTTAAAGCTGGTTCACAACCACTTGATGACAGCAACAATGGGAATAGCATAAACATTTTGGTTCTCACAACAGCCCACTACGACAACAGGAATAGATAGTGGAAATTGCACATTGGGATATAATTTATATCTTTTGACCAATGAAGAAACCTGCTCTGCAATTCAGTCAACATAAAAACAGCTTAACCAACACCATATTTCGATAAAATGAAGATCTAAATGCGAAGCTATTGCATATTTCCAATTCCAAGAAATCAGCAAGTGTCAGTCCTTTGGCATCTTAGCATTCATTAAAATTGTTGTTCTTTATTGTTATATGACCTCCATAGCGTGCTTGCATGGGAATTTTATCGCCTCTGGGAGGTATAGCACGGGGTGCACTCAGCCTCGTTAATACCAGGTGGACCAATTGAAGAGCTACTTGATGGAAAAGTAGCGGCCCCAGGTCGTACCACCACGTACCACCCTCCAGTACTGCACCCCACCAATGATGCCTGTCGTGGACCAAGGTGGAGGACGCAGCAGCTGGGTGGTAAGGCTTGGCTCTTCATGGACTGTTGTGCCAGGGCTTATTGTTATATAAAATTCTTTATACTTTGATTTTCCCCAGAATTGCAACTAGCAAGCGCTCTAACAGCCATTTATGTCATGACCGCCTTGAAGAATTTTTACCTTGAAGGAAAAAGAAGTCTTTAATAGCACCTGACGGATCTAATATGCTATGTCTGGCAACAGGAATACCAAAGTTGAATGTTGGCCGAGTCTTGCTTGTCATTGCCGGAGCCCAGGAAGGCTTGCTGATAGTTGTGAACACTCATATTTGAATACATGTATTTCAAGTCTCTTGTTCTGGTTATAGTTCCCGTTCTTCGTTGTAAACCAACCTTAAATCAATCAGCACATTCAGTATGCACAATGATAAGTGAGGTCATTAAGGTGTGTCCCAAACTACACATCAGTGGACTAAGCTTATTAGTAAAACACACTTTCTTATGTATGTATTGTACTGCAGAACTTAAAATAAGTTATAATTTCCTTTATCTCTCAATTACAACAAAGCATGGTGGCCTGCAATGTTTATGATATATGCTATCCGAAAAATAGAACATACAAAAGCATACTTAGAAATGCTTCTAAGAGATCAAACAATTTTACACTCAACATTCAATTTTTAATTTCAGGATATAAAAATGTGCGACCTTTTTAGAACCCGTAATGCATTATATGCCATATTACTTAGTTTTTTTATTTTTTATTAACGTCCTCCAACCTAATGTCATATCGGACGGTTAATGAATGATATGGGTGAAATGATGCTCATATGAGCCCGAGGTCCATTGAGCGCGTTAAGTCACCCGACATTCATCTCTCAGGATAAGGGAAAACCTCGGAAAAAAACCTTACCCGGATAATTTACCCTAAGCGAGATTCGAACTCGCGACCTCTTGAACGTGAGGCACACACGCTAACCATCACACTACCGAGGCGGGTATTGTGCTAATTTATGATTTTTATCAAATGTAACCTTAAGAAAAACAATTTTTACTGCTTACATATTCTAAATGTATAATTAAAAATTATGACTATATAAAAAATGACTATTAAATATAAACATATGACTGCAAATAAATAAATAAGTAAATAAATACAGATCTCAGTCCTTTTAGGGTTGAGAGTAAATTACAGTTGGTTGTGATATTACACTTTGCACAATACATTGCAAAAAATTACTACATATTGCTCCATGACAACAAATGCTGCATATCTGGGAGTGAAGTTATCTTTAAGATAGAATCACTCTTGGTTCAATGGTTTGTTCACATAAGCAAATACCAATTATTTTTCTTGTTTAGAGAAAAGGAATAGAAAAGCACATTTGGAATTACACATGTAATGGGTTGTGACTGCATGTGGCACTGTTTGTTTCCTGCTAATTCTGAGAAGCTATGGAAATGAACATTTTGGCAGCAATTCCGATCTTGAACCCTTTGTGGTTGGAATGCAGGCATAACCGCCGTGTCAGGAAGTGACATAAACTTGGTTACCAATTAAGCATTTGTGGCTGGATCTATCTAATGTTTATTGGTATGCATGGCTTGGTTAGTTAGATGCTGGCCTATTGAGCCCAAAGTTGCAGGTTCAAGTCCAGCCCAGAACAATGGTTTTTAAGTGTGAGACAGAATTCCGGGACACCAGCAGCGCTGATGTTGCCCTGGCAATTGACAGGGTTGTTAATAAAATATTTATTTCCATTTGTCAAATGCTTTGGACACTCTTTAACAGATGTCAGTAGTAGGAAGTTAATGTATGCTTAAGGAGATTTCTAGACAAAGTTCATGAAGCTGAATATGTTTATAAGTGAGTAGTTCAGCTATTTTAGGACTTTTTGCATGATATGGAAAAATTGCATTTAAACAAACAGTGAAATAATGTTAATATTCAATGAATTCAGAGGTAATTCTTATGTTGAGTTACATATTGGCTCAGAAAAAGAAATTGACGTAGAAACTGCTCCACAGTATGCTGGGTGCAACAATGGTTTAAATGACTAGCATGGTTACAGTGATGAGTGCTCATGAATTGTAGAAAGAAATATCTTCCGGGCTGTTATGCCGTGGTCTGCTGGAGATCTGTCTTCCAGACGTTTCGTCTACAACTGCGGTAGACATCCTCAGTGGCGTTGTCGAAGTCTCCTCGTGGAAGGTATCGCTGCGACTGATGCGTCAACTGTCTGTGGGGCTCCATTTATACCATGCACAATGTGCGCTGATTGGCCCGGGGCGTCCAGAGGCGTGGTGGCTGGTAGAGGGGGTTCTATCTCTCTTATGCTGCTGGTCTCTTCTGATTGGCTTACCTTGCTATCCTGCTTCTTATGATGTACTATGACCGGATGCCAGTTGCTGTTTAATCTTAAGGCCTCTTCCTTCTTATTAAAGTTGTTAGGGTGCTTGTAAATTTCAATAGCCTCTCGCTGTAGTCGGGCATGATAATATATGGTAGATGCAAGGATGCGCGTATCCTGGAACTTAATACTGTGTTCACCGACTGCATTAATGGCATGTTCAGCAACCGCAGACTTGTCAGTTTGGCCCAGGCGGCAGCTTCTTTTGTGTTCCGTGAGTCTGGTCTTAACACTGCGCTGAGTAGTTCCAATGTATACTGAGCCACAACCACAAGGAATACTATACACTCCAGCCGATGACAAAGCTTCTCGGGGATCCTTGGGTGATCGTAGTAAACTGCTTAACTGTCTGGTGGGTTTGAAGATCGTCTTGACGTTATGTCGCTGTAATATGCGATCAATTCGGTCGGTGGCATTTTTTAAATATGGTAGGAACACAATGCCCTTACTTTTGGGCTGATCTGGATTCCGGATGACAGGTTGAGTCTTAGGAGGCCGGCAAGCTCTTCTTACTTCTTGGATTGAATAGCCATTGGAAAGTAATGCTTGTTCTAAGTGGCCAAGTTCTTGTTTTAAGAAGTGCGGCTCACAGATGCGGGAAGCACGGGTTGCAAGCGTCTTGATCATTGCACGCTTCTGTCTGGGATGATGATCGGACTGTTTGTTTAAGTAGCGGTCACAAACAGTGATGTAGTGATACCTTCCACGAGGAGACTTCGACAACGCCACTGAGGATGTCTACTGCAGTTGTAGACGAAACGTCTGGAAGATAGATCTCCAGCAGACCACGGCATAACAGCCTGGAAGATATTTCTTTCTACAATTTAGATGCCGGCCGTGAAAGCCTACGTAGCTTTATGAGTGCTCATATTTGCAAGTGTTACAGGCTGTTATCAAACACAGTACTTTATGTAATTGGCACGTCCATTTTCATCCACTAGTTGTTTCAAACCTTGTCACACAAAGAAAACCTATTTAGAGTTCATCTGCAAGCATGTAATATCAATGTTCATATAACATTCAGCATATAAGCCATTTTTGTACCCAGCTCATAGTAAATTTTTTTTTTTTTTTTCAAAATCAGTGCTCATAAAGTCTGGTCACTTTCTTTTACACAATATTAGTTATAATGTGCTTGAATAACTGTGAATAGGCAAATAGTTTCAATTTCTGCTGTACTTTTAAACTTTGTATAATTTGGCGCAAATTTTTCATGGGAAGGATTAAGATATAACCACCAAAATTGCAGTTTGCCACATGTTGATTCTGCTGCTTTGAGCAATTCCACCTTTTCTCACAACATAAACGATGTTATGTGATCCATATTCTGGAGCTCTGTAAGTACGAGTTTAAGATTTCTGACTTCTTAATCAGTTTTGATGAAAATACCCTAGATGCTGAACTAGTAATGGTAATGATCTCAAGAATTTCTGAATGCAATAATTGATTTCAGAATAAATATGGTACACTGCTAAATATATTATTCTAATAAAAATTTAGAAATCACAGGTGCTACATTTTCTGGAATATCTAAATGTACGTGATGACGACCTTCAACTTCCACATATTCATACTTCTGAGCTGATTTTTTAACTACTTCACAGAATTCTGTGAAATTTTCTGGTTTACCAAATTTCAAACCATCTTTTGCCCTAATGTTAAGAACTTTACATTTTACATTTGATGCAAATGCAAGGAGATAATCTTGAGTAAAACCTGGCTCTATAGAGGCTTTGAGCCGAGAATCTCCAATAAAACAATAACGTCCATTCTCCAGCTTGTGAAGACCTCGTTTCATAAGTATTTCACATGCATCTCTAGAGGACATTTTCTTCATTGCCTCGTGAAGACGGTCCAAAGCTTCTTCATATGTATAAGATGTTCTGCTGCTACTCTCCAGTGCATCTAGCTCTAAAAATTTTTGCATATGGTTGCTTAGTCTTTTTATTCTTTTTGGTGGGTCTATTGTTACTGGTTTGAAGGCATCCAATGATATGTAATGTTCAACATTATTTGGGAATAATGAAGAGTAGAAAAATCCTATAATGCTACCCAAGGAATGGCTCAGAAGAGACACCTTTTCATATTCGAAATGTTTTACAATGCGATGGATGCTTGCTACAAAATCCAGAATATAGTATGGTTGACCTCTTGGTAGATGAGATGACAGACCATGCCCTGGTAGATCAATGGCCAGGAAGCTCAGTTCTGGTGGAAGGAGAGGAAGCAAAGTATCCCAAGATGCTGCATTGTCCTGATATCCATGAATGCACAAAACAGGTTGTACATTTTGTGCACCCCACCATTTACCTGAAAAAATGAACATGTTAGCATAAATGTCCAATAATAAAGCGCATTCCACCCTTAGAAGACAGTACACGTTAAATGGAGTGCAGTGTTGCAACATGTACTAGTTGAGAATCTTTCTCCGCAAACGACTCCAAGGTGGCCGGTGTCCTGTACTTAGTCCTTCAATTGCTGCTTGACGAGATGGGCACTTTTAACTTTGGTATCCCAAAAGTCTAAATTCAATTTCTCATATTCCTCAATAAAATGCTTGATCATTAAAAAATTTTCTCATTCATACCTACAAGAAATAGAAACAAATGCCAAAGATAAAAAATGGATTACACTACTTTCCAACCCAGATATAATCCCCCAGAGACCAAGGAAAACAGCGGTTGCAGCCTTTTGACTATTGACAAATCACGACTGCTTAGCAAGTCATCTCTACAGAATAGGTATCTCAGCCTCACCAATATGTGTCCTGTGTAACGATCCAGCAGAAATGAACGAAGACCACTTGAAGACCTGTGAAGCATTAAGATCAGAAGAAACTACAGTTCAAAAGTATTGAAAAGCACGAATGCTAATGGCTTCATTGCCAGATACAAGGCACTAGAAAACAACAACAACTACTACTTTGGTATCCCTGCACACCTTTGTCACTGTATGACCTAAATTTACAAATGACTCGTCTGTATAAACAATTGATTTCCCCTGGTCCCTAAACCTTTTTACGTCTTTTAGATATTTATGTCACCATCTGATGGTATCGTCTCTTTCTATTAATATGCACTTGTTACCCCTTCTTTCATATTCGAACCCCAAATCATGTAAGAACCGACTAAGAGTGGCCCTTGAGAAATTTGGTAGGGTCTCATCACTGTTGAGTCGTGACAAAATTATATTCAGCGTGGGTGGAATATTTGCAAACTGTAAAGAATGAACAATTTGCCGCACTCCACCTTGCACTATTCAATCATATTGCGTTAACCTAGCGTTTTGTGTAGTACCGCTCTTTTTGCTTTCTTTTCCAATGGTGTTCTTAGAGGTCCTTTCATTAGTTCCTTTTTAATCATACACACTACTGCTTCTGAACACCCGATAGCCTTAGCTGTTTCTTTTACTGCCTTACACGCATTTTGCTTCAAAAATAATCTAACACATTCATAATTATTTGGCATTCCTTACTTCTTAATTTACCAACATATCGTCTCTTCCTAGCTTCCCCCTCCATAACTACAAATATTTACAAAAATATTAAACAAATAACGCAATAACAGCTCACAGTTACACACACGGCTTCTTTCAAACTAATGTTAGTGTTGCTCCTTATACTATCTTCTGTGTCAGGCCTGACGCTGAATAGATGAATACCTTTTGTTTGCCTTACTGGATAAAAGAAAGAGGTTACTGCCTTTTGGTTTATTTTAAAAACTTTCTCCAACCTTCCTCAACATTTGTTCTTGCTGGTTCCCTGATGTAAACTCAATAACAAAAAAGTTTCACACTGCGTAACTTTTGCAGTGCACAGATATAAAATTTTCCAAAAACATTTAACTGAAAAAATTATAACACTTAACTGGGTAAACATAGAGAATTCAAAGTAGGCAGGTAGTAGCACTATGGTTTACTCTACCTAAGAAAACAATATAGATGCATTCTATCAGTTAGTTTGTTAGTGTGTGATGAGTATAGAAACAGCACATATCGGACTTCTATTGAAAAAAACGTTTTCTGAAGAAATCTGGGCCTATAGAAATGTATAATGACTCTGAAAAGGATATAACCTGATAGAGAAGAAAAAATTCTGCATAGGATAATGTGTTCAAATCTGAAATTTATAACAAATGAATATTTATACCACGCTATTAGGAATCTGGCAACAGCGCGAGGTTAGAAAAGGACGTGGCTAATGGCAACTTGTATGCGCTAGATAGAGACAGAGATGTCCCATTTAACTCCATACTGTCTTCTAAGAGTGGAACACTATATAGTTGTGAAAGAGTGCACTTACCAAAGCAGCCAAAATGCCACATTTTTCAAATTACTGGAATATTCTAAGTGTGGCACATAAATAAAGTGTTATTCCTGAGCCAGGCTTTCCTATACAAGCAGGAAGCAAACACTATCTCATGAATCTTTCAACAAAAATTCATATTTCCATTATTGTTTCCAAATAAAAAAATTGGATGTTTAACAATTATACAACTTAATCTATTATCATTTATTTTTATAATTGTTCATAACTTATTCATAAATAAGATTATATAGCCACCTACTTCCTACTAGTCTTAATAATCTACTTATTATTTGTAATATACATTATTACAAATGCCCGGGAGGGAAATACATCACTTCCTGAAGAAGGCCACAGATTGAAGATGGCCGAAAGCTCACGCAACTTTATAAACATTGCACATCTGGTAACCTAAGAAGCTCTTACGAATATATATTTCATTCAAAGGAGTAAACAAACAAATAAATAAAATCTGAATATGCTACCCCAACACTTAGGTTACTACGCTGAGTCATAAATTCAAATTTTGCATTTATTCAAACACCATAGTTACATTCTTTTTTTTATTACATAAAATCTTTTAGATAAAATAACTACAACTACACGAAGTCTTCAAAATAATAAGCAGATAAAGATAGAAATAAAATAGAAGAAAAATAAGGATGGAGAATGTAAAACTTAAATACATTTCTGAAGTCTAAATCTTATCTCCATTTACTGGAAACCAGCAAAGCTGGTGAGCAAAAAAAGTACTCGTAGCCAGCATAAAAATTATTACTAAACTATTAACCATTTTAATAAATTTATGTCACTTCATGGGTTTATTTACATATAATTTTATATTTATTTAACTGTATAATTTTTAATCTGCATACTATTGTAGTTTTTCTCGCTTCTTTATTTTATGTATCAAATTTTCTACAACTTGGAGGTGCCGTATTTATATCCGGGCTACTTCCAGGGGATTTCCTGGGCTTGAGTGGGAGGTGTGTGCTAGGTGCGCTCTGATTGCAGAATGGTTTACGCAATTTCTCTGCATTTGTGCTTCTTTTTTATGCTCAATTATCGGGTGCCAAGTTTTGTTCAGTTTTATAGCTTCTTCCTTTCTGTTAAAATTGGGGTGCTTGAAAATTTCCATAGCTTCACATTGTAGTCTGGCGTAGTAGTATGGCATAGACAAAACACAGTAGTCTCCTTGTACTAAATTATGTGTTCTCTGTCGGCCCATATTGCATGTTCTGACAAAACATGCTTAATCTTTCCATTACCTGCAGCTTTCAAGAGCTGGGGGCATCAACATTGCAAAAATATAGATTTTAGCATTAAAAACACAAGTTATTACAAAATTTTTTTAGATTAATTTACTGGTAAGTTATATGTCGTGTGATCATAAAAGAACACTGCAATGTATATTTTTGTTTCTTAGTAAAATTGTTTTCACATTTCAATACAATCATGACAACGTGTGAACACATGGGCTTCACCGGCTGGTAGACCCAACGGAGTGTGGTAAAGTGGAAACTAATTTGCTACCCTTCCTTACATTCTTACTCACAATAGTCTGAAATAACATTTTGTAACAGTGTTAATTCAGAAATGCATGCAGGTAAACTATAGTGCTCCTTCAGTAAGTGTATACAAGTTCGGGGTACTGCAGCATTTTTTAATTGTGTTTATTGCCTGTGTTAATGAGCACCAACAAAGCCCTGATCTTGTTGCAATATGCTGGATATGTTCTGTTATATACTGGGTGTCCCAAAAAGAACACAGACAAGTAGTAGTGTGAGACGGCAAACTGATTGGTTTTCAAATAGGAACCCACCACCCGGAAATGCACAGTTTGGATGCTGTAGCACATCAAAGTTTGAGAACGAATGGTTCTGACAATTTGTTAACCTTCGTTTTAGTATCTTAATATGAATGGTATGCAACCCTTTCACCACCTGTGTACTAGGATGAACAACCTGGGCATAACAACATTCCTGCACATGTGCTAAATACCTCCATGGAGTCCTTGGAACCGCCTGCGGTGCCGTAGTAGTAAAAGCGGGCGTTAAACACTACAACAAACAAACAAGAGTCCTTGGTGAATACCCTACTGCGTTACCCGTGTAGTTTCCAGTACAGTAATGTTTCTTGATAGCAGTGCGACATGTACCAGTACACTAAAATGCTGAAATGACCAACTTGGGCTCTATCACACTTTGATGTAAATATACGGAATCACCTTAACGCCACATATTCAAATTGATCGATTGGTAGAAATGGACCAATTCCATGGCCAGCACAGCCGCCAGACCTGACAACTCTCAGCTACTTTCTGAGGAGTTGTATGAAGAGTATAGAACTCCTGTAACGTCAGCAGAGGACCGTATGGCCCCAGTCCACAGAGCAATTGAAAGACAATTGCATATATAATGTCATGTGCATGAGGTCAGCACCACCAATATAGGCTTTGCAATGACATAGGCGGTTCGAAACTCACTTGTAATATAGACAGCTTGATGTTGGGTTGATTGACAAAAGATGAGCGTGCACCCATCTCACACTTCGATGCACTACAGTGTCCAAATCGTGCATTTCTGGACAGGATTCCTATATGAAAACCCATCAGTTTGCCGTCCCGCACAACATACTGTAGTTTTTTTGGGACAACCCTTATGTGGAGGCTTTACATTAAAGTCCCAAAGAAAATCTCTATCCTCTCATGTGAACAAAAGCTTATAATCTGTACTTCAGATGTAACATTGGTGATGATAAAGTGTGGGTTCTGAACCATTGCTGCAATACTTGTTCAAGGGGACTGACTGGATGGTTAAAAGGTACTAAAAAATTGATGCCTTTTGCTGTTATAGTGTCATGGCTGCAACTTCATGATCATGTAACCAATTGTTATTTTTATTTAACAAAAATTATAACTGGCTTCTTGGCTGATTTCCGCTGAACATAAATACAAGAAACACCATGCATGCAGTATAAGAGAAAAAGAACAACAAAATAAATCTTACAAGGTATGGTTTTATCTATAAATAATATATTTTCAGTCTTTTCTTGTGATTATGATGATCCTCCATGCTCAATTTAATTGTTCTAGGTCTGTCGATTTTTTAAATATCCCGAAATTCCAAACCCCTTCTACCCTGCCTTAAGGGATGAATTCAGAAAAATACCTCCTTTGTAGTTGTCTACTTTGTTGCATGAATTTACTTCTATAGTTGGAAGCTTCTGTGGTATGCACCACAATATACAGTACTTATGCGGACGGTACAAAACATGTTTTGCGAGCAGAAATGCTAGAAGTGCATTGACACATGCCATTTCAGTCCAGCACTGATTGGATATAAGGAGTCAAAGCTTCTCCCACCTTCCCCATAAAAACAGAGACAGAGGGGTGTGTCTCTTTTCAACATATCTCTCTTTCTTTTGGCACGAGACAAGTTAAACCAAATATCCTATAACCTTGTCTAGCATGGTATTCCTTTCAATACAATTGAATGCATTTTTAAAATTAATCTTGATCAGCACGTAACTGGTGTCATAATTATGATTTAGGAAAGTTCTTACCAAGTGAGTGATGGTATCATAACCAGAGTACCAAATCCAAACTGTTAAGGATGGAAGTGCACAGTAGTTTCCTCTCCTAAGCACCTGCAGGCCAGCTTAGCAGTTAATCTTCTGTATATGCTGCTTACTGCAATGGGGTTTATATCACCTCCTTTCTTCACAAGCACGATCAAAGTATGTTATTCAGTTTCCCGTTTAACATATGATAACACAATTTCATCAGAGCTTGCAGAAGTCACCCTCCAGCAGATTTTGAAAGTAGATAAGGCTAATCCATTTATATGGAGGAAGATCCATTGGAGGAACTACTAATAGTACAGAAAAGAAGAGTGCTGATATGTTGAAACTTTGAGAATTTGGTACAGGTATCTGGGAAGGAAATGGCCTTAACAGAGGAGGATGTCCAACGGATATGAAGAACTTTGGCAGCTTTAAAAACTTACGAATTGTCTGCACATAAAGGCCATGTAACTAAATCAGTTCCACTTATAGAGGTGTTTGATGGATTTCTATTAGCCTCACATAAATGGGCATATCCATGGGGAATCACAGTCAACAGATCAAGGGTGATCAGCCGTGTTAGATTTATACAGGTCGAGCTTTCGCCCATTGTAGACTCCATGGCCATCTTCAGGAAAGTGAAGCCTTGATCCATAACTTTCGCCGTGAAAGCTTCAAATCTTACAGATTAAGCATTATCTTCTATAAAAAAAATACAATTAAGGATATAATTTAAGTCACAGAATACAAATAATTCCTAAGCTTTATAAGCTTTATTTGCTTTTATGAAATCTATTGGTGATCGACTTCTTATATTCATGATTAAAATGTTATAAATTCACTAATACATTATAGATTACAAGCGAAAAATAACTGGCAACCATGTAAAACACAAAGTTCTTTTGATGGATTCAAAGTTTTAAAAGGGAATAAGCACAACTGATGTGGGTTCCTACTTCACTAGCAATTTCACAGATAAATGCCATCATGTTTCCACACGTAACCCACTTGATATAGCAAATAGAGCTCAATATTCTACAATTGAATAGTGGTTAGACTATAGCATAGCATGTATTCCATAGAATACCAAACACTGAACTCACAGAATAAATATATACTTATTTATATTTAATTTATTTTTTATTGTTTACTTATTTATATAAATTTATTTGGACACAGATTTAACAGGAAACAGATACACAGATAAGGCTTAAGTGAATGATAGAACAAATATTAAAATAAATTAAATGGATATATGTCTGGCACATTACATGTTCCTCTTGTAGCTTTTTCGCTTTCTTAAAATATCCTGTCTTAGCCCTACTAGTATTTTTTATTCTAGGATATCAGTATGGTAATTACCATTAATGGTTTAAAGCTGTCAATGAATTAGGTGCCTTCTAAAGATTAATATTTATTTTATCAAAAGTCACAGCTAATAGTTCTGGAATGAAATCACAAACTCATATGATAGTATGCAGATATACTATGTTCTTAAATGGTTAGGAGTTCAAAACAAAAATCTATCTTTGCAAGTTTCCTGTTTGAATATGCAGGTTTTGTTTCATTTGTGTGCTACATTTCCCATAGTACACATTATCTCATACAAAAGCATAGAGCCATTAACTCACTTCACTTAAAATCACTGCGGCTAAGAAAATGAGGTTAGGTTAAGTATATGTTAGACACAGGTATTCTAAGCAACAGAATAACATTATTATTATTATTACTACAGCATGGAGCATAGTTATCAAATAGACTAATTTAAAGGAACATTTTGCTATACCTTGTGATTAGTGCCCACTACGTAATGAGGAATCAACAGTATGCAATGAAACGAATATAGTGAAATGAAATTTACTAACCTGCAATATGGCCCCATGGAACAGGTATTTTAACTTCCTGTATTTCTTTGACTGAAGGTTTTATGGCCAAAGAACTGAAACCAGCACCGATTCTTCTGATATGAAATAGGCTCAGACACTTGATCATTGCTATTCTCGTACACAACTGCAAAGACGATTAGATATTGTAACCATGCCCAGAAACAGTACGTAATGAATTATGAACATTAGACATATTTAGTATAGTCTACTCATACCTATATATCCAAAACATGCAGTACAAAAGTCGGTAAAGCAGCATACAAACTAAATAGTTTCGCAAGCGCAATTTTCGTCAAGGTTGTATGACTTGCAAATTCTATTCTTTACTTAGTTGCAAACGCAACTCTTTATACCTATCACGTGTTAAATGACATTAGATAACAAATTACCCTAATATAATACTGGACTGCGTACCATTAATGATGATCATATTAATGTCAACAACTCTACGCAAGCTGTTCTGTGGGTACCAGTTCCGTCTGACGGATGGTTACTATTAGTGCTAACCACAGGTGCTAACCATTTAGTAACTTACTAAAGCTTCTGAAATAGGTACTTCAGCGCTTTTAGAGTAGGTGAATAGTAACCCTAAGTTAATAAGGAATGTTTTATGTTTCTTTTAACAATTTCGGCAACCCCTTGGCAGCTTCGCAGCTCCTATAAAAACAATCACTCGGGCACGCTTTGAGGCTTAGGGCCCTACGTATATTTCGTTATACTTCATTATGTGTACAGTTGTGCGCTAAAGGAATGCTATATATGCGCATTGCATTGCTATTCAGGAAAAAATTATTTTATTTTGTTGCTTAGCGACGCTGTCAATTGCCAGGATCACAGCAGCGTCGCCGATGTGTCAGGATTTTATCCCACGGGAGTTCTTTTACATGCCAGTAAATCTATACTGTGACTTTGGTTGGGTGTGAAGTAAAGAAGACAGATGTAGTCGAGATAAAGAAACACTTTTATTTCCGTAAACAGTAAATTTGTACACTCGTTGCATCAGCACTGCAGCGTACGCTGAACCCTCTGCTGGTCTTGCCGGAGCAGGGCCAGACTGGGGATGGGTGTTCGCCACTGGAGGTTGGACCACCTGGGGTGGTCTCCTAGCAGCTATGATGGCCTTCCGTGTTGGGCAGCCACCATAGCATGCTATATGTGCGCCGGTGCAGTTGGCGCACTTGGGGTCGTCCTCCCTGGTTTTCGGGCAGACCTCTTTAAGGTGTTCCTCACCGCATCTGAGGCAGCGCAGTCTGCGGTGACAAAAGTGACTGGAGTGGTTAAACCCTAGGCACCTACGGCACTGGGGGGGGGGGGGGGGGAAGGGTCCGCCAGAGCCTTTGGATGGCTCGATGTGTACCCGGAGGTAACAGATGGTTGTTACACCATCGATCTTGGCCTCCGGGTCGTTGGCTCGCTCCACCACTACTAAAAATAGGGGGAGGGGGATTCTAGGTGCTTGCCCATCTGGAGCGGCCTTGGCCAGCTGCTTGACAAATCTAGAGGTGATACCCTGGCGGTTGAGGTCTGCCACGATATCTTCCACAGGTGTGTCCACGGGAAGTCCGCGGATGACCCTGTGGATGTCGCGTGCCCTATCCAGCCCGAAGGTGAAATGGGGAATGTCTCTCTCCTTAAGGTAACGGAGGATGAGGGAGTAGTCATTGGCCGATTTGGCCTGGAAAATGAAGCGGCTTTTGTTTAGCCGCACCGTGCACTCCTTCGCAAGGGTCGGCATTATCAGCTTTAAAAAGCCTACCGACCCTTTGAAGTCGTCCACGATGATCGGTGGAACATGGCACTTCGTGGATTTGGTTGGTTGGGATGGTTGGGGTGGGTTGCGTAGCCGTTCTTGAGCCATTGCGGTCAAGGCGGCTAGACGCTTGGTGCGGCGTGAGACTACCTCACGGTATCCATCCTCTGGGCCGGGGTTTTCTTCCTCGGCAGAGGAGAAAGCAGAGGAGCTGGTTGCCTCGTCTATGGCGAGGGAGGATCTGCCGGAGTACACTGTGGTTCTCCCGCTATGGAATGAATTTTCTGTGCGGACACTGGCACTGTCGTCGGAGTCGGACCCCGAAGTTTGGCATATTCGGGGAAAGTCACCGCGTGGGAGGCCCTGGTTGGTTGAGGTACGCTTGGTAGCGTCTAGTTTTCTGCACTTGCCTTTTCCGTTTACGCGTTGGTTGGCAGAGCGCTTTCTTGCCTCGGTGGACGAGGTCTTTGGTATGGCACCAGTGGAAGTGCTGGCAACGGCTGTTGCAGACTGACTGGCAGGCCCCTTTCGGGTCTTGCCGGGAGAGGTAGGATGGGATTGCATTTTCAGGTTAAGAAAGGCAGGTACAATACTGCACCCTAAGGTGCAGTACGCTAAAACTACCATCGAGTGTTCTCACCTGCAGGTAGCAGTTGCCCTGCAAGCGTGTAGAGCAGAGGGCCGGACACCTTGTTTCCAAGATGCGCCTTACCTACCCTAAGGTAGATGGCTAGAACCTTGCTCTACCCCGCTACCTGTGGTAGTGAAATATTTGCTCAAACGTGAAGGCTCGTCAGTAGGGGTTGTCCTCTCCCAGGAGGGGCGCCCTACGGTGCTGTATTTACAGCCCGACTGCACAGGCAGGATTGCGCTCTCTCTCTCTCTCTTTTTTTTTTTTTTTTTTTTTTGTGGTGGGGAAAAAGGCTACTTACGCCCTAACCGCATGCACGCATGCGAGTGTAAGACTCCTACCCGGGGTTCGAACCCGGGCAGCCTACTCACTAAAAAACCCCACCGGAAGAGCCCAGAGTTCGAAACCTCGGTGTTGCAGTACCGCAATAATGCACCTGCGCATTCAGTGGTAATGATGGAAGCTGCTTGCCAGAGGCAGTAACAGCGTGGTGATGCTGAAAGCCAGGAGACACTCATGACCTAAGCCCTGAGAGCCCCCTGGTAGCAGTCATTGGTGATAATGGTGAGTGGTGTGCTCGATTCTTGTGGTGAAATGAGATAGTCATGATTGGTGAATGAATGAAGATGACTGAATCCTGGAGTGAAATGGATTATTCTGGATATGCCGTACACTTCATGGAACGACACAGCTCCGAGCAGGGGCGGCCATCATGAATATGGAAGCCCGCTGACTTGGCTCTGGACTGTAGGAACTGCGGTGGTTGTTGTCGAGCTGGTGGTGGTTCCTTCGTACGGCGAGTCTGAGTGGCGACCTCCCTGGTGGTGGTCGGGTTGGCAGTTGGGATCTCGAGCCGGCCAAGCGTCTGCTTAATTGGCTCGAGAGCCTCGGCGACGTTCCTGGAGATTGTGCCACTTGCTGCGGCGGAGATTGTGGCCAGTGTTTCTTCAATAGCAGCCAGGCGGGTGCTGACATTCAGTAGCTCCGCGTGGAGGTCCTGAACCGCATCCCGTAACTCCTGGCTGACTGCGGGGGCTGGTGGTGCTGCCGGCGGTGTTGTAGTCTCTGGAGCTGGTTGAGTTGTGTTGGTGATTCGTGGTGCTGTTCGTTGCTGCTCGCGTTGTTGAGTGGAAGTGCTGGTCTGTTGTGAAGTTCGGCGTGGATGGAGAGGGCACTGTGCCTGGCCTGTATAATGGCCGAAGCCATTACAGGTGGCACAGTACCGGCGGCGGTGTCTCAGGTCGTGACCCTTGCACTGCGCTGTCAATGCCCGGGCACCGCAATAGTGGCAACGCGGGCTGGCAGAGCAGGTCTCGGCCTGGTGGCCGAACTGGCAGTAGCGGCGACATGGGACCAGGCGATCCGTTCTGCTGGCCTCAATGCGCAGGCGTTGCCCTAACATGGGCAGCCCCGCCGTCAAGGCAGCTTCCCGGTCGGCCTGGTCCGTAAACTCTATCCGTAACATCATGGTAGGGCCGCGATCCGTATGAATTCTCGTGGCCCTGGCACTGGACTGCCACAGTTGCCTGGCGGCTGACAGCAGGTAGCGGCACGGAAAGTCCCGTAGAACTCCGCACACTACTGCACTATGCCGCCAGGAGGAAGCTGTGGGTGGCGGTGGCGTCGGCTGGCGGTGATGGGTTGGCGGCGGCGTCGGCTGGCGGTACTGGGTTGGCGGCGGTGTGTGCGCTGGCTCTGCCGCGACTGCTCGTGGCGGAGACTCAGCCACGACTGGTGAGACTGGGCGGCTGGCTGAGAGCGGCTGTCGCTCTGACTTGGCGTGCTCTGGCGGTGAATTCGGCAAAGTTCACGGCGGCGTGTCTGCTTGCGCCAAGACCGAAGTCTTTTCCGCGGGTTTTGTGCTGGTCTTCGCTGATTTCTTTTTCCCCATGTTGACGTTCTGTTGGAGCTGAAGATCAGGTCCGTCAGTCTCTCCTCCCTCGTGTGTGCGCTCTCGGCGGCACGGTGGCTGGTCGCTGGAGAAAGTCCGTACCCGCTGGATAACTGGGCCCGGCTGGCAGAGCTGCCGGCATCAACAGGCTCCGGGAGCCTCAACCGCAGAAGTTACCGCTGAGCCCGCCAGCAGCGCGCCGAGCGCTCCTCTGCCCACCGCGCCGCAGCAAGAGGACCAGCCAGTCGGCCGGCCGCTCTCGACAAGGGCAGACCGAGGATCCTCTCCCGCCGCCTCCGCCGAGCCTCCTGCAGCAACCCCTCGGTACGGTCGCTTCGGCGCCGTAGCCGTTGGGGTTCACCTGCACTCGCAGATACTGCTGCAGGAGGGCCAACGAAGATGGCGGCGGTATCGACTATGTCGTTGCCAGATATTCCGACGTGACTGGGTATCCACATGAACGTCAGAAAAACATGACTTGGTAATTGGTGCAGTGTACTCAATATTGAATTTTAATATTAAAATCTCGTAGATTTGGTGGTGAGAATTGCAGTATGTACGCGTGAGCACCTGCAGGAGGCTGAGGCAATCTGTAAAGATAAATACACGGGAGGCGCGCGTGTCGTTGCACTAGCTTTATCACCTTGTAAAGGGCAATAGCCTCGTCAAATAAGCGCCACGAGTGTTTGACCTTTGTGTTCCATATATATATATGCCGGAACTGACTCCATCGGGAGTTTTCGAGCCGTCTGTGAAAATAATTTGTACTGAATGTTTAGGTGAGGAAAGGAACGGGGCGATATATTCTCGCCAGGCGAGGGAATAATCCATTTTAGGTGCACGAAACTGATGACAGTCAATCTCAATATGTGACGGAAGCGTATAAACATTCATATCTATTAAGTAATTCGGACGTGTGGGTGTCCGGTAGATGTGTTCATATCACAGAAATCGCCCCAAGCATCGTACCAATGGTAATGGTAGTTGTTCTCCCTCCGGCAATTGGCGGCGGTAAAGCTCGTAAAGACGTGTCAATTTCGGTAACAGGATATTGTGCGAATGCGTTAACAAGTGTGCTATTTGGCGACAGCCCTGTATGAGCATGCGACCCTCTACGTCATAAGACGGAAAGTATAATTTGTGTTGGCTCTTCGCTGGTCGTCCGGGTATATGGAATATTATGTTGTATAGTTGGTAAAAGAACGATTCTAGTTTATTCCGCACACTTTGCGTAGGGGTGGGGGCTAGTAATAAGCCATATTCCAGGCGTGAGAATATCAAAGGCGGAAATAGTCTCAGTAAGACCCGGGGGTCTGTGCCCCAGTGTCGCGCTGTCATAGCCTTGAACAGTGCTTTTAAGGTATTAAGCGTAGCTAATACACGTTGAATATGTAGTGTGTAACTTAAGGATTGGTGTAAAAGTACCCCTAAAAATTTGACTGTGAGAGCCGGCTGAAGGACATAATTTCGGAGGCGCAGGGAAAGACGTGATAAACGGGTAGCTTTATTAAAATGTACAAACCGGGTCTTACTTAGGTTAACTGGGAGGCCGAGTCCTTCGAGGTACGCGAGTATCTTCTGACAGTCTGTCGAAAAATTGTCCAAGCCTATACGGGAACGGGGGGTGATTGTTTGATAAATAATAATATCGTCAGCGTATTGTAGGACTCTGACGGCTACTGTTACTGCCGAGATGATGTCACCGACATATATGGCATATAACAATGGACTAAGTGCCGATCCCTGAACTAGACCTTGCGATGTCTGTCTTATGTAGGCGTTTTGTCGGAACGGTGCAAGTGTGCATTGTCTATCGGCATGAAGCGCCGATATGAGTTGGCGAATAGGCGTCGGGATCCCGACTGCCTGTAGCCGTTTCAGTAATATTGGGATTGACACCTGATCGTAAGCCGAAGTTATATCTAGAAAGAGTGCCAGAATTTGGTTATTTGTGCGGAAGGCGATATTAACATCGGTTAAAAAGGTATACAGTGGGAAAGCGGTCCCATAGCCTCTCCGGAATCCGTATTGCGTACTTGGCCACCGACTATATCGTTCTAAATAAAAACTGAGGCGGTCCTGGAGGATTTTCTCAAATACCTTTCTTAATGTAGTTAATAAGCCTATCGGTCGATAATCCGACGGGGCGTGACCCATACATCCGGGTTTTAGGATGGGATGGATAATAATGGTTCGCCATGATGTTGGTATACATCCCCCGCGATGTAGTTTGGTATACGCTGTTGCTATTAAAGCGTACCATACCTCCGGAAGAGATTGCAAGAAGTTATAGGTGATCCCGTCGGCTCCCGGGGCCGATCGTCCGGTTTTTCTCATTATAGTTCTGCGTACCTCTGCTGCAGTAAATGGTGTCAAGAGTGGGTTCGACATATCAATTTCCGTAGCCGTAAACGTCATGTTTTCGGGCACCGAAGTCGGGGCCACCCGACTTAAAAATTGTTCCTGTAATTCGACCTGCCTGTTCATCGGTGACGGCGGTAAAGCTGGGCGTGGTTTCTTGAACCAGGCCAACTGTTTCCATATCTGTGCGGTTGTCGTATCCGACGTAACGGAGTTACAATATCGTAACCATGATTGCCGTTTGATGCGGCGGAGCCGACGTCTCACGCGGGCCTCCGTTCTTCTGGCTACGAAGTAGGCCTCCTCGGTCCTAAGGTAATTGTATCGAGAGTAAGCCAACCGTTTAACCGCGACCAACTGGGCACACTCGCTGTTTCACCATGGAGGTTTTCGAACCTTCGGCGACTTTATTTCCGTCCAGGGGTGATACAGATCCTGGTACTGGTGTAGTGTATCCTCGATCTGTTCGTATGTCACGTCGGTTTCCGAGAACTGATTGGTCGCGTGGTTAAGGTACGAACGAAAATGTTCACGGCGCACCTCCCCTCGTCTACGACAATGATATATCGTGTGTCTGCCCCTCTGTCGAGGTACGTATTTAATAAGAAAGGGAAAATGATCACTCCCCAGGGTCTGGGGGAGTTTCCACAAAGTCACTTTGGGGTTTATGTCTGCTGTCACAAACATCAGGTCTGGGGACGAGTCCTGTTGTCCCGGAGTACCCATTCTGGTGGTATGGTGTTCAGATATTAAAGTCCACGCATGTTGTTCCGCCAGCTGGAATAGGGGATGACGTTGGCGTTGTTGCGAAGATAGTGCCCAGAAATCTGTGATATTAAAATCACCGCAAATCACTTGTTGCTGTGTTTGGGGAGTCAGAAATTGCTCCCATTCCACCAAGGTGAAACGGCGGCCGGTTGCACAGACAATCGAGAGGTCCCCTAGAGTTATCCGTACAGCTTCCAAGTGGGGCGGGTACCGGATATTGGTATCCCAGTCCCGGACATACATATTACTGGCGACACCGATGGCTACACCCCCACCTTGCGTCGCCCGGTCGTTACGGTATATTTGATACCCCTGGAGACGAAATGGCTGGTGTAAATTTAACCAGGTTTCCACCAGTATTATGACCTGAGGGTTGAACCTAGTTAAGTACCAATGCAGGTCTGCTAATTTATTATTAATGCTGCGCGCATTCCAATAGGCTATTCTTAATTCCAGCATAATTAATATGCGAATATCACAGTGTAGTTGTTGTTTCAAGGATGTCAGTGTACGTAGGAGATATTCAGGAGCTTCAGCCAATAATCTATCAAATGTACGTTGAATTTCCCGGAGGTCCTGTCCCCGAGGGCCACTTTGGGTGTAATCCCGTAACTGTATCTTCCCTCGAGACATTTCTATCCAGCGTGTTTTTGTCTTTGAACGATGCTCTTTGCTCGATTGAGCCAATGTGCAATTCCCGGGTAGGAAGCGGTTGTGGGACTCCTAGGGGGCTATTCTCCGTTGATGTAGAGGGAATGACGGAGGGGGTTTCCTCTGGCCAGCGGCCATGGGGTGCCCACCGTTCCCGTAACCATTCCTGAGCAGGAGGTGCCTGTTGTGTTTGACATTTCCGTTTGGCCGAATAGTTCGATGTACCCCACTCGGTCCTATATGAGTTATGCTTCGATATTGTGGATCGGCTTCGATCCTCTGGTAGGTTAGGAAATTCTTCCCGTCCATGGCGAGAAACATCCTTGGGAACAGTTGTTTTAGTGAGGTCCACGTATGAGGTGGTTCCCGTAAGCATCTGACGAGCTTCGTGTCTGGAAATAGGTAGTTCCCCTATCCGGGCAGCAATTTGAGACTCGAGCATATAAGCTGGACATTTATCCGTCTCCGTTGCCAATTGCCCCTGCTTGCAATTGATACAACACACGCGATCTACTGGACAGTCGCTCTGCCCCTCCAGGTGAACCTGTCCGCACTTTAAACAGCGCTTGGTGTACAGAATTTTGCTCTATGATGGAATTTACCACAATTTTCACAAATTAAGACTCTTGTTGTATACGTATTCACTGCAAAGCGTTGATAATAAACATACACGTACGCTGGCAGTCGTTGCGCCCTGAAGGTAACCTTCACTGTACGTGTTGGCTGATAGGTCGTGTCCCCATTCGACGTAACTCTACGATTGAAACGATGAAGATTATGTATAGGTAGTTGACCTGTTATTTGAAGATGGGTACCCAGTTCTTCCATACTAATATCTGTATCTATACCCTTAACCACGCCTGTTACAAATATATTATAAAAGGGGATATATGAACGTGTGTCATGAATTGCATCAAAATCCGAGTCTAGAAATTTATTAGCTCCCATGCAGGTAGAAAAATGCACTTCTAGTTGGTTAAATCCACTTTTATGGCTGTGTGTCACCCCCTCGGCGTGTAAACAAAGCCATTTTCCAATTTTAAGAGGGTGGAAGTCTCGAATATTCCGACTGTTACCTCGGACTATCACGAAAAATGATCCTAAATCCGTGGCTTGATACCGTAAAGGAGGTTTAGTTGGCTTGCTAATCATCATTGACCCAGGCACCACATTTGCTCCATTAGACTGCTCGGCAGCCGGAACCTCTGTGGAATTCAAATTCAACTCGGCATTTTCTTGTGAAATTACCTCTGTATGTTCCGCCACCGGTATGTCTGTTTCCATGACCACCGGGGCTAGTAGAGTTGTGTCATCCATAACTAGTGCCGGCTAAACGATTGCCGGCACCCCCCCGAAGGGGTGGAAACGCCTCTAAGCTCCACCAAAATTTAGTATGAAATGTATATTCTTACCTCGTTACTCCACCAAGCTAGTAAGATATAAAATTAATCACACTACAAAAAAAGACAAAAACTATGCCAAAACACAATCACGTGTGCTCTGGTAACACAAAGACAATGACTGCTTCAGCAAACAGTCCGATCTACCCCGCCACCACACGTCCACTAAGCAACTAGCAGTAAGCGTATGCGAAGAGCGATGCGCCTGCCACCATGATCGATCACGGTGGAATGATTACTTGTGTTAATTTGCGGTCTTTTCTGATGATACAGTGATTTGATTTTTATGCTTTATGAAATTTAAATTCCTCAGAGTAGGGAAATATCTCTCTTCGCCGGCTTGATTTCTCTCGTGTAATTGCGGTTTGCGTTAGTTCTTTGTTCATAGCCAATAAAGTCTGAAACAATACACTAGAGGGCACAGAAACAAAATGGATACGTATGAAAGTGTGTTGTTAGTTAAATCTGAAGTTTTTGTGTTTAAAATTCCTCCACGAACAACCAACAGAGGCTACAGGTAGTTACATTTTATATTTGCAATTACTTATAATGAAACTGAACCAATTTTATGGTTCGATCGCATTATTCCCAAACGTTAGATGAACTGCTCTACTTCTCCAATTTGATGCAATGTTCGGTACGTGGAGCATATGACAGTGAGTAATCACAAGGGTTGCATTTCCGGTAGTGTTCGACTGTTGTTTATGTATGCCTAGCTGTCATAATTTCGCATTTCACTCATTAAAGTAGTGTGTTTATTTTCAATCAGGGCAGCAGACTGGAACCTGAATGAGCCACAGTGGACGGGAAGACTGCGATTAGTGGCAAAAGGAAAAGATTGTATTCTAAAACTCGAAGACAAGAATACAGGAGAACTGTTTGCCAAATGCCCTATTGACACTTATCCTGGAATAGCTGTAGAAGCTGTCACAGATTCTTCTCGGTATTTTGTGATAAGAATCCAAGATGACAATGGTAATATTTTCCACATTGTAGCATGCATCAGGTTAATACCTTCCATAAATATGAAACTACGGTTGGAACAAATATTAAAATAGTTTTTGAATTATTTACAGTTATAAGAGCTTTAGGGCATTCTTTAGTATGGTGGTCCAAATCGTCAGTCTGTGCACTGAGCACACTTGTATCACTGATATAATCTGTCACAGATGCCGATATAACACTAACAAATGCCACTGGCACTAAGCCTCAAAGTGTAGCCAAGGAATATATTTTATAAGAAGAGGACCAGAGCCAACAGTGTAGATGAAACAGTGTAGCTCCCAATGATCCAAGAAACTAGAGGATTTCACTTAGGTTTGCACTCTCATTCCCATGTACCCAGTTTCCTACACATGTTGGTTTTTCCTTTCTTCACAATATTTTTCTATAAAAGAAAGGCTCCTATATTGGGAAAGTGGGAGGGCTGAATGACTGCTTAGGTAACATCTACTCCTTAAGTATTTCATGAGGTATTAAAAGGTACTCAAGTTATTCTAATCATCTTTTTTTGCCATTTCTGTAGTGTCTCAAATTGGACCAATATACTAAAGAATGTCCGAGCTTTAGAATAGACCATCTACTTAAATCTTAGATGAATTAAGATGATTTATGCCATGTATGATTATTATAATGGCAAAGTACTCATGATAGATGGAAATAAAAAGTTCCATCAATAGTGTGCTGCAGCATTGTTTATATGACATGCTTATAATAATACAACCTTGAATCAAAACCTGTGAAATGATTGCTTTCTTTGTGTATGAATTTCTCTGAGAGGTTAGGGAAACATCAGGTTAGATAGTAGCTCCGCATCAAAATGTTTTTCGAGGATACTCAGGAATTACTGTTTGAATGTTTGGTAGTTCCCATCTTTTATTCTCTGATTTTTCATAGTAATATTTTGCAATAATTTTTTTGAATTCAGAGTTGACTAATCTTTTAGCTGCATAAAATGGTAGATTAACTATAGATTTATGTACACTGCCAGTACCCTTTTTTGCAAGAAAATCAGCTTTCTCATTACCACTCAGTCCACAGTGAGCTGGTATCCATTGGAAGACTAGGTGTTTTTGAAGTGCTGTTAGATGGGTAAGGATTTTCCAACATTCTATAATTGTTTGGTTTTTTGGTGACAACTTGGAAGTAATTGCTATAATTGCTGCCTTGGAATCTGAGAGAATAACTGCTTGATGAAAATGTGAAATTCTGTATAAAAGATTTTGTAGGGCCATTCGAATTGCTTCAATTTCTCCATCAAAGTTAGTAGTTCCATAACTTAAAGATTTGTAATAGGAAAAGAGGTGACATGTGACTCCAGCACCTGCTCCATCTTGGTTTGATATAAATGATCCATCAGTATAAACATAGAGCCATTCGTGTTCTGGAAATCTAGTATGGATTGTCTCTAATGCCAATAATTTTAGAACACTAGTTGGAGTATCACTTTTCTTAACTTCTTCTGTCAGGTGTAAATAATATGTGATGTCTAATGTTTGTGTCGGATTGACTTTAGATATGAAGTTTTCCTTTGAATTAGGAAGGTACACATTCTTCTTGATGTCTTGAATTTTGGAAAGAAAGCTCTCCTGAGTCTTTAGTGTATGTGTAAAATTTCTCTTGTGCCATGTATTGAATGGGAGTCTGATCAACTTTTCGTGTTGAATAAGAGCCACTTTTGCTATTTCATATTCAATGGGGCATTGGTTGGTTAGCATTTCCATAGCTGCTATTGGTGTGGTTTTGATAGCACCTGTAATTAATCTCAGACTTTGGTTTTGAAAGATTTGAATCTTTTTTGTGTTTGCTGTTAACAAGAACTTTGCTGCAGTAAGTAAATAATGGCTTTATATATACATTGTATGTTGTGTTAAGAGTTACTCTGGAACATCCCCACTTTATTCCTGTTAAACGTTTTAACAGTGAAAGGCGCCTCTCTGCTCTTTATATTACAAGTTAAATGTTCAGCATTCTATTATTTGGCTAAATAGATTTTGGGTACAGTTGCACAGTATGCAAGCTTTAGTGTTTCCCATGGCAGGAGATTATTTGAAATAGTGTTATGCAAAGCACCAAACTTGGAGAAAGAGAAACTATATCTAGTGTGTATACTTATTTAAATTATAATTATCTGAACTTTATTTTTGGAACTGTTTTCTAACAATTACAGGATAATTATTATTTATTTATGCCACCAAACTTACTGTTGGTGTTTTTAAACACACAAGCCGTGTGTTTGAGAGGTAGAACTGGAACTTAAAAATTCAATGCCACAGCTGGGATTTGAACCACAGACCTTCTGCTTACCAGGCGGCTGCTGTAACCATTGAGCTATTGTGACAAACTGCCAGAATGGCATTAAATTCTCAAACCAGTTAGCATTTCTCCTGGTAAACCACAAAGCCAGTCTCACATCAGAGACAAATTACCCCAATGGTGACTTACTATTGTAAGTACTTTATGTCCCAGGATTAAATAACCTTCAGATGGTAATTATTATTTATTTATTTATGCCAACAAACTTACTGTTGGTGTTTTTAAACACACAAGCCGTGTGTGGGCAAAGTTTGAGAGGTAGAACTGGATATAAAAATTCAATGCCACAACTGGGATTTGAACCACAGACCTTCCACTTACCAGGCGGCTGCTCTAACCATTGAGCTATTATGACAAACTGTGGTTCAAATACCAGTTGTGGCATTGAATTTTTAAGTTCCAGTTCTACCTGAGCTCAAAATTACAGGATATTCCAAGCATACATGCAGTTAATTTTAATGCTGCTTAGCTGCTTATTATTTGCAAATTTAACAGATTGTGCCTGTGTGAGTGGTTCTGATTTTGATACATGGTTGGAATTTTTTCTATATCCAGGGTTATTCCCTGACCTCCCCAGAATTTGTGCGTAGGAATGAGAATGTGAATGTGTGTGTGTGTTCTAATGTATAAAGAACCCAAAGACACTAAACCCACTGTACACCAGTTAACACTATTGTAATACGTGCCAAAGTAAAGGCCACCAAAGGGGGGATATAAATGCATTTGCTAAAAAAAACTATTTTGGGTATACTATGGCAAAAATGTGAAATCTATTGCATTCAAAAATTTTGATTGGTTAAGGAAAAATTGAAGCTGTTAACAGTGAAGCAACAGAATCTAAAATAAGAACAAATTAGAAACTAAAAGCGTCACTTATCTTTATTTATTTGCTTAGACATACAATATATATATGTTTCAAGCATCGTCACATCTAAATTCTTTGTATTAATTACACAGCTATAGTTCTATTTTTAAAATTCATTTATTCTATATATACATTTCTATATTGCAAGATTTTCCAGGTAGAATTTAACACAGAATATGTTTGTTAGCTAATGCTGGATTTCTGACAATGAAGTCATTAATCCTCTTGCTCTCCAATATTTTTCACTGATGGATGGGGCACTAGAAGTGGTGGGCATATTTGAAGGTGGTCTCGATCCATTTCCTCTTAATTTCAGAATAACACAGAATATAAACACATTATTAACACTGTAATTAATGGTTTTAATACAGATTTTATACCTAAGAAGGTAGAAAAATTTAAGTAGCAAAAGGCTGTTAAAGAGGTTACTATCCTCAAAAAAATAAAAGATAATTGTATTTTTAAAAAGTTTACGTACCATCCGTGGGCAAATAAAAAATTTACAAAATTTTTTAAAGGGTATGGAATAAATTTGGTCCCTCAAAATAAATTTAATTTACAAAATTTACTAAATTTTTCTAAGAAGGATAAAATTCCAAATTATAAAAAAATCTGGCATTTATCAATCTAGTTGTTTGGATTGTGATAGAGTTTATATTGGTAAAACTAAAGTTCGTTTAGAAACCAGAAGAAAAGAGCATTTTAGAAATATTAAATTGATAAATCAGCTGTGGCAGATCATGTTTGGTCATTTAATCAGAAATTAATCCAGAGATTAAATTATTAAAACAATTAAATGGACCTATAGATTTAATGGTTTGGACAAAAATATTTATTTTAAAAAACAAGAACCATGTTATGAATTTTGGAATAGCACCATTAAGTTCTATTTATAGGTTTTTGTTTTCAGAGGTTGGCAACAGATAGATTTTTTTAAATTGAACATTGGTAATTATGGTAACTTGTTTGTATAGCTTTGAAAATAAGTTGGATACAACTTGAAACTTGTCAGCTCTGGAGATCTTGCAATATTACTAAGATAAGTGAAGCTTTCAGTTTCTAGTTTGTTCTTATTTTAGATTTTGATTGGTGTTTACAAGTCAAACATTATACAACATTACGAACATTGTCACAAAAATCACAAGCAAGTCACAGGCAGGAAATCTTAAGATATTTTAAAAGAATATTATGAAGCAAATATTTGTCTGTAATTGTAACAATGTTTAAATATCCAGTGAAGTTTTGTGGTGTAGTAAAGAAGTGCTTTACAAAATACATTTCTTTTATAAAATCTAAAAGTTATTCTGTAAAACTAAAATTACAAATTGAGGTGCGAATTTAAAGACAAATGTAATTGTGAAATTACAGTTAAAACTAATATTGTTTTAGATTGATTTTGATAATTATTATTTATTTATGCCGACCAACATTGCTGGTGTTTGTAAACACACAAGCCCTGTGGGGACAATGTTTGAGAACTAGAATCAGAACTGAAAAATACAATGTTACAGTTGGGATTTGGGCCCCAGACCTTCTGCTTGCTGTGCAGTTGCTCTAACCTTTAAGCTACAGTGACAACTTGCCAGAATGACATTGAATCTCCAACCGATTCGTATTTCTCCTGGTAGATATTTAGATAAATTAATATGTCAACATTTCTGTCTCTCCCTTGATTTGCTGACCATATTAGTGCCATGTTTGACTGAACATATATGTCTCTGAGCAATTTTTTTCTAAACTGAAGATTGCAAAATCTAAAAGCAAATTGCGATTGACAGATGAAAACCTATGTTATATGTTATATGTCAGTACTTCATGTTAGATGTATGCAAAAATGTGCATCATATGCCTGGCTGGTTGCATTTCCGTTCGTGCAATCGCAATTACCATTTTGCCGACTCCTGGTCTAGCACAATATAGGAAACATATCCTAACATTTATGTATTAATGTTTCTCTTTGTCTGGTCTCCCTGACACGTTCAATTAAATTTCCATTGTCAGGTTAACTTTTCTTTTCTTCCCATTCAGTTTTTCACTGTCAGAAACATAAACCAATACACAATAACCCTGAAATCTGAGAGATTATGCTGTAACCAGAAATATGTAAATTAAAATTTAGCTTACCACATACTTTCTGGGTAAACCTTCTAAACAAGTGTATGTGCTATGTGTCCATATTATTGGCGGCGAGCTTTTGATTTCATGACAATGTTCTGCCGTCTCTTACATTTTGACTAGGTATTGAAAGTCAACCCTTTTGTTATTGCAAGGGAGAATGTGATAGGTTGTATACTTATACTAATTAAAATTTACATATACTGTTTATACCGCATAGTGAATTATATAAATTATTACAGTCAAGTTTAGTGACAAAAAATAAATAAAATAAAACCAATCGTTGAGTCATGCACAATGTCAGGATTCTACAGTATTTGGTATTTAACTGAATTGTTCCATTCACACATGGACTTCCTTCTAATTTCTTTTCAACCCTGTGTTGTATTGCAACATAATTGATTAACCATTCAATCGAAGTGAAATGTTGAGTTTGAATTCCAGCAAGTCGAGTAAAATGTGCATGTGGTAAAGGATGGGAAGAGCGCACAAAGTAACTGGTGTAATGGTACAAATGGATGATAATGGGGTTACATTTGACAGTATTTGCATGGATTCTGGTTTTTATTCTAAAAATGCTACAATACTATTGAAATAAATTAATGTTTCAGGTATAAAATAGCTACCAATAGTGTGTTTTATTGTTAAAGGCTAGTATAATATGACACTAGCTAAAAACCACTATTGAAATTACCATTGGGGTAATTTGTCTCTGATGTGAGACTGCCTTTGTGGTTTACCAGGAGAAATACGAAACTGGTTTAAGAATTTAATGCCATTCTGGCAGTTTGTCACAATAGCTCAATGGTTAGAGCAGCTGCCTGGTAAGCGGAAGGTCTGTGGTTCAAATCCCAGTTGTGGCATTGAATTTTTAAGTTCCAGTTCTACCTCTCAAACTTTGCCCACACACGGCTTGTGTGTTTAAAAACACCAATAGTAAGTTTGTTGGCATAAATAAATAATAATTACCATGTGAAGGTTATTTAATCCTGGGATATAAAGTACTTACAATAGTAAGTCACCATTGGGGTAATTTGTCTCTGATGTGAGACTGCGTTTGTGGTTTATCAGGAGAAATACGAACTGTTTAAGAATTTAATGCCATTCTGGCAGTTTGTCACAATAACTCAATGGTTAGAGCAGCTGCCTGGTAAGCGGAAGGTATGTGGTTCAAATCCCAGTTGTGGCACTGAATTTTTAAGTTCCAGTTCTACCTCTCAAACTATTGAAATATTTTAAAACCTTCAATAAACACCTTTGTTTAGCAAGGTGTTCTTTTCTTGCTGAAGAAAACACTATGTGATACAGAGTAATGCATATTTCTGGTGAAATCTTGGTATCAAATTGTTGCATGAAGTATATTACCTCCATTATCTACCACATGCAAGCATTAAAGAATATGTAGTATGAGTTTTTGAACTCTGTGATTTGAAAAGCTGAACTGTAATAAAATGGCTTCTCTTATACCTTCTGGAAAGAGCATAGAGGTAATTCTGAGTATGAAAATGAAAATTCATAACACCATTTTGGTCAGTTATTTATTTTAGCAAAAAAATGTCCAGTTTTTCACACTTTTCACATAATTCTCATGGGATAAGTAAGAAATGAAATCTTAGTGAAATATTTTGCAGTTTTTGTCATCTTCATTTTCTTCGCTTAAGTGCTTTATTTTGCTGTAGTATCTCTGCTTTGTAAAAATAGTAATGTATGCAGAAGCTTTAATATTGCAGAGTGACTTAACTTCATGTACACATCGCACAGTTATCAAATGTTCATACCGAAGGTAGCTGTAAAGGTTGTTAGCAATTTGTACATAACTTTCCTTTCCTTTAATTGGATGTTTAAATAAAAACAAGATGGCTTGTGTTGTTACTCTTATTTACTCAATATTTAAGTAAAATAATTTCTTTTGCTTTCAATGAATGCCTAAATAAATACCTGAACTCTATATCCATAGCTATACAAAGTAATTTACCTATTTGCATTTTACATTTAGCTCATGAAAGTATGTTCAAATGAGAATGTGTATTTACCTTTACAGCTTCATTTAACATTAAATGAATTGGTCTGGGTGGCTCAGTTGGTTAGACGCTGGCCTACTGTACCCAAGGTTGTGGGTTCAAACTCAGCCCAGACTGATGGTTTTCAAGTGTGCTTAAAAGTGACAGCTCCATGTCAATGGAAATAGACAGCATTGTTAACAAACAAAATGTTTATTTTTTCAAAATTAAACAAGTTTCAGCTTAAGTTATTTACATTATAGATCAACCATGTCACGAGAAACGTGAAAGTGCTAGTGATATTCTAAATCTTGAGTCACCACTAGCAAATTTAATTTAAAAGGTGAGTCAATTAGTAACACTAAACAACACTTACATTTGTAATTTTCCGGAACGTGTTTTGGAGATTAACTTTCTTCCATTATCAACCAGACAATGACTGAGTTTCCATGGTGCTGATGGCGATGCTTCTTCTGAAGTTTCCTCTGGAGACGGTTCAAGGAACTTGCTGAAAATATCTTTCTGGGAAAGTTCAAAATTAAATACTTGGTTTCTATTTTTTAAAATGAAGATTTGTTCCCATGTGGACAGCTCTTGTTTTCCGGTTAGGTGTTTGAGGAGTATCGGTTCTGACTTTATGTTGTGATTTTTTGTCCTTTTAAATTAAATTGATTATAACAACACTGTTTTCAAACTTCTAAGAAAGTAAGATACCACTAGCAAAATTAATATAATTATTATAATGCAGCAACCGATTCACCATGACATTGAGACCAAGCACTCTGTGGTGAATTGACATTGCCTGCCAAATGTGATTTTGCTACCCACCTGTAAGAAAGCATGCAATGGTGCCAAATGTCTATGCACATCAAAATCTTTTTGTTCAAATCTGTGAAAAACAGAACAAAAGCATACATAAACTTGTAAATATGGTTTTGAGGCCCATATCTGCTTTAAAGGATTACATACAAGGGCTTCCCAACTGGTGTATAAAAATCTGTAAGGGACGATTCATCCATTCTGAATATTTTGATATGATGCTTTGTAGTTTGGGGTAACTAAAAAGCAAGTCCAGTGACCTTATGATGCCTCCAGGAAGTCAGTTTCCTGTAAAATCAAGTCACAGTGATAATATATCAAGAGTAAATATGGGTACATTGTTAATTGACAGTAACTGACGGACTGGATTGAGAAATTTGAATTAAATGTTGCTAAAATTAGACTTTTGCCCTTAATGGGAAATTTAATGAGCCTAAATAAACTAATGGTCTCAACTTCAAAAATGAAAGTGATGAATAATAACTTTTGTCCAATTAAGCAAAAAAGTAAGAAACAACAGTCAAGTACTAATAACGTTGTGAGCCTTTCACTAGAAAGTTTTAGTCCAGTAGAATGTATCAAAAGCGAATGTGAGAAAGTACTAGAAAACATTCACATTACAAAGTATAAACCAACTGCATACAAGAATATAGCATAGTCGTTAAACCTAAAGAATGCAATGTGTACGAAAGCTGACAAGGGCAATGCTGTTGTCATATGGACAAAGATAAATACATAGCACAAATTTTGAGAGGTAGAACTGGAACTTAAAAATTCAATGCCAAAACTGGGATTTGAACCACAGACCTTCTGCTTACCGGGCGGATGCTCTACCACTGAGCTATTGTGACAAACTGCCAGAATGGCATTAAATTCTCAAACCAGTTCGTATTTCTCCTGGTAAACCACAAAGGCAGTCTCACATCAGAGACAAATTACCCCAATGGTGACTTACTATTGTAAGTACTTTATATTCCAGGATTAAATAACCTTCAGATTGTAATTATTATTTATTTATGCCAACAAACTTACTGTTGGTGTTTTTAAACACCAACACAGTAAGTTTGTTGGCATAAATAAATAATAATTACATAGCACAAAGTTTATTCTACAAAGTGGTGAATTTATTGAAATCACCCGTGGTTACAGGAAGTCAGTACAGCTATTAAGGATAGCAAGGTTATTAGTAAGTCAGAAAAATTCAAAATCAATGGTTATGTTGGAATATGGTGAAATTTTAAAGGTGGCAGAATGTAATGGCCTTACCAAAAATATAGTAAAACAGAAAATCCAAAAATTCAAAAAACGTAAAACCTTGGCAGAGATGATAGCATTCAAAACAGAGAAACCTGACCTTCAGTATATAAAATTTACCTTCCTTCCAGTACTATGCACAAAGTTATAAAAAAAATTAAAAAACATTATTTTATAAGAAACTTAATTAAATCAAACAAATTGGACAAACCTGAAACAAACGAGAAACCTGGGTTATATCAGATGAGCTGTTTGGATTTGATAAGGTTTATATAGCAAAAACAAAGAAAAGCTTAAAAATGAGGTAAAAAGAATATTGCACAAACATTGAAAGAACATGTAGTTTAGTGTTATAATATGTAAAACATTACAGATGGACAAATACTTCTATACAAAAGTTGAGCATCTCTTCAAAACTTACAATTTATTTAAAATAAGTTCTGTTTTATGGCATCAACCATTTCTCAGCTATCCATTATTGTTGGTTTGATGTTTTCAGTGCTTCGTAATTATTTTTAAAGTGCTGTAGCTGTTCGCTTATTTTTTGTAATGTTGTTGTTGTTTTCTAGTGCCTTGCATCTGGCAATGAAGCCATTAGCATTCGTGCTTTCCAATACTTTTGAACTGTAGTTTCTTCTGATCTTAATGTTTCACAGGTCTTCAAGTGGTCTTCGTTCATTTCTGCTGGATCGTTACACAGGACACATATTGGTTCAGCTGAGATACCTATTCTGTAGAGATGACTTGTTAAGCAGTCGTGATTTGTCAATAGTCGGAAGGCTGCAACCGCTGTTTTCCTTGGTCTCTGGGGGATTATATCTGGGTTGGAAAGTAGTGTAATCCATTTTTTATCTTTGGCATTTGTTTCTATTTCTTGTAGGTATGAATGAGAAAATTTTTTAATGATCAAGCGTTTTATTGAGGAATATGAGAAATTGAATTTAGACTTTTGTTTTATTGTTGTGCCTTTCTTTGCAAGTGAGTCTGCAGCTTCGTTCCCCATGACTCCACAGTGTGCTGGAATCCATTGGAGATGAACAGTCTTATTAACTTTTTGGAGTTGTGTTAACATTTTGTAGCATTCTCTAATTTTTGTTGACTTCTTTGTAGTATTTGAACATATTCCCTGAATTGCAGCTTTAGAATCCGAAAGAATTACTGCCTTGTTAAATTTATTTAAGGGAAGATTTAATAATTGTCGGAGAGCAATGTGTATAGCTTCTATTTCTCCATCATAATTTGTTGTGTCTCTGCCAACAGAATGATAAAAGGAAAAATGTGAACACGTAACTCCAGCTCCAGTAAGGTTTTCCTTGGAGTATCCATCAGTATATATGTGCAGCTATTCTCCTGTGGGATACCTAGTATTGATTGTTTCCAGAGCTAGAAGTTTTTGTATTTATTTTGGTGTGTCTGATTTACTTATTTCCTCTATTAATTCCAAATTGAAGGTAGGTTGCAATAATTCCAATGGATTTTCTCTTATAAGTAGATTTTCTCTGGTGTTAGGAATGTTCAATTTGGATTTAATCTGTGTTACCTTTTCTAGGAAACTATTATGAGTTTTAAGGATTGAAGGGGGGAGGTTCTCTTCTGTCCATTTAGAGTTTGGCAGTCGTAACATTTTCTCATGTTGGAGCAATGCTTGTTCTTCTATTTTTGTTGTTATTGATGGGGTCCGTGTTAAGGCAAGCATGGCATCAATAGGTGTGGACTTAACTGCTCCAGTGATTAGGCGAAGAGCCTGATTTTGTATTTGTTCAAGTTTATTGATGTTAGCATTTGCTGCTGTTATTAAAGCTTCAGAACAGTACAAGAGGTTTGGTTTAACATACATTTTGTATGTTGTGTTAAGGACTCTCCTTGAGCAGCCCCATTTAGCACCAGCTAACCTTTTCAGGATTTGCAGTTTCTTTTCAACCTTTTCTGAGATGTTTGTTATATGTTTTTTCCAACTTAGCTTTCTGTCGAAAGTGATGCCTAAGTATTTGGCATCATCAACTGCTTTGAGTATGGAACTATAATGGAAGTTCAAGGCCAGTTATAGTGACATCTTTTAAAAACTTAACCACCAGTTTGGTTTCCTCTATCACTTCGTACCTGTAGTGAAATATGTAATGAAACTACTTCTTCAAGGATTTATTGCAATTAACATGAAATATATACAGAAATGCACTTTTGTAAGAATAGTTTATAGAAACCATATAAAATAAGTAATGGATAGAGAAAGTCGAATATAGCACATCATAGCTTTACAAATGTATATAAAAGAATGATGAGTAATTTTTCTCTTTCTGATGAAATTACAGGTAGATCAGCTTTCATTGGATTAGGATTCTCGGACAGATCTGATAGCTTTGACATGAATGTTGCTTTACAAGATCACTTCAAATGGCTAAAGAAATCAGAAGAAATTGAAAAGGAGAAAGAAGAACCAAAGCAAGAGCTGGATCTTCGTTTCAAAGAAGGGGAAACAATAAAGATCAACATGAAAATTACCGTATGTAGTCCCGATAATGCTTATAGCTTTGTTATATTGGTGCAATGTTTGATATAAAACAGTGCATCACAGAATACAAATTAAATATTACATTATAAACTCTGATATATAGCTGTTAACTTGAAAATGTCAGTTGCTGGTCTTTTGTAATTAGCACACTGCATTGTATAATTGAAGCTTACATCATTTTTGCTCTTACATAATTTGTATTGCTGGCCTCCAGCAACTTGTTTGGCCGATTGTTCAATTACTTTCATCCATAGCAGTAGATACAGGTTTAGAGAAGATTAAATTTTGAACCCATTTAATTTAATATAAAGCGCGTCTCACCCTTAAAAGACAGTACACGTTAAATGGAGCGCAGTGTTGCAACATGTACTAGTTGCGAATCTCTCTCCGCGAGCGACTCGAGGTGGCCAGAGTCCTGTACTTAGTCCTTCAATTGCTGCTTGACGAGACGGACACTTTTAACTTTGGTATCCCTCCACGCCTTTGTTACTGTATGACCTAAATTTACAAATGACTCGTCTGTATAAATAATTGATTTCCCCTGGTCCCTAAACCTTTTACGTCTTTTAGATATTTATGTCGCCATCTGATGATATCGATATCGTCTCTTTCTATTAATATGCACTTGTTACCCTTTCTTTCATATTCGAACCCCAAATCAGAGTGGCCCTTGAGAAATTTGGTAGGGTCTCATCACTGTTGAACTGTGACAAAATTATATTCAGCGTGGGTGGAATATTTGCAAACTGTAAAGAATGAACAATTCGCCGCACTCCACCTTGCACTATTCAATCATATTGCGTTAACCTAGCGTTTTGTGTAGTCCCACCCCTTTTGCTTTCTTTTTCGATGGCGTTCTTAGAGGTCCTTCTATTAGTTCCTTTTTAATCATACACACTACTGCTTCTGAACACCCGATAGCCTTAGCTGTTTCTTTTACTGCCTTTACTGCCAAGCATTTTGCTTCAAAAATAATCTAACACATTCATAATTATTTGGCGTTCGTTACTTCTTAATTTACCAACATATCGTCTCTTCCTAGCTTCCCCCTCCATAACTACAAATATTTACAAAAATATTAAACAAATAACGCAATAACAGCTCACAGTTACACACACGGCTTCTTTCAAACTAATGTTAGTGCTGCTCCTTATACTATCTTCTGTGTCAGGCCTGACGCTGAATAGATGAATACCTTTTGTTTGCCTTATTGGATAAAAGAAAGAGGTTACTGCCTTTTGGTTTATTTTAAAAACTTTCTCCAACCTTCCTCAACATTTGTTCTCGCTGGTTCCCTGATGTAAACTCAATAACAAAAAAGTTTCACACTGCGTAACTTTTGCAGTGCACAGATATAAAATTTTCCGAAAACATTTAATTTAAAAAATTATAACCCTTAACTGGGTAAACATAGAGAATTCAAAGTAGGCAGGTAGTAGCACTATAGTTTACTCTACCTAAGAAAAAAATATAGATGCATTCTAGCAGTTTGTTTGTTAGTTAGTGCGTGATGAGTGTAGAAACAGCAAATATCGGACTTCTATTGAAAAAAAAACGTTTTCTGAAGAAATTTGGACCTATAGAAATGTATAATGACTCTGAAAAGGATATAACCTGATAGAGAAAAAAATTCTGCTTAGGATAATGTGTTCAAACCTGAAATTTATGACAAATGAATATTTATACCATGCTATTAGGAATGTGGCAACAGAGCGAGGGTAGAAAAGGACGCGGCTAATGGCAACTTGTATGCGCTAGATAGAGACAGAGATGTCCCATTTAACTCCATACTGTCTTCTAAGAGTGAAACGCTATATAGATATCAGAGCCTACTATTGACACTTCATAGTAAATAAGGCAACTTTTTAATGACTGAGTACAAAGAGATGATACAGAATTAGTGGCTCCTAAAATTAATAATTTTATAAAGAAATAATGGAGAGAGAGAAATAATTGCAATAAATAATATCCATATGTTAAAATCAATACATATTGTAAAAAGCAAGGGTTAAAAGGTCTGGAAAGAAGTCATTAGCTTGGGAACTTAAGGGGAGGCATCTGTGAAAATGACAAAAATCCACAATTTTTGTCATAATGATGTGAAAATTTGTATGTATGTGTGCCAAAGCATAACTAGAAGGTTTACCAAATTTCACTTTTCAATGTAAGATAGTTTTTGCAAAAAAAATATTTTTATTAATTTTTTTGCTGCAATTTTATAGTAGTATAGCAAATGCTTCTTATAAAATATTATTTGTTCTAAGTAAATTAAACTCTGGCATATGTTTCCCTAGATTATGTCTACAAAACCTGGTATTTTTATTTGGCTATGTCAAACAGTTTTGGAGAAAAAAAATATTGAATACCTCAATGTCCATTTTTTTTCAAATTATTAATAATTTTCAAAATAAAAATTTGATAACAGTTAAACTACTCCATCTAGAGCATTTAAAATACCAAGTTTTATGAAGCAACTATCTAAAAATATGTGTGCAAAATTTAAAAGAAATCTATTAAGAACTGTATGAGAAGATGCATTTTGAAGATTGAAAAATGTGAAAAAATAGAAAGCAGAGAAAAATGACTTTAAACTTTTAAGTATATGACAACATACATACGCCAAGGGCATTTAAATCATGGCGTAACAGCCTTTTAAATGGTGATGAGAGGTAAATGATGGTAGATTCTGAAAGTACAAGGTACAGACATAATTTTAAGGCAAAAAACGAAAAATTGCATTTTTCGTCCATTTTGTGCAAATTTCACCGATGCCTCCCCTTAAGGGTGAGGTAAAGACAGTTAAGTCAGTGTTGCTAAGGCAATTAGGCTTACCTGGAACTCAGGATGATCAGAAATGCTTGTAGCCAATTCTAAAAATTAAAAGGGCAAAGGAAATTTCTAGAATTTAGCAAATCACCAAGTGAAAAATTGTGTTTCATAGGCAAAAGAGAAGCTTCAAATTTGTCAAGGCAACGTAGTAACTTAAATGGGGTAACTTGATGGAGACAGGACTTAAGTTTCTAAAATTGGCATCCTTTCTTTTGTGTTTACAATCTTACAGAAGTGTTTTACTGTTACATCGGCAGATTATAGCCTAAAGACCATGCTTGAGTTATACAGACTTAGTTATAGCCTCATGAGGATTATCCAATTAGCATTTCCATGATGCACGGCAACTTAGACTATGCTCTGTTATTGCAAAAGTGGCTTTTTTCATTTTCCCCCCTGTTGGGTATTGATACATCAGAAGTTAGCAGAACTTCAATAGTTACATTATCTCTTGCTAAAATTCAGAAACATTATATCCTCAAATAGTTGGCAGTTCACTTCAGATAGCTCAGTTAGTAGTCTCCATTAAATTTATTAGTCAACTTGATGTTTTCTATTCTCATACCCATCCACACATATTCCAAGAAAAAGAGCCCATAGTTCCAAGTGTAGCAACCTACAGCAGATCCATCAAAGACCTAGATATTGGAAATGGCATCAAAAAGTATCACATGCAGGAAACTTTATCAGAGATAAATGTGGACAAATATTTTAAAACTGAGTCATTTTACAGGGAATTGTATATTTTTTAAATCACATTTGCTTTATATTTCACTAGTTTTATCAATGAATATTTCAATGTATGTATTTTGTAAATGCAAAATAATAGTAAAGTAAGAAAGAAATTTTAAGGAATTTTGTTGTGTGCGCTCAATTCTTAATTGTACCGGTACAGATGAAACTCACACCATATGATGTAAATGTTAATGCTGATTCCAGAAAAAGGATGGCAGCGAAGTTACAAGCAGACCAAAGGCACGACCAAATGCAGCTGGAACTGGCATTCTACCTCCACCGCCAGGAGGTGTAAAGGTAGCACCCCCACCAGCAGGTGGGACAAAAATAACTCCAACATCATCACCATCACATCAGGTACCTCCCCCTGGTGCAGCAGCTGCGGGTGTAGGTGGTGGAGAATCGTGGGGAGACTTTGCTAGTGCAGCGCAGACAAGGTATCTTCAGCATCATCATCTTGCTTTACATAGTTTAGTATTTAAATGATTTTAAGGAAGTCCATTTTTGGTGTCAGCTTCATCTATAATCCTGAATTTTTGGTGCAAGAGGCTTTTTATTTCATTTAGAAGACAAATGTTAGACTGTTAATAATAAAGTGCATGAAATGTTAAACTAAATTACTTAAATGACATTGAAAAGCACAAGTGATCTTACCTGCATCCTGCAGCATTCAGTTGCCATTATTGAAAAGCATGTATGGGCTGTTCCATTTTATTTCGGACAGCAGGAAACCTTATATTCTTCAGGGGGAGGGGGATTCAATTTTTTGTCATCTAAAGTGGACGTTAAGTTAATGCTTTTGGAAAATTGCAGCTATGATAAATGCTTCAGATGGTAATTATTATTTATTTATGCCAACAAACTTACTGTTGGTGTTTTTAAACACACAAGCCATGTGTGGGCAGTGTTTGAGAGGTAGAACTGGAACTTAAAAATTCAATGCCACAGCTGGGATTTGAACCACATACCCTCTGCTTTGTAGGTGGGTGCTCTAACCATTAAGCTACTGTGACAACCTGCCAGAATTGTGGTTTGCCTGGAGAAATACGAACTGGTTTGAGAATTTAATGGCATTCTGGCAGTTTGTCACAATAGCTCAATGGTTAGAGCAGCCACCTGGTAAGCGGAAGGTCTGTGGTTCAAATCCCAGTTGTGGCATTGAATTTTTAAGTTCCAGTTCTACCTCTCAAACACATATATATATTTATTTATGCCAACAAACTTACTGTTGGTGTTTTTAAACACACAAGCCGTGTGTGGGCAAAGTTTAAGAGGTAGAACTGGAACTTAAAAATTCAATGCCACAACTGGGATTTGAACCACAGACCTTCCGCTTGCCGGGCGGACGCTCTAACCACTGAGCTGTTGTGACAAACTGCCAGAATGGCATTAAATTCTCAAGCCAGTTCGTATTTCTCCTGGTAAACCACAAAGGCAGTCTCACATCAGAGACAATTACCCAAATGGTGACTTACTATTGCAAGTACTTTATATCCCAGGATTAAATAACCTTGTTGGCATAAATAAATAATAATTACCATGTGAAGGTTATTTAATCCTGGGATATAAAGTACTTGCAATAGTAAGTCACCATTTGGGTAATTGTCTCTGATGTGAGACTGCCTTTGTGGTTTACCAGGAGAAATATGAACTGGCTTGAGAATTTAATGCCATTGTGGCAGTTTGTCACAATAGCTCAGTGGTTAGAGCATCCGCCCGGCAAGCGGAAGGTCTATGGTTCAAATCCCAGTTGTGGCATTGAATTTTTAAGTTCCAGTTCTACCTCTTAAACATATATATATATATATATATATATATATATATATATATATATATTTGAGAGGTAGAATATATTACTTAAAAAACATTTTTGTTGAATCAAATTGTGAGTCTTAACCATTTTCAAATCAACTTAATGACACACACACCATTTCATAACAATCAGTTCAGCCATTTAGGAGTTCAGTCACATGCACATGGTCATAAGAAATATATATACATAAAAAACAAAAATACTTATCTTGGCTTTCTCATAAGATTCCTATTTGCTGGTAAAAGAGTTATAAACCTTAAATCTGTAACGGTTGACCTAGGGCTGTCTTCTGCTTAATCAGCTGCCTGGGGCAGGATAATGAACAAGAAGTTCTTTTGTTTCTAATTTTTAAATAATTTTTTCTTGTCAAATTTGGGTCTATGGGTGAGAGAACTGAAACACAAGTATGTTTAATAAGGAAATAATGAAGCAACAAGAATCTAAAGTAAAAACAAATTAGAAACTAAAAGCTTCACTTATCTTAGTAATATTCCAAGTTGTTTGGTGCTAACAAGTTTCAAGTTGACTCCAACTCATTCTCAAAGCTGTACAAATTTGTTACCATAAATACTGATGCTCATTATTTATTTATGCCAACAAACTTACTGTTGGTGTTCTACCTCTCAAACTGATGCTCATTTTAATCACCAATCTCTGAAAACAAAAACCTGTAAATACGGTCTATTGGAGGGATTTCAAAATTCATAACATGGTTTCTGTTTTTTAAAATAAATATCTTTTCCCAAACCATTAAGTCTATAGGTCCATTTAATTGTTTTAATAATTTAACCTCTGGATTAATTTCATGATTAAATGACCATAAATGATACAAGTATGTTTATTTTCAATTTTTCACTTAAAACTCACTGATCCCTTATCAGCTGAAGGTAGTAGAACTTAATTTATATTTAATTGTGGGTAAATATATTTCAGAAATAATCATGTCAGCACTTATGTGATATCTGGCTGCTCCTTACGGTAAGTTGATTGGGATTCATGGATGTACATACTTCTGGTATCCTTAAGAATTTTCTGAAATCACACGGAGGAATGCCAAAGTTCTAAAAGTAGTCCATGTTCCTCATGATGTAGATCTTTCTCTCTCTAATGCGCACGCACACACACACACACACACACACACACACGCACACGCACAGGCTACTGGGTGGATCAGACACATCAAACTTTCGAAATCCAGCAACAACCCTGTAGTCCTCAGTGTGTGGTAAAAGATCTATATCATGAAAAACAAGGATCACTTCATAAACTGTAATATTCTTCAGAGATCTCTGCCTCCAAAGGACGTAATGATCCTACCATAAGCTGGCAGTCAAACATAAACTGAAGTTGGATGTGATTGCTCCCAAAACATTCTAATTCAAGTGAAGTGTGTAAGTTATAATCATCCTATCTCCAACTCAACAACACATATATATTAATTTTAAACATAATCTGTTTAAACTATGGAAAATGCATCAATTCATCAATGCTTCACGGGTGATCAGCCGTGTTAAATTTAAGAAGGTCGAGCTTTCGGCCATTGTATACTCCATGGCCATCTTCAGGACTAAAAAGATGAAAAAGTCTCCTCAGTTTTCCAAATATATATGGTATGGGTTGTATTGTCCTAGCCAACCATAGTATATATTTGGAAAACTGAGGAAACTTTTTCATCTTTTTAGTCCTGAAGATGGCCATGGAGTATACAATGGCCGAAAGCTCGACCTTCTTAAATTTAACATGGCCGATCACCCGTGAAGCATTGATGAATAACGTTCACCGTGAAAGCTTCAGATCTTAAAAAATGCATCAATGTTAAGCGCTTGCAATTCACCACTTACTAAATTACTGGAGAAAATTGTAGGTCCTAGCATGTCGTGGGTGTCTTCTTTGATCTCGAGAAGGCCTACGATACTACTTGGCGCTATGGCATTCTCCGTACTCTACACGGTTATGGTTTGTGCGGTCACATAGCCGTTTTCCTTTTTAACTTTTTACTCATTCGCCGTTTTCGTGTCCGTATAGGCAACACGCTGTCTCAAGAGAAGATCCAGGAGAATGGTGTACCCCAGGGATCCATCCTCAGTGTCACACTTTTCGCAATTGCCATTAATGGCATCACTAGTGTTGTTCGTAGCGGTATCCCGATGTCGCTGTATGTTGACGACTTTGCGATCTACTATCGCTCTTATAGTTTGGAGCACATCGAGCGTCAACTGCAGCTGACCATAACCTCCATCGCCGAGTGGGCATTACGCACGGGCTTTCGGCTGTCCCCTACGAAAACACAGTGTCTACACTTTCACCGACTGCGAGGAGTACACCCTCCTCCTGATCTTCATCTCCGCGACACACGTCTTCCTTTTGTACCGCACCTTAAGTTCTTGGGCCTACACCTCGACAGTAAACTCACATGGGAGCACCATATCCGCTATCTTCGTGCTTCCTGCGATCGTTCGCTTCGGGTACTCAGGGTCTTATCTGGGGCATCTTGGGGCGGCGATCGCACCGTCATGTTGAGGTTGTATGGCTCTCTGGTCCAGTCCAAATTAGACTACGGCTGTTTTATTTATGGCGCGGCGTCTGCGTCTAAACTCTGGCTTTTAGACACAGTACATCACACTGGTATCCGTCTCGCTACTGGGGCTTTCCGCACCAGCAGAATCGATTGTCTGTATGCTGATTCTGGCGAACCTCCACTGTCTGTTCGACGCTCTTTATTACTTTGTTCTTAAGTGGCAAGGCTGGCCGCCCATCCAGGTCACCCTTCATTTCCACCCGTGTTGCGTCCAGACCTCGCGCACCGTTATATGCGAAATACAACTATCTCCCGTCCAAGTGGTATCCGGTTTCGTGAACTGCTTGCTGCACACGCCCTTCGACTGCCAGCCGTAGAGCGGCATTCACGTGGCCGATGTCCTCCCTGGCAACTCCAGCGCGCACGCTTTGACCTGGAGTTGTCGGGCTGTGTTAAGATAGCTACCCCTCATTCCGTGTTTCGCCAACTATTCACGGAACTACTGGGGCGATACCGGACTTCCTGTCCGGTATTTACCGATGGGTCCCAGATGGGTAGTTCGACGGGTTGCGCCTTTATATACAACGGTGACGCTCATACGTACCGCCTACCGGACGCCAGTTCAGTATTTACCGCCGAGTTGTTTGCCATATTTTATTTCCTCCTTTTTATCTCCAGTTCAGGTCCTGGAAGTTTTATCGTTTGTTCCGATTCTTTTAGCGCTCTCCAGGCCCTGCAACAGTTTATCGGCACCTCGGCATTGGTTGTTAAAATCCAGACGTTGATTTCTCAGCTACTGTCTCGCGGATACCAGTTTGTTTTTACGTGGATCCCAGGCCATGTGGGTATTCCGGGTAACGAGGCGGCGGATGCGGCTGCAAAGTCTGCATGTCGCCTTCCGGAGTATTCCACCCGTACGCTCCCCTATATAGATGCTCAGAAATATTTCCGTCGCCATCTATTTGCTCTCTGGCAGGAATCTTGGGAAGCGTTATCTGGCACTCAATTACGGACTATCAAGGACACGGTACAACCCTGGCATACCAGCTGCAGGAATTCCAGGCGGGAAGAAGTGGTTTTAACCCGCCTGAGGATAGGCCATACCCGAGCCACGCATGGGCACCTTTTGCGTGGTGATCCGGAGCCTGTCTGTACGACGTGTAATATTCCAATTTCCGTCGCACATGTCCTTCTTGATTGTCCGCGATACGCTCGTGAGCGCCAGTCCGTTGGCCTGGGCCTTACACTGTCGTCAGTTTTAGGCAACGACCCAGTATCTGTAAATACAGTGCTGCGGTTTTGTTCCACAATTGATTTTATGAAGCAAGTGTAAGGTTATTTTATTTCAGAGATTTTAGCCTTTTAGATTGCCGTATTTTGGGGTTTTTAACGTTTTAGTGTTTTTTTTACTTTGTAGCAATTTTAAGTTTCTGTGTTTAGCCTTTTAAACGAAACGTTTTAATAGTGGTTTATCGGTTTTTATCTATTTTAACCTTAGATTTTTAGTTTTTAATGGGTGATGTTTTAACACTTGACGGTATGTAATTTTACTTCTGGACTCGGGGCCCTAATGACCAAGTTGTCGACGGGCCCTTAAACCCAATACACTCACTCACTCACTTGTAGGTCCTACTGTCCCCATTTTGGCTGCTGATTGACTTAACAGGTGATTTGATTCCCCAATCTTCTTCTTCCTTGGGCATCTGTGCATAGTGTCATTTGATGTAGGGTTGGTGAATTTAGAGATTGAACTATCATCTGCTGCAATTTCAAAATTCATAATTCAATATTTTGATTATGCTCTTTTCCATAAGTGTGGTTCATTGGAGTTACGTAATGATTTTACCAGCTTGATATTTTATTCTATAACATGATTTTCCTCCCAGAAGTAATATTGAATTCAATTTACTGAGTTCTGAAGCATTTACATCTTGGGCTGCCCTTGAACTTGGGCTCTGGTCCTTCTGTTATAGGACAACCTCTAAAATTCCTTAAATACGTGTACATTTTGCTTTGTGCTGTTGTTTATCTCTTTTGTTGATGTCTAAGTGTTCTTCTAGTCTTATGCTTATGTTGTTTATCTTGGTTTTTCTGTTGTATATTTTTTTTATTTATTATTTGAAGTCGCTTCAACATAAAAGTCATATCGCGACTAAACATTGAGGGAAAAAAAGGAGGAAACATTAAGTTTACATTGAATTTAAACATTAACTTTGCATGCTTTGATGAACTTGATGATTTTCTTGTGATATTGTTGATTACCCAAAGCTAGCTGAAGGTTCTCAGGAACTCCATACTGAAGTCGCTGGTGAGTGTATCTTGGGCAAACAGTGAGCAGATGCTGAACGGTAAGAGTAGAATCACACAGAGTACATTTAGGAGGAAGTTCATGGGACAGAATGTAGGAATGAGTGAGCACAGTGTGGCCAATGCATAATTGGGTTATTAGCACCTGGTCTCGCTGGGTTAGTGTTCTAATTGTTGTGGACAGATTAGGTATTGGACAGATATCATGCAGTTTGCTGTTGGATGTAGTTGTCCAATCTGTCTTCCATCGGTGTAGGATAGTTTTTTTAATATGCCGTAAATAGTCTTCATGTGGTAGCTTAAGATCTGGTAAGCTTGGAGGATGCTTGGTAGCTTCTTTTGCAGCAGTGTCAGCAAGATCATTTCCTGGTATGTTACAGTGAGATGGTATCCATGCCAAGATTAGTTGTTTACCTGATGAAATAAGCTCACTGTATAATTCACGTATCTCCCTTACCAAGGTGTGGCAAGATCGTTGTTGTATAGCCATTAATGCACTAAGGGAATCTGTGTGTATATAATGAATGATTTGAAGTCTCCATTCTTTGATATATAGTCCATGGCGAAACGTATAGCAAACAGTTCACTAGAGAAAATGGTGAGAGTGTCTGGTAGACTATACATCATGGTGTGGTTAGGAGCAACCACCGCACAGCCATTATTGTTGTCACACCGGGAACCATCGGTATAAATTGGCTCAAAATTGGCATACATGTATATTTTGTTAGAATCTAAACTTCGGAAATATCAGATACAGCAGTGTAATCTGGTATAACCGTCACTTCTAGAAAGAAGAGGGGCCAAGCTGGTAAAATCAGTCAATAACACCATAGAACTGAGCTTACAAGAAAGAATGCATTAAAAGTTTTGAACATCACATTATGAGCTTCGAAATTTCAGCAGATCATAATTTAATCTCCAAATTCATCAACCACACCAGATGATGCAACAGATACCATGGAAATCACTAAGTCAACTAGCAAGAAATGTGGACCATAGAGCCTCAAAACAGTAATTTGGCAAGTGGAGCAACAGGAGTGCTTAACATCAACTCATTTTTCATATTTTAATTTTCTTCCTCACTGTGTGCACATTCCAATGATTTTAAGTTTGTGATACATTTAGTTAAGTTGTTACATTTGGCATGTTCTTCTTTCATTCACAGTGCTCCTCCTGGCAATGCAAACTGGGTTCAGTTCTGAAGATGGTGTTGAAGAAGAAGAAAAATTATTGAAGTCTGTGATACATGTTGCACACATGTATTGAAGCTGAAGAAATTTAGTATCAAGGACTGCTGCACCAATTACCCTTAAGCAGTATCAATGAAACTTTTGTGTTAATGTCATTGTATTTACTGTTGTAATCTAGCACATTGTCAGCAGATGAAAACTATGGTAATCTTCCAAGCTAGACTGACTCTATTTTTTCTCAAGTTTAGGAACTGTGACAATGTAAAATTTTCTGGAAAGCACAGCTCAGCTAAGTAAATGACCCAGAATAGAAAACTTGTAAACTTTATTAATGTGTAGTACTCAGGAATGAAGAATCACTTACAGCACATATCATCCATTAGATTATAGAATTTTGTTTATCTTTGGCTGTCATTGATTTACTTATGCCATATCAATTTACAAAAATAGATTAGTGAAAATCATAGCTGCTGCTTTAGGTTATGTAAAGTTTTTGTGCACTTTCTCTTGCCCTTTGATGTTTTGGTGATAGTTTCCTGAGTGCACGATTTTGATAAAATAGGTTGAAGCTAATAAAATAATACCACATGTGTAGAAATTGAGTGAATACTGTTTTGTATGTTGGACAATCTTCCTCTGACAATACTTTTCAAGCTCTTTGAAAGTTGTAGTATATAGGTAGTGAATTAAATCTTTTTATAAGATGGGAAATATAACACGTTCTGTGAATTTTTATCGTAACCCCCAAGAGATGGCCACCTTATGGAGGATACAGCTTCTTGATATCACTTGAAAAGAGTTGACCCTCAAGCAGGCTCACCATTTTAAATTAAAAATATATTTTGCAGTTATTCAAGGTATTTAGAATATTACCTCATGATATGCATTCCATCACGTAATCAGCATTTCAAGTATGCTATTTATAATCTATGCAATTGTTACAAAAATGAGTAGATTGAAAAGTGCTTGGCTGTTAAATTTCACATTGATGTATCATTTGTTAGTTATGACTTTCTTTTTGTTTTGTTTGAGATTGTACTGGTAAGGAAAGGGTTTCTAGCAGTCATTGGGAACATTCAAACATTTTTTCTGAATGATGTTGGAAAGAGCTTAGATTTTTATTGTTGCTGTTCTGGAAATACACTATTAATGTTAAATTATGTGATTAGTGCTATACTCAATAGGTAAAAAGTTCACAACTGCTAGATGCTCTGCAGTCATGGATATTATTTGCCAAAAATAAATATCATTCCAGAAACATTGAGTTGTCAAACAAAGGTGTACGCAAATGTGCAATTCAGTCTGTGCTTGGAAGACACCTAACATGTCGTGTGATATATATACAATTATATATATATATATAGAGAAACAAATAAAAATATGTTCTTGAAGGAATTGTTGAAGTATACAATGAAAAAAGAGATGTATTAAATACTGTTAAATTATATCTGATGTTTATAATACTTTTTAATAAATTATGAGTACTGAGTTACAGATTGTAGTGTAAAAATAAAATAAGCATCCGAATTGTCAGATAACCATTGTATTGTAATTTTGTTGTTTAGCATGCAAAAGGTTTAGTTGAATCTGATGTAATATACCAACTGAAATTAGAGAGTAAAATATTTATATATCCGTTGCTCTCAAGAGTATAAACTATAATAAGAAAGTTTAATAATTTTTACAGTTTAGAAATAATCAAATCGGGTGTAAATGCTTGTATATTTATTTCCATTTCTTGTTCCTTAGCTGTCAGAAAGCATCATCTAACACATTCTTTTTCTTTCCTTAAGTTATACAGATACATTTGACTTCACATTTTTGTTCAACACTAGGAAATACATGTCACAAATACAGGTGCAGTTTCAATAAAGAGTGCCTTGGGCAGAATAGATTTTTTAAATGTGTAAAAGTTTAAAACTCTCTTTGACACACAACAATACAGTTTAGTCTCAATATTTGGATTCCTTGACAAAGGATTGTTTCTACAAATTTTCCCAAAGTTTACAGTACAGGTGAGTTCCATGGAACAGTTATGAAAATGCACAATTGTGTTTGAGACAGATCAGTGCTATGAGAAAACAAAGCTGTCTTTTCTTTCAATAGAAGTTACAGTGAACAGTCACATTGAATTATTATTTTACATAATTGATATGCTGTATATAAAAATATCACAACATAGTTCCTTTCTTTTTCCTCCTTTACCTTATTTGAAATTGTTTAACTTGGTATAAAGAAAGGTAATCTGAAACATTCCAATGCTTCTGTGTTTGTATTCTTGAGTACAAGAATTGAAAATTAAAATAAAAGGAATAGTTAATATTTGTGTTTTGTTACTAAATTGTAATTTTTTTCTCTTCATACCCTCTTGAATCACATACTTAAAACTATGTACTATTTAATTGAAAGTAGCGATTCTACTTTCTTTATCATGCAATAAAGAAAAATGAACCTCTTTTTTCCTAATCCATTGAGCTTGAGATTAATATATGCAAACAGCATCACTAGAATTACTTCACTGTCAGTAAATCCTCTGTAGCAGTTTTTAGATTAGTATGACTGCCTCAGGAAACATCTACCGCAGGATTGGCATAGCAGAATCTCTATGACCTTTCTCTGAACATACCCACATCATATCAAAATACTGGAGTGCAAGAGAGCAAATGCTTCATTGCCAACCTCCAAACATTAGATATCAATGATATATGGTCATTACCTTTGTAAAATCTACTGCGTGCAAACATTTTTTAAAATGAGAGTTGCATACTGTAAATTAGAATTTTATAGTGCATCTGTTGAGATATGGTTCAAAAATTATTTTATTAAACTTACACATTCATCTTGCACTTATAAAAGGTAAGCAGACATATCTGTGGAATTTTGTAATTTGGTTGTGGAAATAAGCCATAAGCAATGCACCTAGTTATTAAATAAAGTTGAAGCTAGTAACAGTGAAACAATTTCTCAAATTATAAATTACATATATTTTGTGATCTGTTTGACTTATTTTTTAAAATAAAAATTTATAAACACTGTTCTGTAATCATACAGTTGCATCATTAATTTTCTCTTATCTTTAAATACTGGAAGTTAATGACTGTTATTGGAATCAAATTAAAAGTAGAAAATAGAAACCCTGCTTTGCAGTCATATAGTTGCTTCATTAATTTCATCTATTTTATCTTCAAATACTATAAGTTAACGACAGTATTGTTGGAATCAAATTAAAAGTACAAAACAAGTCAATAATATAAAAGTCACTTTAAATTTCTTGAAACATGCTTCGGGGACTAGTTTCCTCCATTATCAACCAGATATTGACTAATTTTGGATGGGGAAGCTAATCCTTCTGTCTACTGCTCTGGTGGTGGTTCTAGGAAGTTGATCTCCAGTTGATTATAGAGGAAACTAGCCTCCAAATAAGTAAGTTATTAATCGACTGATTTTCTACTTTCAATTCTGTCTTGATTATTCATCTATTTGCATTGTTAAGGTTATTGCTCTTAAATGATGGATTGTTTGCTATAGTATTCCTGTTCTTTGGAAGTAAAAAGCAAATTTGTTGAATCAATAGACGATATTTCAGAGTTCATATATCTATTCTTTAAAACAAGTATTTTCTTCCAAATCATTGAATCTATAGGCTCTTTAAATACTAATTTCAGGATTTCTGTTGTAGTAAAAGAAGTGTCGTTGCAAAATATGCACCATTTTATTGTTTGAAGGCCTAATGCTAGGACATGACTTGGAACCCAAAACATGAAACTCTAGGGACCACTCGGATAAATAACAGTACACTTCAAGTTTATGGATAAATTTAAATTCACATCATAATTACTAGCTTATTTAAATATTCTACACATTTAGTTTACTTGTTATAAAGAGGATGGAGCATTTAAAATAAATCCTTTGTGTGCACAGCTTTGATCAGCATAGTATTCATGTAGCTGTTCCTGAAAAATACATGATAATACTGCAACTCTTACATGGAACAAAAACTTATCAAAAGGTAGTCATACTTAGCGACTCATCAGCAGCTATACAATCAATAGTAACACATGATTCCATTTCCTTTAATAAGTGGACACAAAACAAAATTAGAATATTAACAACTCTCAAAAAATGTATAAATCTACAGTGGATCCCTGCTCATTGTGGACTAATAGGAAATGAGAACGCAAACAGGCAAAACGAAGTATAAAAATACTGCAGTTCACACAGTATGAACTCACAGCTCGACGCCATTGGCAGGTGGAGTGAGCAGTGGAGAATGGCCACTAGCCCACACAAGAGTCAAGGGCAAAGTTCGAAACTGGCAGCCGGGTGTATCTCTGGCACTACAGTGGAGAAGAATCCCCTGGGTTAACTCTGCCAAATACCTAGGAGTACTACTCGACCGCGGTCTAAACTTCACTCCACACGTCAGGACAAAGGTTGGTCTGAGACATGGCGCCCTCAGACAGCTGTATCCTATTTTCCATTCAACCATGCCTACTCACCTGAAACTATGCTTGTACCGTGCGATCGTCCCACCCCTGATATTGTACGGGTGCAAGGTCTGGGGAACAGTGGCTCGTTTCACCATCCGCAGGCTCCAGGCCGTGCAGAACAGGGTGCTTAGGATATCTACAATACTGACTGTAGGTTCCCATCACACATCCTCCACACTTATTCCGGGATCCCATACAGGGTGTTAATGAACTTCACCGAAATAACTCGAGAGATTGTAGATGTGACTGATATAAATAATTTGAGATAGGCAATGTATGGTCTGCGACTAAACAAAACGCAGTTATATTGTGTTAAACATATTAAATAAGATGCTGATAAGTTGGTGTTAAAGCAAAGCCTGGGGAAAAATTGCTTCAGAATGTCCTTAAAACTGCCACCCGAGTAAAGAGATATCGATGTTCAGCAGCCCTTTATCAGCTTTCTCAAGATTTAATGCCACAAAGATCTCTCCAATCTCGGACTAATTACCTGAACAAGGTTAGCTGCCTTCTTGTATGTAAACCACTGACATGATGGTGCTACAAGAATTATGTTGAACAAGCCAAGGCATTTGTTAAAGTTGAGAGAGGGCAAACAGCTCATTTTCTTGTTAGCCTGCAAAATGCTGCATCATAGAATGTGAGCACTCACATGTTCACGATTGTGTTGTTTGCAGTCAGGGATGACATTTATTTACTCTACAAAGTTTAAATCAGTATTCAGTTGCGGTTAAAGGGTTGGTATTTTGTGCTGTTAGAATAGCATTAGAACAAGTGTAGAAAAGTGCAATGGCTTTTAGTGGTGAATTTAGTGGCAAGTCACGGAGACAAGTATTGCAAAGTTGGTTTCAAAAATGCTCAACAGTTGACTGCTGTAAGAGCATGGTATAGATAAAGTATGTCTCACATTTGCAGAGAGGCAAGAAAATCTGATCCCAGTCTTTGTGTTGTAAAGAAAATACACTGGGCCTCCAAGAGGGCTACAATATAAGTGACTTTAACAAGAACTTGTTTGAATTTTATAATCAAGGTGAATTTTCAACAGCACAGAAAATAACTTACCCTCCTAGAACTAAAATATGATGTAGTGGTTTTCAAATTCATCTACTACATAATTTTAAGTGCATCGGACTTGAGGTACAGAAAGACGAATGGGGTGCATCAATTTTTAATGGAGAGGAGTGACACTGTTGTAGTAAAAATTAAATTCTTATAAAAATCAGTTCCATTGGATTAAAAGAAGAGATAATTCATAAACTATAATTATATAGCATTTAAGAAAATGTATGTAATATGCTAGTATGCATGTCCAAATTTCAAATTTAAGTGCAAAATTATATGTTTGGAAGATTTAGTCTGGATTCCCTTATGTTGAGCATTCTAGCACCAGGTAGAATTGCATGCTCCAGGATAGTGTGGGAGTAACAGGAAAATATGAAAAGAGCGAGGGTAATGTGCTCAATGATGGTTGTATTTTACATATAACAATTTTCTGAAATAATCTTCTTTAATGCAAGAATGTCAAATTCCTTAATGTCGCTAACACTCCAGTGTTAATTTTGGTAAGAGGACATGAATTACAGTTTTTGAATGGCAAAACCAGTACCATTAGTAGACTTACATATGGCTTAACATGATGAAAAGTAGACATGAAAATCTTGTTAATGGAAACTGTAAAAGGAGTTTTCATGCCAATGGATTCTTAACAAAGAAGCTGTTATCAGTTATATAAATGGTCATCTCTTCCCTTAAACTGCCAGAAAGACATGTTTAAGCATCTTTTCACTGCATTTATTTTATTTCTGCTGAATAAAGATGTTTTATTTGCAGAATTTATTGACAATTAATGCAAAATGAAAGTGTTGCTGTTCATGATATTCTTATGCTGATTTACCTTATGCATTACTTTGGTAATAAGCATCAGAAGGCACACATAAGGATAGGAATAGAGGGAAGGTAAAGGACATTAATGACTTCAGCACTCGAATATCTTTCAATCTTTTCCCCCTCATACTTTCTTAGTAAAGGATTCCTACCCAAGACTATCACTGAAATCAAAACAGAATTTTGAAATTTTTATTTGGGAAACAATGAAGTCATTTTTATCATTTATACATAAAAATTTGCAGCTTTTTATTACTCTGACTTCGCTTTCTACACCAGAACTTACTGGGAAAGCCCTTAGAAAACAAGCAGAACTTCCCATCTGGGAAAAAGTATTTATACACAGAAATAAACATAATTTATTAAATTTTGGTGTCCCATATGTAAAGGATATCAGTGTATGTCTAGCCAAAATACCATCTACAAGTCACCAGAGGAAGTACAGCAGTAAATCAAGGCTGATGATGGAGACAACAGTCTCCGAAACATGTTCCGGTAAGTTCTGGTGTAGAAAGGGAAGTTGAAGTAATAAAAAACTCAAATATTTTACATATAGATGTCAGATTAGAATGTTAACATATAAGCAACAAGTATCTGATATTGCTTCAAAGCTGTGCTACTTGGGCAAAGGTTTCATTAACAATTTGCAAATGCAGTTGGACTTGGCTTCATTACAAAGCTTAATACTAACAGGAGCATCAAAAGTATCCTGTACAGTTAGGAAAATTCTTGCCTTAATGCAGAAATGGTATGAGTAACAGTATGGTACTCCAAATACATGTCTGTATAGAATTTAGCATGCTTGCCTCTGGCACGGAGGACCCGGGTTCGATCCCCGGTACCAGCATGGGGATTTTATCCCCTCTGGGAGGTCTGGCATGGGGTGCACTCAGACTTGTTAGGTCCCGGGGGTACCAATTGAGGAGCTACTTGATGGAGAAGTAGCGGCCCCAGGTCAAGAAGGCCGTAAAACTGGACGGGACACTGACCACGTCCCACCCTCCAGTACTGCACCCCACCAATGACGCCTGTAATGAGCAGAGGTGGGGGACGCAGCAGCTGGGTGGCAGGCCTTGGCCCTTCATGGGCTGTAGCGCTAGGGGTTTAGTTTAGTTTTTATAGAATTTAATTTATTGCTGGCTTTGAAGGAACTTCTTAGTAAAGAGCTGAGTTGTAGAATTTAAATGTAATTGTTCTCCACTTTCTAACTGTAAAGTGACACGAATATCACGATAAAATATCCATACATCTCTAGCTTTCTGAAGGCCAGTTAAAATTCACTGATTCAGGCTAGTTTAGGTTGAACATTGTTACGGCTCCAGCTTTCTGAAGGCCAGTTAAAATTTACTGATTCAGGCTAGTTTAGGTTGAACATTGTTACGGCTCCAGCTTTCTGAAGGCCAGTTAAAATTTACTGATTCAGGCTAGTTTAGGTTGAACATTGTTACGGCTCCAGCTTTCTGAAGGCCAGTTAAAATTCACTGATTCAGGCTAGTTTAGGTTGAACATTGTTACGACTCCATCTTTCTGAAGGCCAGTTAAACCTCACTGATTTAGGCTAATTGAGACTGAAGATTATTCTAGTTAGCAAAAGTCCAGATTAGTAGAAAGAATGAAGGGCAAAGATAATGTAACATTTTATCAGATTCGGACACTGCAGTGTCTTAATTTTTCTTTTGTTAGTGATTACATTTGTCTGGTTTGATAATCTTTGTTTTTCATACTGCATTTAAAGACAAATGAGAGTTCCATGTTTTCATTTATATTACTGTAGCAACTGCAAATATACAATAGTACTATTATAAACTACTTTGTCGGAAGATAGTATTATTTAGAAATTCTAAATTACAATTTCACAGTAAATGAAAGAGATTTGGGCTTATTTGCATTTTATCATGACAATGAACTACAGAATAAGTAACGGAAAACTAGATAGCTGACCAACGTAAAAAGTTCAACAAGCTGATGATGCAATCAAATGATTTGCGAAACTACTCCTGAAAAACATATAAGTTAAAGAGGACAGGACACTTCAATTTCCTATCTAGTGTAACAGTTTCTTTCTCCTATGCTCCTTGCCTACCACCTAGGCGGGCCGGGTTCGATCCCAGGGACCCGCATGTGGTATTCGTGGTGGATGAAGCGGCGTCAGGGCAGGTTTTCTCCGGGTGCTCCGGTTTTCCCTGCCATCTCATTCCACCAGTGCTCCATCTTCATTCCATGTGTCATCCGTGTCACCGCCTGCGGTGCCATAGTAGTAAAAGCGGGCATTAAACACTACAACATCATCTCCTATGCTCATGTATAAATTAAGTGATATGTGGTTTAATGTATTTGCATTAACTGATTTCATTGCAACAGTATTCTTATATTAATCTGTCGAAGGACTGGTTTGACAATTTCAATGAATTTTGGAATAGTTATATTTGGAATACCCTAACTAGAGTACAATAGAGGTGACAAGTTACATGATGCACTTCTATGTCTTAGATAGTCACTTATTTTTTGTTAACAGATTTAAAATGAATGCTGGCTATATGGCAAGTCATTCATTAGTAACTTGACACGTTTTCACAGCTGGTTTGAGGTTCTATTTTGCTGAATCTTATGTAGCATTTTGCATTTGTTTATTTATACCATCAACTATTCCTGTTATTTTCATTTGAACTGTTTGCTCTGCTGTGGAATAATTATGAGTAATCTCACACATGTTCGAATGAAAAATTGTAATTCCAAAGATACATTAAAATTAGTACTTATACAAAACTATAAACATGTAATGGCTTACTTCAACGGGGTAAGAGCATAGGCCTCAACAAGTACGTTATAGTGTACATGAAAACTGAGTAGCTTTGGGAGAAGTATGATTTTTTAAGAAGCAAGTGATGATTAATAGCTAGATACCAAATTATTTCTATAGAAGAAATTATAAAACAGATATAACGTCAAGTTTTCTGCAAAGTGCCTCACTGAATATTTTGTGTTTTGCCAATAACCACTTAATCTTATTCTTGACATTGCTTTGCATCAGGCTGGTAAATTTATGCACTGTATTGTATTCAAATCGTAATTAACGTCACTCTTGCCGAAAAAGTTTATCATACCGCTAATGTTTTAGCTATACAATTCTGTCTTAAATAAGTTTATTTTATTATTTATTTACACCAACAAACTTACTGTTGGTGTTTTTAAACACACGAACTGGTTTGAGAATTTAATGCCATTCTGGCAGTTTGTCACAATAGCTCAGTGGTTAGAGCATCCGGCTGGTAAGCGGAAGGTCTGTGGTTCAAATCCCAGTTGTGGCATTGAATTTTTAAGTTCCAGTTCTACCTCTCAAAGTTTATTTTATCCCAATTTTATCTCCCTGTGTCATATGTTTCAAATAACCACTAATGACAATGAGCTCAACTTCTCAGCAGACAATACTTTCTCAACTGAAATTCCCAAAGAATTTGCCACATCATATTTGTTTAGCAGATCTCCATTACAACATATTATTTTAAGCTTACTTCTTCTAAGAAAACAAAGAAATTATCATCATTGCACAAGTTTTGGATCTGCTACCCAAGGTGCCATTTTTCATTACGCTCTGAATAACAAGTTATCACTGCATAAAAACATAATTAACTTATTTTATGGTTATTCCCTTGAGAGGTTCTATTACATTATTAGAAAAACACAGTTTAGTGTCTAACCATGGAATAAATTCTAACAAGGGGTTTACTCCAAGTGTGTACAAATGGGCCTAAGCATGCTTCTTCATAAGTTTTTATGTATTACAAGACTTACATTGCTTTTAGCTTTGTATTAAGCTGTCAGTTCTGAAACAAAGGAGAAACAGCAAGGAAGGAAAAAGAAAGAAACATTGATTTTAAACTTTATGCACTACTTGGGACATACACGAGCAATGGCAGTCATAATAAATATGAAATGAATAATGCCAAGTACAGTAAATGGAAACAGTTTAGCATTTTAATAAATAATGAAGTTTGAGCTTAAAAAATGAGCATTAATTCTGTTCATTAAACATAATGTACTTTTCTTCTATCAAGGACAGGATTATATATATACATATATAAAACATTAATTACAAAAAAAAAAGTGAAAGTTCATTTAACTATAAAACATACATACTAAAAATTATATATTCCTGTTCTCCATAGAAATGTCAGGATATTAAAAATAAACAAAAGGTAAGTTTTTACATCTTACTATACAATATAAAACAAAATTTGGCATGTGAATTTTTGAACTAGAACTTTAAATTTGTACGTTCATTGCTAATCAACTAAGTTAACATTCAAGTACGTGGAAACATAACTCTCATGTGATACATCTGGAAACGCTGAATTCTTCTCTGGTACTACATATCCGCAACAAGGTCTACTTTCATCCACAGCTTCCTCCTCCGCCACTTATGCCTCCATAACGTTTGGCTCTCAAAGCTCGAGGTGAGATGCCCATTTTCAAGCTTCTCATAGCCATGGCACGGTTGAAATGGCGTTGGGTTTTAACTTCTGAAAACTCGGACTCAAGATTCCCATCTACCGAAGAGAGTATCACCAACAGAACTCCCAGAACCTACACACAAAAGCACAGAAAATTATTATTTTGCACTTGCGCCCTGCACTTCTTGAAAATGTTCCATGTAAAGCATGTTCAGATGGCGGGGGGGACAGTTTTGAAAACCTTTGTGTCATATCCCTGGAAGGTACTGAACCTAATCCCTTACTGCACTTCTTGAAAAATGTTCCATGTAAAGCATGTTCAGATGGCGGGGGGGACAGTTTTGAAAACCTTTGTGTCATATCCCTGGAAGGTACTGAACCTAATCCCTTACTGTTAAGCACAGAAGGTTCCACCACATGCAGATGACCTTCATCTGTTATGGACAGCTGGTTTTCTGTGTGCAGATTAGAGCTATAATTTAAACAAAATGTTTTGCAGTGAAGTTGTGGACAATAATGTTTAGTCAACATTACTGAAGCAATTATTGTATTGGTGCACCAACATTTGTATGCCCGTATCATAGGAGTCTGCCACCAGTGTCTGGAGCCATGAAGTCACTGCCGTCTGTGCCTCAAGTGTCATCCTCGAAACATTTAGCCACAGAAAATGCTTCATGAGACGGAAGAGATTAAAGTCACTTAGTGCAAGAATTGAATGGCAGAAACAGATCTGTGAGAACAACTACTTTATTTTCTTTTATATCAGTCCTATAGTATATCTGTTCTAATGCTCGTATTGCAACCACTTCACCATCAAAGTTTGTGGATAGTCTAGGCAATGTAAAATATTGTGAAAAGTATTTACAATATATACCACTGTGTAAATTCTGAGCCACTTTGTTTCAGGGAATTGATTATATAGATGTTCAATAGTAGCAATTCTGCATACTTCTGGCGAGTCTTCTTCTTTATTTAGTTGTTCTGTCAACTCTTTATTTGTTACTATCTTAATAAAATCTATTGGATTAGTTCTAGGAGGATGAGGAGTGCATTTTTCTAATAAATTTAGGTGATTATAATTCTTCTCTAAAGAAGATTTGTTTGTAATCTCAGATTTGTTTTCTATGGTAAATTTTCATGACAGTTCTTGAAGGTTTAGCAATTTTAAGGAGTCCTCAATATGCTTTTTGGGAATGACAGCAAATATGTAGTCCACATATCAGTGCCAGGTCTCGAAGATCCATGGGAAAGCTTTGGTAATCCTCATTTCCAGGTCACTTATGAACAGATATGCTAAAATCGGTGAAAGCCTGCCAAAATTTATATTGGTAAAACAAACCAAAAATTGAAAAAAAGATCTAAAGAACATCTTAGGAATCTAAAATATAAGTGGAAAAATCGGAAGTAACGGCACATTTTTGGCTAGAAAACCGTGAAGTCAATCCTGAACCTTCATTGTTAAGAAGCATCTCTAACACCAAACAATTAACAACCTGGTAGAATATATTCATTCGGAAAAATAAAGACAGTCTTCAACTCTGAGTTACCCCAAACCGACAATTTCAGCAAGAAATTCCTGGAAAAGATGCCAGAGTATGGCAGCATTGTAATCCCCATATGACAGCAGTTCCAGCAGTCGGCATCAGATTGAGAATGAGAGTAAGCAAGCTCTCAAAACATGTCCCATTTTTAGTAAGTAAATGATGTAGTGTCCATAAATACAATTCACTTTGCTATTTAGACACCAATGACAGTTTCCTGGTCACGCACACTGTTCATATTAAACATATTTCCTGTTGCATTGTGTTTTGAGGTTTTGCTCTATGAATTATTTAATCTATTTCAGCATTAGATGCTTCACCGAAGTGAGAGTCAGCCATTTTTGACATCTAAACCTAGCATCTCTGCTGCATCAAATTATTTATGCAGTTGCACATCTGTAGGACAGTGCAGCTGGATCTCACAACATAAGAAAAGCGAGGAGGTGACAATGAAATTTGATGTTTTGCAAATGAAGGCTGTCATTGGTTGAATTTGAAATTGTTATGCACACAATTGGTTGATTTCAATCAAGTCATATATGAGTGGAATAGTGAATGAAAATCATTAATAATGATTTACTATTTTTGTGAGAGAAGATTAAAATATATGCTTCGTGGGATAACATGAAAGATTTACATGTTACATGAAAGGGAAGAGAGAGTAATTCTTCCTAAGGGAATGAAAATATTTTGATTTTATGGATGAGTAAAAATACTGGCGATATAATCAGTGAAGAATGATGCTACAATACAAAAAGAAAATACATGGGGTTAATATAACAATCTTCTTGCGAAATGGTTGTGATAAAGATATACTTATGAAGTTATATAAGCCATAATAGTCAATATTATTCTAACAGCATAAAGTACACATGATGAAAAGAATGTAGAGCCGTATATATTGATGGGTATACTATTAGGAGTTATGACAAGATTAGAAGAAGAGGAAGGCTATACATATATAGGGTCATTCTAAGCCAAGCCACCCAATCACTCAACCTAACCATCTTGGATTTTAATGAAAATTTCAGGAATCGTTCTCCCTAAAGTTTTAAGCAAGAAAATACTTCTAGAAGAAAATTATTTTCGATTTATGAGTAATTAATTATTGAAATTTGGGAATAAAATATGTTTGTTTGCACTGTTCTATCATTTCTTTAATAAGAAATGTTTCATGTCATTTTAAAGATAATTTCATAGGCTTTAATCTTATGTTACTTGACTATTTTTGATAAAAAAAAAAAATTTAATTAAAATTTAAATTATGAAACAAAAAATAAAACAAATTGATAGTGTTTTTTTAAATTGAGAATTTATACATGAGTTTGCTATTGTTTAAAGCTATAAATCCTGAAAATTTCACAATGGGACCTCAATGGGATCAGGAGCTATGACAAAAAAACTGAACATTTTATAAAATACAGAATGAATATTTGGGTATGTGAGTCGTGGACTCCACTAGACCACGGACCACAAGCCCAAATATTCATTCTGTATTTTATGACACCGGCCGTGTAAGCTTACGCAATTTGATGAACATTTTGTTAAAATGTTATTTCATGCACAAAACTAGGCACAATCCAAGGGAGTTTATTTCATCTTCTTCACAATTTTTAACTAGTTACTTAATGCTTTTCAGCTCTGGCACAGTTTTAGACGACTGTGGTTGTATAGGCGTGTATAATGCAGGTTGTGACATGTTTGATGATTCATTGCCACACGTGTCTCAGTGTTGGTGTTGAATTAGTCTTTACAAATTTGTCATCAGTGATGGAGTGATGAACTGAAGTGCTGTGCTTTGTAGAAGTGTCCCTTTTGCAATGGTAAAAGTGAGAAGTTGTGTGTTCCATGTACATGTAATTATACCCGTATATGCACTATTAATTTAAAAAATTAATAGTTTAGAACATTTTAATTATTTTGCTTAGTAATTTTTTGTTTGCTTAAATCATATTGCATTTTTCTAAGCTCAGATTAAACTAAAAAAGACGACTAAACAGAGTACATCAATGCACAAAATTGTGGTATATTGCTGTAACCTACTAAAAAAAAATTGGATTAAACTTATCACAGAATAAATTTGTGAACTGCAATAATACCTCAAGACACTTTACCAATGTAAAAAAACGGTGATAGGATATGTGATAGATGCCGTAAAACTGTACTTAAATTGCCACAAATTGTAACAGTTTACGACCAATCAAGTTCAGATATTTGTGAACATCCTACTATCAATCCAGTTTTGACTCCTGAAAAACAAGAAGCACTTGAAGCTATAAACAGAAGCTTGAGTGCTGTTGAAGAAACACTAATTAAAAAGAAATGTTTGACTGAAAAGAAATACGCTGAAGATAAATTTCAGAAAGTGACACAGGCTATTCAAAAAAAGATTATGGATTTACCAGTTACCTCATTTTCTAATATCAGCCAAAATTATGATAGTGAAATCATTATGCATCTAAAAGAAAAATTCAGTACTATTGAGGACAAAAACCTTAAAATGCAAATCTTAACAACACTTCTAGAAAGTTGGATCTTAAAACAAATAGAAACTGAATTTGGAGTGTCAAATTTTATTGCTAGAAAGGCAAAACAACTTGTAACAGAAAAAGGTGTAATGTCGTCCCCAGATCCAAAACCCGGAAGAACATTGGGCCTTGCAACAGAAGCCTTGATTAAACAGTTTTATGAAAGTGATGAAGTGAGTCACCAGATGCCAGGTAAAAAGGATTTTGTATCAATAAAATTTAATGGGAAACCTGTACATGTTCAGAAATTTTTCATTTTAAGCACTAAGAGAAGCTTATGTACTCTTCAAAGAAAGTTATCCAGATCAAAATGTTGGATTCAGTAAATTTTGAGAGCTTCATCCTAAGCTGTGTCCTTGCTGGATATAGTGGGACACTGTGTGTGTGTGAGTGTGTGTGTGTGTGTGTAGTTCACCAAAACATCAAATTAATAATGGCTCAGTGGCGAACCACTAATCAAAGACTTAATTAACAACTTAATTTGTGATAATCCAACAGATAAGTGTTACTTCTAAGAATGTGAAGATTGTCCAAATAATAATGTGAAAGGTCGTTTTGAAAACTCTTTTAGCCTGAACAGCATTGAAAATGTGACCTTTAAGCAATGGATGAAAACTGATAATAGATCTGTTCTAATAACTATTACAAAACCCACTGAAAAATTTCTGGACTATTTATTTGAAAGCCTACCTAAACTATTAAGACATTCATTTGTTGCTACTTCACAATCTAGTTATTTAAGGCACCTTAAAGAAACTCTATCCCAAGGAGAATGCATTGTAATCTGTGATTTTGCAGAAAATTAATCATTTATTTTATGCTACAAGATGTTGTTCAGGGATGTCATTGGAACAATGCACAAGCAACACTATATCCCTTTGTTATTTATTACATGGGTGAGGATATTAAAAAGCTGAAGCACTTAAGCTTGGTTGTTATATCGGATGGTATAGTTCATGATACAGCTGCTGTTCATCAGTTCCAATGCCTTATGATTGACTTCTTAAAACAGAAACTGCCTCAAACACTTAAAAAGCTAAATTACTTTTCAGATAGAGCAGCATCCCAGTACAAAAACAGGTACAACTTTCTTAATCTGTGTAATCATGAAAATGATTTCGTCATCAAAGCTGAGTGGAATTTTTTTGCTCCTCATGGAAAAAATACATGTGATGGTGTTGGAGGGATGGTAAAACGTTTAGCAGCATTGGCAAGCCTTTGTATTACTTACAATGACCAAATCATGACACCTCATCAATTATATGATTGGGACAAAAAGAGTATCAATAATATGGATTTTTTGTATTCCTCTAAGGACTACGAAACATAACAAAACATGTTGAGGGCCAGATTCACGTCAGCAAAAACAATTAAGGCAACACAACAATTTCACAGTTATAGTCCTATAAGTGAAACTAGAGTTATTAATTTTGAACAAAAGTAGAGATAGTATCTGAGAATGACGACAGTGTGGATATTAATGACATAGTAGGATGTGTAACTTGCCGTTATTCAAATAAATGGTGGCTAGGTTGTGTAATAGAGGCAGATGGCAATGAAGTGAAAATTAGTTTTTTGGAACCACATGGACCATCTCTGTCTTTCAAATATCCCAAATTTCCAGATTTATTAGTAGTGCATAAAAGTGGGGTATTGATTTCAGTTGACCCTACAACACCAACCAGAAGAGTTTATAAACTAACAGGCTCCAAAACTCAGCAAGCAAACAAGAAATTGCTTATAAAATCAACAAAAAAGAGATGAAAGATACGTACAAGATATATTATGGGCCTACTACAGCCCTACACAATATTAGAAGTGTTATATTACTATGTACAAACCCCACTGTTTAGCCTTATGTGATGATGATAGTAACAACAACAACAACAACAACAACAACAATAATAATAATAATAATAATAATAATAATAATAATAATAATAATAATAATAATAATAATAATAATAATAATAATAATAATAATAATAATAATAATAATAATAATTTATAAACAGTGTTGTGGTTGCCAGCTTTCAATCATCAAAAGTTGGCAATCACATGAACACTACTGTAATAGATACCAAATGATGACAAACACTGTAGTGTATTATGTCATAGCTCTTGATCCTATTTAGGTCCCATTGTGAAATTTTCAGAATTTATAGACGTAAACAATAGCAAACTCGTATATAAATTTCAATTTTAAAAAAAAAGAGCTATCAATTTTTTTGAGTTATAATTTAAATTTTAATTGATTTTTATTTTAAAAAATAGTCAAGTAACATCAGATTAAAGCCTATGAAATTATCTTTAAAATTACAAATGCAATATTTCTCTAGATTTAATAGAACTGGAATTATTAAAGATAGGATAGAACAGTGTAAAAAAAACTTATCATTATTCCCAAATTTCAATAATTAATTACTGCAAAATAGAGAATATAATTTCTTTCTGGAAGTATTTTCTTGTTTAGACCTTTAGGGAGAATGATTCCTGAAATTTTTCAAAAAAACCTTACCCGGATAACTTACCCTAAGCGAGATTCGAACTCGCGACCTCTTGAACGTGCAAAAATTAACAGCACAAATACTTACCAAAAGGTATAGTTCATGGAAGTAAGGAATTAGTTACTGTGCACATTGTGTAACTAATCAAAAGAAGAAAAATTATTGTTGTTATGTTTGGTTATTTTTTACAGTTTTCTTTGTTAACTATTCAATGTATACAAGCTTCTTTATTATGCAAGCAATGATCCAAAGTCTAACCACAAGAGGCTATCTAACTTTGACTAATGAACTTAACTAACGGAGCTAACAAACTTATCTAATTAACTAAAATAACTTAACTGACTAACACAGCCAGGGTTCGATCCCAGGCAATGCATGTGGGATTTGTGGTGGACGAAGCAGCACTGGGGCGGGTTTCCTCCGGGTTTTTCAGTTTGCCCCACCATCTCATTCCACTGGTGCTCCATCTTCATTCCATGTATCATCAGTGTCACCGCCTGCAGTGCTGTATGTAGTAAAAGCAGGCATTAAGCAATCACAGAAAAAAATTAACTAACTTAACTAACAGGGATTTAACTTTGAGACAGAATATATGGTTAGACCCCAAAAGGAAAGTATTTATGTAAATATGGTTTATTTTTCATAACGGTAAGGATTTGTTGAGTACTGAAAATGTATTTCTATTTTCTCAATTGTTACAAAAAAGAGTTGTTTAAAAATGTCATAAATGTTAAGTTACATGTTCAAATTTAATATGTATAAATATAAGAACCATATATATTTAATGTTAAAAGTGTAGGGAGGATAGATAAAGATCGCTTCCCTAACATTACGGGAACTATTTAGCGCGTAGGAGGGTTTCAAAGTGTACTTCGCGGCAAAATGAGCGCATACGCGTAGGAATACAAAAGCATTATGAAATGAGGAGCCAACTTTTTTCTTATTAGCATCCTAGGCTCCGGAGAGTGAAGACACGTTTTTGTAACGCACGTAGATGTGGATCTAAAATAGCTAATAACATGAAAAGACTATCAAGAAAATATATACAGGTGCAACGAAAGTTAATTTAATTGTAACGAGTGTAATATTCAACGAAAAAAGTGCAAATAAAAGTTATGTAGTGAAGTTACATCATGTGTTTGTTCATTTCCCCTGTACCACGACCTGGGATAAAAACTCAGCACCAACTTAAAAGCAATGAGAACTACTAAGAAGCTTAATAGAACAAAGAATATTGGCACATAAGCAAGGAAAAACGGCACACATTATAAATTTGCAGCAATGGCAAAATGACAGCACAAAAAAAGTTGCGATGAACAAACAGAAGACAATGAGCTTGGAAAACAAAATTAAGAGGTTGGATCAACAGGATACTACACCAACTGAGGAGAACAATCAAGAAATGCAAACTCTTCAAAATGTGCAAGCAACACGTGTGTTGGGCAGTGCAGCACGGGAGGGAGAAATGACTTGAGTGAAATTGCAGCCGAGATAGAAAGTGATGGAAAGGAGGAGGATGAAGAGGATGAGAAAAAGGAAGAAAGACAGTGAATTAATAAGTGAGTTTATTAGAGTAATGAATAATATGTGGAAGGGGGCAATTCCAAGGAAAATTAGAAAAAATACGAGTGAAAAAGATGACATAGCAGTAGATGTGTGTAAGGGGAAGGCAAAGAAATGGGTGTTAAGTATAGTTGTGAAAAGAGGAGATCAGAAAGGTAGTTATCATGTGTGGAAAGATAAGAACAAACCAGTAACTAATACACCTCGCCGTGTGACGAGACAGAGCAAAGGGTTTTGAAGCTTGCAGTTAAGAGTAACACAGGGAGGGTAGATGTGATAAGTCAGGTTAACTAATACAAATACCTTAACTAACTCACTAACTGAATTCACTAACTAAACTAAAATAAACTAACTAAAATGAACTAATTAAACTACTTAAATTAAGTAAACTAAACTAACTGAACTCGACTAACACCTAGCACAACAGCCCTTCGTGGGCCAAGGCTCACCATCCGGGAACTTCATACCTCACCTCTGCCCAATACAGGCGTCATGAGTGGCATGCAGAACTGGAGGGTGGGAATGGTCAGTATGATAAAGCTGTTGTGGAATGTCATGTTTATTTGTAATATTTGTTAGGAGTAGGATTAAAATAATGAAAAAGAATACCACAGCCATAATGTACATGACTAGGAGAGACACAGATGGATGCATTTTGTTCTTATAATTAAGAAGTGTTTAACACTAGGTATAAGAAAATTTTCCATAAGATTCAACTACAGTCAGGTATAAGTACAATGTCTTTTACATCGAGTTAATGTAAAGAAGATTTTGAAAATGTATAACTTTTAAATTATTGCTAAAGTCCGCATTAAATGTTATTACAAGCATCCAGTGAATAAATTTTCAAGTTATTTTTTTATTGGACTCCTATATCCTTTCCTATAATGTTTGTTTACATCCTCAGAAAGTAATAATCTATTACATGGGCATTTGTTTGCATGCCCAGTGCATAGAGTAAACAATTTAGTTACAGTTCCCAAGAATTCAAAGCAACCAACATTACACTAAACTTAAGTACTACCAACTTTACAATGTGACTTTCAAGTCGGTTCAGAAAATACTGTTTTGCTATATTTAGTGCCAGCAGAGATTTAATCTATAAGTTAATGTTGAATATGGCCAGGTTGAATATAGTTGTGTATTTTCTGTAACTTTAGTTGTATAAACAATTACAAAGTATGAATGCTTATGTAAATACTAACAAAATTCCAACTAAATGTGCACATGGGACACAATGACATCTATGCAAGTAAGAATAGTTTGATTTAAATTTAGCAATTTGTGTACAAGATAATGCTTATGTTGCCAACCTAACACTTTCAATTAACACCAATTATGACCAGGGGAAGAGTTTTAGAAGTAGTTGCTGTTATTGATGCCAACTGAATAGATGGAACAAATATAACCATAGAACACTAGATGGGGGAAATGTATCACAGTTGGCTTTTGATGAATTTCAAAAGCTCGCACTCTCTATACAAGACACATTCAACCTGGGGTACACAAAGACTTCTTAGCAAGTGATAACATTTTAAATATGCATATAATCAATATAATATGTTTCCTACAAATAATAAGAGACATGAATTGGTCTCTGTCTAAGAATCCAACTTGTTTACTATACTGGTTAGTTAATATTGCTGATGGACTTTTGAAAATAATCAAATTACAACTACAAAATCTCAGGTTATATCTTTTAAAATATTTTTCAGAAATTAAGATAGACGATAATACACAAGAATGGATTACAAATCAATTTTGCATCACTGCCATTAATTCCTCTAACATTCCCATTAAATTAAAAGACAGTCTTTTGGAAATGTCCGTTGACAGTTCACTAAAAATAAAAATCGAAAACATGTCAATTTGTGATTATTGGTGTTATGCACGCAAAACGTATCTACACTGAACTTAGTGACACTGCCTTCTTCCATTCCCCTCTGCTTATTTGTGTGAGCAGGTTTCCTGTGCATTGACAACAATCAAAATGAAGCAAATGTGGTTCATTGTCACACACAGCAAAGAGAATGAAACCTGAAACAATATCTGCACAACTGTGCACACTTTACTTTATTAGAAATGGCCTTACGGATTGTCTTCATCCATTAAAATGAGAAATGGCAGACATAATTTCTTGTAGATGATTCTATGGACTTACCAAACATATTATAATTAGAAGAGTATAAATATGTATTGTTGTATCTGGGATGGATTCCATATCTTTCAGTGCTGCTAATGCAGGCTCAAACTCCGGCTTCAGCTCTAATGCATGCCGAAGGTGGAGTGATGCTTCCTGATAGTGGCCATAGGCCTGAAAGAGACAAAATCAAAAGTTGATGAAGGTTCACTGCTGTCTTGGACATAACATCTATAGTTTATTATAACGTAGTGGGAAACGCACAGTGAAGTAATTAGATCTTAGAAGAAAAAACTGTACAAAAAATATAGATCTTGCTAAAACACACAATTTGTGTGCAAATAAGTTTTTTGTAGAATGAACCTTTCAGAGATATTCCTTGTTATTTGTGTGAGTTTTAGAAAACTTAAACTTTTGTCAAATGGAACATTTATATGACCATCAAAATTCCAAATTGGATGCTTATTTTGTACCTTAAATATTTCTCCAAGAGTAAAGTACTGTTGCCACGCGTTCTTATCTGGAGGCTGAACTTCAAGAGATCTTCTGGTAAGGTAAATGGCATCATCTAAATATTGCAAATTAAACAGCACTCGAGCCAAATTCAGAAGAACCTGCGAAAGAAAGCAATAAACCCAATGAAACCTCTGACAATTAAATTGATTTAACTATTTAACTTTTTAACTAAATTTTTATGCACAATAAAAAGGTCAAGCTATCTATGTATGATCATGGGACTCTATAGACACAAACAAATAAAGTATCCTTATTTAGTTATGTGAAGTTCTAACAGAGTTTTATTAACACAGAAACAGAAATTATTTTATTAAACTACAAACATGCACTAAAAGTATAGACACTGGAAGTTATATGTAGTGAAATGAACAATAACTTTTAAGTAACATTTCAATTGATGTACACTTAAATGCTCTAAGTTAGTTTTAATAAACACTATAACATCCCAGATACTATTATTGCAATAACTAGTGTCCATATTCTTATATAATTACATAATCTATTCCTTTATATGTTGACACGTGGAAACAGAAAATGTCTGTGAACTCAAGCATGGACATACTCAAGTTTTATTTCAGTGTATATTAAATTTTTCCAGAATCTTACATGAAAATACATATTTTGGAGTATCTTTCCTTAATTATTTATTATATTTATTTTTTCTTTCTTTCTACGTCTGCCTATTTTTTTCTTCTTTTGGAAAAAATACTAATAATTAATGGGGTACAAGCTGTACATTTTTACACTGAAGGACTGAATCACCAAATCTGTAAAAAAAATGTTCTCACCAGGGTCAACCCTCTCATTAAAGGTGCTCATTTCTGTGATTTTTACTACCTGCAGAGGTAGGTTTTCCATAGGTCAATCTACACACAGTAGGTCCAGAAAAACCTTGTTTACACTACCTAATGTTAGGAGTGAAGGCTTTACAGAGGTGCGATTGGGAAACCTATCTCATACTCCCAATTGCTATTGGTATACAGGCTAAGCACTATTTCATGAGGGTCTTACGATATACCTTCTAATGCTATTGCTGTTCGATTTATATTGTTTTCTATAATTATATACTCCAAAATGCTAATATTTTTTTTGTAGTGTTTAGCACCCACTTTTACTCCCTGTTCCTTCATATTCAATTGTTGCCAAGTGCACAAATGAATTCAAATTTGGTTGGGAGAGCTTAGATGATGGCGCAGTGGTAGGCCAAGGAGTATCACTACCCCAGAAATCATTGCACGGTCATAGAGGAACACCAACTGAAAGTGCAAAAGATTGCTCAAGCTTGCAATATATCATCTGAGAGGGTATATCACATTTTAGCTGAAGAACTAGATATGAAAAAATTATTTGCAAAATGGGTGCCACGCTGGATCAAAAATGCATGAGAATGGAAATATCAGAACAATGCTTGACCCGATTTAGGAGAAACAAATAAGATTTTTTGCGCTGGTTTGTGACCACAGGTGAAACTCAGGTTCACTATTATACCCCAGAGACAAAACAACAGTCAAAGCAGTAGAAACATGCTGATTCTCTGCCACCATAGAAAGCAAAGACAATTCTTTTGACTGGAAAGGTCGTGGCATCAGTGTTCTGCAATGCGAAGGGTATTCTGTTTGTAGATAATCTCCCCACTGGGAAAAAAATTATTGCAGAATTCTATGGTAATCTGGACTAATTACAACAGAACATATGCAAAAAAGGCCAGGTTTAGCAAAGAAGAAAGTGATCTTCCATCAAGACAATGGATGCCTGCACATGTGGCAAAATTACACAAACTGAGGTATGAATTGTTACCACACCCACCTTATTCACCTGATATGGCTCTGTCAGACTTCCATCTCTTCCTGAAGCTGAAAAATTTCCTTGGTGGATGAAGATTCACTTCAAACAAAGAATTGATAGTCGAAGTTGACAACAATTTTGCAAGTTTGGAGGAACCTCATTTTTTAATTGGGATCAAAGCATTGGAACATCACTGGACCAACTGCATTAATCTACAAGGAGACTACATTGAAAAATAAAAAGGTTTCAGTGATGAAAGCACTCTTTTTCTGTTTTGAGAACTTTCCAAACCACCCTAGTAAATAAGCTGTTTATATAAGGTAGGAATAGATACAGTCCTAATTTTGAGCTTTGTGGCACTCCATGTGTTACTTTTTCTAACGATAATGGAATTTTCATTAATTTTCCACTTAAATGATGTAGTATTTCAATGCATTGTTCTCTATTTTGTAGATATGAACCAAGCCACTTTGGTGGTATGCCTCTAATTCCATAGATTTCTATGTTATCTCAGTCGAAAGCTTCACACAGATCAAGGAAAATTCCAGCAAACTTCTAAAGTAAGAACAAATTAGAAACTAAAAACTTCACTTATCTTAGCAATGTTGCACGTTCTTTTTGCACAAACTGACTCGAGTTTCAAGTTGTCTCCAACTCATTCTCAAAGCTATACAAACAACTTGAAACTCAAGTCAGTTTGTGCAAGAAGAATGTGCAACATTACTAAGATAAGTGAAGTTTTTAGTTTCTAATTTGTTCTTACTTTAGAATCTTGTTGCTTCACTGTTAATAGCTTCAGTTTTCCTTATTTCCAGCAAATTATTTCTCAGAGGCTAATAATATGGGATTAAAAGGAAAAGAAAACAACCATGAACTTCCCTTCACCAATAAGCGGCCTAAGAGAGTTCCACTAAAGTGTACCTCTCTCTTTTCCCCTCCCATATGTTTACAACAGGATTATTCTTATCTGAGTCATATAATAGTAGTTTCTATGTTAAAATATTTCCTGGTGCGCTGGACTATGCAATCCCAAATACCTACAGGTGTAAACATTTTATTATGCCATTATGAACATAAAACATACATACTTACAAAAACTCTCTAGAAAATGTATGTGTTTTCTATGCCACATTTGATCTTGTGAAATTAGACAGCTTTCTATCTCAAATTTGTGTGTTTTATTAATTAAAAACCTCCATTTCTACATGCGACCATGAAATACAAAAATGTCAACAATGTTATATGCTCTCTTTGAAGTTATGAGAAATGCACTGTGTTATGTTTAAGTAGTCTTACGTTTTGGGAAACTGTAAATATGTATCAAGAGTACAAAATAAGGCTACAATGTTTCCAGACTAGGCATTAGCAGACTGCAGAATATGGTTTAAGTTATATGTTAGATATTCTAAATCTAGTTTTAGGATATGTAACAAAATGAAGGAAATATGACAGTTGACTTTTTTACTCTTTAGTGTAGAGCAACAGTAACAAAAGAAAACAAAAACAAGAAATAAAAGAACTGGTTACAACTTTAAACATGAGACTTACATTAAATGGTAATTATTATCATTTAATTTAAAAGGTGAGTTAATTAATAACACTTACAACATATTTTTCCGGGACGCATTTCAAAGGTAACTTTCCTCCATTATCAATCGGACAATAACTGGGTTTCCATGGTGCTTGATGGTGCAGATGGTGATGCTTCTTCTGGTGGCGGTTCGATGAAGAAGAAACACCAGAAGAAGCATCACCATCTGCACCATCAAGCACCATGGAAACCCAGTTATTGTCCGGTTGATAATGGAGGAAAGTTACCTTCGAAACGCGTCCCGGAAAAATATGTTGTAAGTGTTGTTCAGTGTTATTAATTAACTCACCTTTTAAATTAAATTAATTACAACAACACTGTTTTCAAACTTCTATGAAAGGAAGATAATTATTATCATGTTTATAGACTATGTACAAACATGGAGTTTGTTAGCAACAATACCTCTGCAGCACTTTATTTATCAAGTCTAGTTTATTTGTCTAGTTTTATAAAAATGTGAGTGATACTCCAAGCTAGAAGCATTGAATTAGAATGGTGATGCACTGTTTTTGTTTAAAGCTCTGTTAAAGCAGTATTTTTTGGCTTGTTAAAAGAGTCCAGCAAGCAACTATTTTAAAGATCTAAATCAGACTTTTTACTTGGCACAGTAGTTGTTTTAGTTGGCACTGCTGGCAGCAGTCATTACACCCATATGTATTGCAAATGCCTCCAGCAGCTATTAAATAATGTCCACTAGATGCACAAGCCTTTATTATAAGAAAACACTGATAAATACTGTAATTTCCATTATTTTGATAATCTGGAGAAAATATTGCTTCCAATAGAAGATAAATAAATTACTTAGCACTATCAACAGACAATACAGTTAAGGATTACTTGAGTGGGACTCTTTCAAAAACAACTAGTTTATTACTAGGAACTTTGTTGATATCAAAGTCCTGTTAATGTGAGGTACTTACACATATGTATCTTTTTTATACATTTTACTTATGTATTTAGTGATCAATAAATTCAATTAATTTTTTTATTAAGCTAAGGTACCTCTGTTTGTGCAATGTTATTTGTGATTAAGCAGAAGCTTTTTAAAAACTATTTGTTACAACCATTTACTTGTTGCAATCATAAGTATTTGTTATGCACATGGTTTTCCTATTAAACCAAAAAGTCATATTTAAATATTTCATTATTTTAATTACTAATTTATTCTTCCATATACAGGTCAAAGTTGGAAAAGTAGAATCATACAAAAAAAAAATTCAGTTCCATTGCTGGATAGGAACCACAAAACTTCAGCTTTCTGTGCCACTGCTCCAACCAATGGGATAACCACAGCAACAACATACCAGCCCAACATTTAAGTTCTCATAATAGTGGTTAACTACAAAGCCCACACTTTACAATTATTGTAAATTGGCATTGTGCCATGTTATCGCAAAATGAATTCGAGAATGCCTTGTGCTCTACTGAGAAAAATCTGATCTTCTTTCTTGGAAGTTTGAAAACAGTGTTATAATCAATTTAATCCAAAAAGGTAAGCCAATTAATAACACTACATAACATTTACTTAAAATTTCCCAGAACATGTTTGATTTAAAATGTTTCGGAGGCTGACTTTCCTCCATTATCAACCGAACATTGACTGGTTCCCCCGGTGTGGATGGTGGTGTTTCCTCTGTCTCCTCTGGTGGTGGTTCAAGGATCTTGCTGAAAATATCCTTTTTGGGGATATCGAAATTGAATACTTGTTTCCATTTTTCACAATGAAGATTTGTTCCCATGTGGACAGTGCTTGTTTTCCCATTACATATTTGAGGAGCTTCAGTTCTGGCTTTATGTTGTGATTTCTTGTGGCAACTGCTGATTCTTCCAACTGTTTGTTTTTTTATGTTCATTGGATCTTATTTCTAAATTTCTTTTGCTTTTTCCTATATAGACTTCATTACAGTCACTGCATTCAATTTGGTATGTGCCAGAATTTTTATTAGGTGGGATGGCATCTTTGATGTTTGAGTTCAGTAGATTTTTTTATGGAGTAATGGTTCACTTATGCTAGCTGAATGTTATGTTCTTTGTTGTAGTAATTTGAACCTTAATTCCACAATTTTCGCCATCAAAACTGCGTAGGTGTGCATCCTTTCATTGTCTTCGGCCCTCATTTCCCAAATAGATTTTGAGGACCTTCTGAAATCCTAGTTTTTGGAAGGCTTAGAACATTTGGAGGAATGCTGGGAAAAGTGTATTGAGCTAAAAGGAGATTATGTTGAAAAATAAAAAAATAAATTACCAAAAATAATTAATTTTTGTATCCTTTTCTAAGGACTTATTGAAGAACTTATTTGCTGCAAATACAATATAAATTTTTACTTGAGAACTAAATAAGCTTCATTAGCGTGTTATGGGCCCACACTGCATGTGAGCTAGTGGACACATATTCTTGTGTGTGATTAACTTTGATGTGAATTTACAAATGAAAAACTTGCATGAGAACACTACACTTCATGTGTGACAAAATGGATGATGGTAACGACTATTGTATGGCCAGAGGATCTCCGGCCCTCACATTTCACAGCTGTGATAAGTTGGAGGGGGAAGGTTAACACTGCCAAAATATAGTAATGAGTTTCGGAAAATAGATTCTCAAAATTATCTTAACAATGAAAGTATATGATATCTATTAAGTTTAAAACATTGAAATACAGGTTTTGGTTTTATTTTCATCCATATCTTTGTTACACCACTATTCTGTTTGAATATTACCTTTACATCTGTTTTGGGCAGTAGCTGTTACTTTTGGCAATACAGGAAGCGAGTAACACACTGCTAGCACCAATCAGTGGGCTGTTAGGCGTGGCTTCCAAATGTAGCACCTTGTTGCCAACTCCGTTTTACAAGGACCACGTGGTTTCAATTGCTTTGGTATTTGTGCATATTTTCAGGCAGGTAAATGGTATACCAATTGTCTCCATATTCTACTATTCTGTGATCATTTATATGCATACTGTCCACGTAAATTTATGAAGTAGCAATGCAATCTGTATAAAATGCTTCAAATGCCCTGTTTGAAATTCCTGACAAAGAACTGGCAACACCATGTCACAAAGCCTTGAGAAATGTCAGAGCCGGAAATCCACTGGCCGTACAATATAAACTGTTGTTGTTAGCTAATGCTGGATTTCTGACAATGAAGTCATTAATCCTCTTGCTCTCCAGTATTTTTCACTGATGGATGGAGCACTAGAAGTGACCGGGCATATTTGAAGGTGGTCTCGATCCATTTCCTCTTGCAGATCACATAGAGGACAGAGTGGTGAAGAATGTATCCCAATTCTGTTTAAATGTTTTGCCAGACAATCATGTCCTGTAATCAACCTGAAGGTTGCAACTGCTGTTTTTCGAGGATACTCAGGAATTACTGTTTGAATGTTTGGTAGTTCCTATCTTTTATTTTTTGATTTTTCATAGTAATATTTTGTAATAATTTTTTTGAATTCAGAGTTGACTAATCTTTTAGCTGCATAAAATGGTAGATTAACTATTGATTTCTACACATTGCCGGTACCCTTTTTTGCAAGAAAATCAGCTTTCTCATTACCACTCAGTCCACAGTGAGCTGGTATCCATTGGAAGACTAGGTGTTTTTGAAGTGCTGTTAGATGGGTAAGGATTTTGCAACATCGTATAATTGTTTGGTTTTTTGGTGACAACTTGGAAGTAATTGCTATAATTGCTGCCCTGGAACCTGAGAGAATCACTGCTTGCTGAAAATGTGAAATTCTGTACAAAAGATTTTGTAGGGCCATTCAAATTGCTTCAATTTCTCCATCAAACTTTGTAGTTCCATAACTTAAAGATTTGTAATAGGAAAAAAGGTGACATGTGACTCCAGCACCTGCTCCGTCTTGGTTTGATAATATAAACTATATATAACTATATATAAACTATAAGTGGATAAACTTGAAGGTTCCGAGAATTGGACAAAATGGAAATGGTATGTGTTGATGTAGTTGCAGGCATATGCACTTGTGAATGGAGTTTAAGGGCCCATCGACAGCCAGGTCATTTGGGTCCAATGCACTTGAAGGTGTTGATGGTGCATGCAAGTGTCCTGAAATCACAGAAAGTACAACTGCGGTATATCAGAAGTGGTGGAAAGATGACAAGAAAGCAGCAAGTTTGTTGGCAAGTGCACTAGGAAAAGCTGAGCTGAGCCTGTGTTAATATGCACCCTTGCAAGTGAAAAGTGGGACAAGTTATGCTGCAATTCAAAAGGAGTATGCAATTAAACATATTGATTGAAGCATTTTTTTTATGTTCAATATGATGATTAAGAAGACATCAGCACATATAAATTGCAGAATGTTTTTATTGATTTGAACAAGGAACTGAAGCAACACAAAGAAAATGTTCTGGTGGAATAAATTTTAAGTGGCCAAATTTTATCCACGCAGGCAGGGCCATATTTATGTAAGGGCAAACCGGGCAACTGCCCAGGGCGGCACATTTTAGGGGGCGGCAAAACTACTGGAAAGCTGCAACATACCTACACATGAAACATCAAGTTCCTTTGGATTCTGGATAAATTGATTGAAGAACTGAACAACAGAGTTTCTTCCTACAAGGAATTCAGTGAACCATTTATGTTTTTGACAAATCTGACGATGCTTAATCCACCTGAAATTCAAGAAGCATCATCGAGACTTCAGAAAGTCTACAGTTCGGACCTTGAAGATTCAGCATTTGTACTTGAATGCTTACAATTCAAAAGCTACATAGAAAAGAATGAAAATGCGACGCACTCTCCTACACAGCTGTAAGGTAACTGTCTAGAGAGTGTTTACCCAAACTTAAACATAGCTCTACAAATATACTTGAGCACTCCTGCTTCCAACTGCTCAACTGAGAAATCATTTTCTGCTCTAAGACGCATAATTAAGAACATCACAAGTGAAGGATCGTCTTAGTTATCTTGGTGTTCTTGCAATTGAATCTGACTTACCAGTGAAAATGGACTATAACGAACTCATAAACTTGTTTGCAAATGACAGGGCAAGGAGGAAGCCTCTTGTTATTTAAACAGTATATGTTTTGACATCTAATATGGGGTGATGCTCTTTAGTATAAGTTCTTTCTATTAAGATGTTCCTACTTAAATTTTAATAACCTCACTTATGGTGTTTGCCACTCATACTTAAGTATCCAAACTAGTGAAACCATTCTCTATGTTGTGAAAATTTAAGTAATATATGTATTGCAATTTTGGGGGGGGAGCAAATGTTTTTTTGCCCAGGGGTGTCAGAGGTCCTAAATTCGGGCCTGCACGCAGGGAAAAGAGTACAACCATTTGAAAGACTTGTGGGACACAATTCCATTTGAAAATAAAAAATGAGCTTGTTGATTAAAAAATCTGCACAACTGAATTGCATGATCAAGCTGCAGGGTAAACAGCTGCAGTTGTTGCACATGGTGGTGCCCCTGTGAAGAAGAATCAGAAAAATAAAGAATGCTAATATGCTAAACATAAATTTCCCTGTCATAATTGTCAGCAGCTAGGCCACTGGCCAACAGTGTGTCCATTCAAGAGAGTTGGCAGCACTGGGCAAAAACAGTCTGTATAGAATGCTGAGTTTTTGACAAGAGTCTTTGGTGTCTCAGTTGACAATCTTGTGGAAGCTGACAGTTGGTACTGTGACAATAATATCACATGTCACATCACTGTGAATAAACAATATTTTAAATCTTATACAAAATTTGTTGTTCCTGAAAAGATTTCAGCTGGAAAACGAGGTGTAAGCATGTTGGCATATGGGCAGAAAACTGTGAAAATTCAAACATTTGAATAACTCTTGGAAAAATACTGAATTGGAAAATGTGTTTTATGTTCTTAGAGCAAGTGCTCATTTGTTCTCCATGAATGCAGCTGCACGGAGAGGTTTTTGTACACAAAACGGGCAATAAAAGTAACATACTTAAAGATAGTCACTAGGCAACAATGACGACTGGACATATCATCCAAACCGAAAGAAGAAATGTCATTTAAAAAATTCACATACCACCCAAAGACATTTGACAAATTCAAAAAGACTTTTAAAGAATACAATATACAATTGGTTCCAATCAATAGATATAGCATTACAAATTTACTTGGCTCAAACACTAAAGACAGCATTGCAGCAAATAAAAAATCTGGAATCTACCAAATAGAATGCAATAACTGCAATATAGAAAAAACTAAGAGGAATTTGGAAACGAGAACAAAAGAACATTTCAGATGTATAAAACACAAACATTTAGAAAAATCAGCAGTTGGCCACCCATTTTTGGAAAAATCACGACATTAACCCGGATCCAAAATTATTAAAACATATCAGAAAACCAAGAATTGTCAACGTGGGAACAGATCTTCATCTGGAAAAACAAAGACAGAGTTTTCACTTTTGATATACCACAAGGTAATCCATTATACAAGTTCTTAAAACCACCATCAGGGCAGCCTACAGGAGACACCAGACCTGGGAACCAGCCTCTGCAGTTCAGTCGATGTCCGGTTGATAATGGAGCCTCCAAAACCTGTACCATGAAATTTTAAAAGTGATTGTTGCTTAGTGTTATTACTTGACTCAAAATTCCTATTTTAATATGATCCAACAACACCGTCATCAACTTCCAGTATTTATTATTACCTAGATAATTATTACCAAGAATAGAATTGAGTGAAATGCATCTTAGGCTATGGAGTCATCTGCAAGCAAAAGGAAACTTTGAAAATCTACAGTAACACTGACTGCAACGGTGATAAGGACACAGTATGTCGATAAACAACTCTCACTTGTAGAGCTACATCATGGTTCAGTCAATTGCAAAACTCAGTAGCATGGAGGCAGAGATAGTAGCAGCAAATGAAGGAGCGAAGAAGTTGATCTGGTTGAAAATGTTGCTATTTGAATTACCTGGAACTGCCAATCAAGACAAACCTCCTACGCTTTATGCTGATTATGCTAGTGCTGTGAAACTGTCCAACAATAGAGAATATCATAAAAAATCAAAGCACTTAGAAGTTCATCATTTCTATGCCAGGGAACTATTTTCGGTTGGAGATCTTAGACTGCAGTACACTGAGGGAGAAACCAATTAGCTGATTTGCTGACCAAGCCATCAGAGTGGGTTCAATTTGAAATGCTGCATAACAAGATTGTGGAGCGCAGAAAATTAAATCTTATAAAACAATTCAATATTGTTTTGTTTATTATTTTTCTTTTGGAGGAAATTTAGATATTAAAAGAAAAATATGAATATGCGAAAACCTCTGAACTATGGAACTAAGTTGGCAGGACTGTGGAAGTCATTGCTGAAGTTCTATGATTGTGTTCTGCATGCCTTAGCTAACAAGCCTTTAAAATTATTATTTGCTGCAAATACAATGTGACTTGTTACTTGAAAACTAAATAAATATCATTAATAAGAACACAGGAAAATTCACAGGTTATATACAGAAAATTCATATAATGTATTTTCATCTCTCATGTCAATATTTGAAATGCCTTAAGTTTCAATCAAAATTATTACAGCCATTTTTAGGAGGTAGAAAAAATGCTTTGAAAACAGTTGTTTAGAGCAGGAAATAAGAGAGAGCCATTAATGACTTTGATTTAAATATGACATCTGATATTTATCAAACATTTACTTTTGACTTACATAGCTCTCTTGCCCTTACATGCATGTGTGCACACACATTTCCATGTATATTTTCTGAGTCTTATTTCTCTATTCCCTCTAAAAGTTTCTTGAAACATAAATATCTGGTGAGCTCGTCATGTGGGATTTTTGTGTGGAATATAATGTATCCTCTAACACTTAAACAGTGGGGAAAGTAATGACTACAGTAAATGGAATAATTTATAAATTTTGGATTATCTCTATCTACTGTCCAGAAGTTGTTGTTGTTAGCTAATGCTGGGTTTCTGACAATGAAGTCATTAATCCTCTTACTCTCCAATATTTTTCACTGATGATATTGAAGAGAGCAATAGCAGTAATAGTAACCACTATTTAAAGAGCACCATATTTTTATGTTTTGGTGGTCACATCGCCCTCTCACAACCCCCAGAATGTCTGGAGGACCACACCTGTCGTTGGTTTACGGGCCTCACCGACCTGACCGGGAGAGTTATCAAAATGAATTCACTGACCATATCCTCTGATTACCAACCAGAGGACGCATTACATGCCATGACAGGTCAGCATGTTAGGGGTTAAGATTTTATAGAGAAATGGAGAGGTTGGAAAAATAGACTCCCTAGCATCGGGGTCGGAAGAGAACAAGCGATGACCAAGGTAAGGTCAGATAGAAAAGTTACAGTGAGGAGCAAAACACCAGTAAGTGGAAGTAATGTTCTGCTCAGCTTGGGTACCTTGTGGTCGCTATTCACATATCCCCTAGACACCAGTAAGTGGAAGTAATGTTCTGCTCAGCTTGGGTACCTTGTGGTCGCTATTCACATATCCACTAGACACCAGTAAGTGGAAGTAATGTTCTGCTCAGCTTGGGTACCTTGTGGTCGCTATTCACATATCCCCTACTGTCCAGAAGTAAACCCCTTAATTGGAGCATTATAAATAAGATTCTTCAGAATCCCAATTTAAAGCACACAGGACGTCTTTTTTTGTTGGCATTTTATATAGAATATTGTTTTACACCAGTCCTTAGTAATAAATTATAAAAACTAAATAACTTCATTGATGTCAGTTGTATTACCTACTACATTACATGCAATGTTAAAAAGCACAGCTTATTGAAATTCAAAAGAACTAAGAATGTGTTGAATAACATCTGAAATGGCACAAACTAATTCAAAGGAGAAATAGGGAACTTTGTCAGAACATTAAACCTTTTCACAGCACATACCTCTGCATTATGTGGTGAAACTGCCAGTGCTCTTCTGAAGCACTCAATAGACTTTTGTGCATCTCCTTTTATGCGCCAGAAATTCCCTATCTGATTGTAAAGTTGGACTGACTTCGGTTTCTAAAAGCAGAAAGAGCACAAAAATGAATTTAATATGTCAAATTCAATGACAATAAAATATTCTTTGCAGGTACTGATATTAACCTCTCGCTTTGCCTTCTTCAACTTTCGTTCCAATGCGTTGACATCAAAATCTGTGTTCTTTGAGCCTTTCTTTTTAAAAATCATTGCTACTTGAGGCTCTGGAACATGAGGATGATTGTGCCTGTTTGCTACCCCAACAAGGTTGTCGTAGTAAGTGAAATTAACAGACTTTCCACAGTCTAAATATTCATCACTTTCTCTGGAAGCTTCATTTGAAGATTCCTGAGATACAGGCTTTGAGTTCCAACCATTTGGAATTAGGTTGGTTTTATTGCTTCCACTTTCCATGGACGTACTTCCCAATCTGAAAAGCAAATGTATTGTAATGATTGGGGTAACTATATTGAAAATTGAAGTTTTAATACAGGATTCTGAAACAGGCATCCTTACCTATCATTTGCATTGAAGTGCATGGACTGACAATCAGAGCAATAGTATTCGATATCTTGCTTGGTCCATGTTTTTCCGTAATGTATGGTAGATGTTATTATGTTGAATATCTGATCGTTATCCGTAACATGCTCCTTATTCACCCCAGGCAAACTGACAATCCTAGGAAAGGGACTAGCTTCCACAATTTTACCCTCTTCAATGTTCAGTTTCCATAATGTTGAAGTTCTTGAGTTACTTTGAAGGATATGAAATGAAAAAATGTATAATGCCATATAGGTTAAGCATGGCACCTCACTCATTATTTCGCGTGAGTTGCGAATCCCTCTCTGATATGCACAACCTAATGTTTTGATACTTCCATCACAACAGAGCCGACAGCCGCATCTCCCGATTGAATGGCGGAAGTTCAAACGAACCGGACACAGCTGATGTTGTTCCTGCAGTTAATATTGGACCAATCCTAGGCGGCCAACGTGTTGTGGAAGGAACGTGGAAGCAAACATGGGGTCCTGCAAGACGTGGAGTTTATTGTTGTCATTTTTAGGAATAATTGCTCTTTCAAATGCGGGAGGAGAGACTTTGGTTCTTTTGGATAACCTAGCTATTAAAGAAACACATTCGATGTTCTTTAAATCTCTACAAGGTACGTAATACTTTTTACACATAAGCTGAACTTAAAGCCGGCATGAGGGACTACGGCATAGCCTAAGAAGGTTTATTCGTTTAGTTTTTCTCCAGTTGCAGTTTTAAAACTAAATATTAAATACTTGTTAGTAGTTAAATTATTTTCTAGATACGCCGTTGTTTACTCGATCTCTAAAACCTACTCTTCCATCTAGTATTTTTGTAATATCATCTTGGCCGCTATTCTGTAGGATAACCTTTGGGTGTTATATTGTGATATTCTTCTGTATGTTTCCATCATCTCATGTAAAATTTTGTTTACTTTCTGTGCCACGTTCATATTGGGTAGAGAAGGCACCCAAAATTCGATACTGCGATTTTAGTGGAAACACAGCTATTGAGGCCCGCTTAAGAAACTATACTAACTATACTAAATAAATTATATTTAGAAAAACGTCCGCGCGCGTGCGTGTGTGTACTTCCACGGGTCGTGAAGTCATGCGTCAAAAAGCGAAAGCTAGGTTGCATACCAAGCTTGGTATTCATGTTCAGCATCCTCCAAGGATTAAAAAAAAAACTCCCACCACCTCAGGTTATTCTTTACGTAGAACATTTTTCGAAACTTTTGATTTTATCAAAAATGTCTCTTAACGATTATTACTAAAATACCACATGTTTAAGATATTTTCATGCCAAATGAAATATATGGTGCCATCAGATTAAGCAGCTACGCTTTCAATGGCATCTGGGTGGCAGCCATACTCTGCTTCTCTCCCAACACTTTCCCGCGTGGACTCTTATGCAGTGAAACAAGAAGGGTAAATGGACAAGGTCAATTAGAACCATTATTATTGCACAAATTACAATATTGAATGTCCCTTATGTTGCTTACCTTTTCAAAAATGACGTTGGAAATGTTCTCATTGTGCTTGAAGGCAGGAATAGCAGTGTCTTATCAGATTGTCATAAATATGCTGCAATTCTTAGTATATGTTGGTCATTTTGCCCTTCAAGCAAAAATTGCAAATGTGAGGCCTGGAGATTGAGCAGCCAAATCCTGCACTGATCACTATCACTAAATGCATTGCAATTGCTTTGATGTTGTTGAAATATGCTGTAATTTGAGTAATTCTGTCACTTTTTGTACTGACCTAGAGTTGACTCCTGTTTGCTGCACTAACTGCGAGAGACACTTTCATAGAAAACGTTATAACCACATGCTGATCTCATCAATCTTTTTTACTGTCAAAACGTGATGTTTCTTATTCTTTTTTCTGTGCTAACACTGATCCCATACTTTTGAATTCCTTGCATGAGCGTCGGCAGACTTTTTTCCAGGGGGGGGCCACATGTTGGAAATTTGCAATCATATATTATTAATTCATTATTTTATTGTCAAAATTTATATTTGTTGCATATAACTGTATTGATTAATGCTAAATAACAATTGTTCTTAATTAAAATAATAGTTTAATAGTCAGTAATTGATTGCACATTAAGTTCACCAACTTCCAAGGGGGGGCCGCGGCCCCCCCTTGCCCCCCGTTCGCGACGCCCATGATTCCTTGACTATTTTATGAACTGTGCTTCTGTTGGGCAGATCAGTATCAGGAAAGCATTCTTGAAATACTCTACAATACAGAGACGGAGATTTGTTTTTTATAAAGTTGCAGTAAATACATTTTTTTCTGTACTAAATTGGACCATGATACCTACATAAAAGAAATGAGGATAAATAATGAAGTGAAAGATAATCTTAGGAGGATCAGATGAAGACATAAATGCTAGAGTTAGAAAAGCCAGATTCTCCTTCATACAACTTAACTCCATTTGGAAACACAAATAAATTTCCTTGAAACCTTAGATTAGAATCCTTAACGCCAATGTGAAATACATTCTACTGTATGGCTGTGAGACCTGGAAGGCAACCAAATCAATAGAAAAGAAACTGCAGGAATTTATAAATGAAGCTTAAGATTCATGGGTTGGCAAAAACCCATACCAAATAAACATCTGTAGAAAGCATCAGATCAACGTGAAATTGTGAAAGACATAAAATATAGGAAATAGAGATGGATTGGCCACTCACTTAGAAGGGAAACAGAAAATATAACAAGAACTGCCTTTGAATGGAACCCCCAGGGATCAAACAGAAAATGTGGCAGACCCAGAATAACATGGTACAATACAGTCAGAACAGAAGCTGAAATCATTGGGAAAAGCTGGAGTGAGATTAAGGACCTGGCTAACAATAGAATCCATTGTGTGCTTTTATCAAGGCCCTATGCTTCCCAGATGAGTAACAGGACTACTACTACTAAATTGGACCATGACTTGAACAAAACTGAAAACCACCTTAACCACCAAAGAATGTTTACTGCTTTCCTTTGTCATATGTGATGTTATAGCAAGACCTTCAAAGAAACGACCATTGTGGCAAAATGTAGCGGTTTCTGGGAACGTAGGGTTAAGGAGGCTCTGCCCATCTCCTCCGAGAAGAGCACACTGAACCGGGATGTTGGATTGCAGTTTAGTCCTTCCTGGAAGCCAGCCTTAAAGTTGGAGATTGACTGGCTCAGAAAAAATAGATTCCAACGGAGCATTGAACAACCTCCAGATTAAGACTGGGTGTTTTCTACTCAGTATATACTAGCGGACAGTACTTATACTGGCCCCTTCACTCTTGCTAGTAATTCATCATCCTGATGATGGGAGAGATGTAAACTCCCGAAATGTCGATGGCTCTTCATCACTACACCTGGCTTGAAGCCCGAGAACAACTTGAATATGTTGTCGCCAGTAAAGCTTCAAATCATATTTTAAATGTCTAATAGTTTGTCATAACATCCTTTCAAATTTAATGATACAAAGATAAATATTGACATATATAGGAACAAAATTAATGCTGTTATTGCATAGAATATATACTTTTCAGCCTTTTTATTTTATAATTGTTTCAATTTTAATACATTTAGGATTATTGAACAATCTTTAGGCCTCAGATTCTGATTCAACATCTGACATGTTATTTGGGACATCATTATTCACACATTCTGTGTTAGGCACACGTACCACTCAGATCTTGTGGTTTCAAAAATTTATGTAGTGACAAAACATCAACATGTTTTGGCTCATGACTCAAATTAAGGGCTGTGTAACTAAGAAAAAGGGAAGTGTGATTGAAAAAATTAAATGGTTGATATATTGCAGTGTATGTATTGGAACCATATTACACCCTTTGGAGAGTAGTGTATACGACAATACTTCTGGATGCTAAATCTGTAACCTTTGGCACATGGTGTCTTAAAAAACATTGGAGCAAGAGCCTCTGACCAATCTTTAATTCAGGAAAGCATCATTAATGACAATGAATGGTTTCGGGGACACTCTAGAATCTTCCAACATTTTCATATATTCAGAAGGAACTTCTATGTTTTCAACCCTCTTTACCCCAGCATACCGTATTTCCTATAAATTGTATCCAACTCTAATTCTGATTATTTTATTTTACCATTATTAATTTAAATTGGCATGAGAAGTAGAACTGGAACTTAAAAATTCAATGCCACAACTGGGATTTGAACCACAGACCTTCCGCTTACCGGGCGGCTGCTCTAACCACTGAGCTATTGTGACAAACTGCCAGATTGGCATTAAATTATCAAACCAGTTCGTATTTCTCCTGGTAAACCACAAAGGCAGTCTCACATCAGAGACAAATTACCCCAATGGTGACTTACTATTGTAAGTACTTTATATCCCAGGATTAAATAACCTTCAGATGGTAATTATTATTGATTTATGCCAACAAACTTACTGTTGGTGTTTTTAAACACACAAGCCGTGTGTGGGCAAAGTTTGAAGGTCTGTGGTTCAAATCCCAGTTGTGGCATTGAATTTTTAAGTTCCAGTTCTACCTCTCAAACTTTGCCCACACACGGCTTGTGTGTTTAAAAACACCAACAGTAAGTTTGTTGGCATAAATAAATATTAAATTGGCATGTTTACTTTGTCATTGTTGGCAGCCCGCTAATTGCGGGAAGTTGTTAAATTGATTTTCATCTAAATAAAGAAAAATAAACTTAGTTCACTAGAAGATATTGCAAAGAAAAATTAAAAAATACACACCTCTTCTTGCAACAAGATTAACTGGCTTGAACTTCTTGGCTGGTATTTTCTTTACTGTGCATTCGGATATAAACATCTTACCAGAATTTCAACGTTTCTTAGCAACATTTTGTTTCCAAAATTCAGAATTCCATTGTCTCTTTACCGCAACACAGTTACTTTCATTGTCATCAGTGATAATTTCTTCTTCTTCCGAAGTAGCATACTTATCAATTGTGTTCATCTTTACCTTGTCTGCCCGGCCATGTGGTGAGAGGCTTGGCCATGGGTGCAACAAAAGTGTAGCATGCAATCTACTTTCCAAGGAGTTCCAGCCATCAAGTGACGCCGTACCGAACTAATTGTTGTACAGGTGATAGTTGAATGTTTGATGAACACAATGCGTGCATTTATGCAAAAACAGCGTTAGCCGGCTAACGCTCTTGTTGCACCCAGGTACTCAATTGTAGACTGTATGACGTCTTTCCATGCTTTTGCAATATAGTGGAGGGCATCAAACACTGAAATTCTGAAGGCAGAAAGGTCTTTACCAGCATCCAATGCATTCAGTATGCACTGCACCACACTCTTTCTGTAGGCTGATTTGAAGGAATGAATAATTTCTAGGTCCAGGGGTTGCAGTTTACTGGTGTGCTCACTGGCAGGAACTCCAACTGTACGTCGGTCTGGGTGGCTCAGTTGGTTAGACGCTGGCCTACGGATAACAAGGTCGCGGGTTCAAACCCGGCCCAGGCCGATGGTTTTTAAGTGTGCTTAAAAACGACAGCTCCATGTCAGTAGATTTACTGGCATGTAAAAGAAATCCTGCGGGACAAAATTCCGGCACACCGGCGACGCTGATGTGATCCTGGCAATTGACAGCGTCGTTAAACAAGAAAATAATTTTTTTTTTAATTCCAACTGTACATTTCTCAGATGTATGTCAACAGGATGAGCAGGACAGCGGTCAATAAAGAGTAGAATCTTCCTGCTCTGTGCACCCATTCTGACATCAAGTGCAGAAAGCTGCTTCCGGAATATATCGGAGGTCATCCATGCCTTATTGGCATCATATGACATGGGCAGGGAACAGACATTTTTGCAGCATCGAGGTTTTCTTGATTTACCAATTACAAATGGTTGAAGCCTTTCAGAGCCATCTGCTTTGGCTCCCAACATAACAGTAAGCCTCAATATGCTGTGCTTACCGTCATGACATTTGTCTTCCTGTAAACACCAGTGTCTTGTTGGGCAGAATGTTAAAAAACAAGCCAGTTTCATCTATGCTGAATACGTCCTTAGGATCATAATTCTTTAACAGTTCTGGAAACCCTTCCATTGATCCACTGCTCAACACAGTTGTCACAGATGGAAGCAGACTCGCCACACACAGTTTTGTATGTTACATTTTAATGTTTCCTGAAGCGGTCAAACCACCCATTTGATGCAGTAAAATAGTTTATTCCCAGTATGGTTGCCACATGAAGTGCCTTCTCCCGTAACAGCACTCCACTGATTGGAATATTTGCTGCTCTCGTCGTTTCGAACCAGCTTCTCACTATTTCCTCGAGTTTGTCGTATTTTGAGTAACTAACGTACTTCCTCTTCTTTGCATGAGCTTTTCTTCAGTGGAAAAAGACTTCCTCTCCCTTTTCTTCTCCATTTCTGTGACTGATAGAACGGAACTTGGAAATGAATTGCAACTGGTAACACAAGATAGTGCAAATATCGGCATCTCCAGCATTACCACACCCACAGATATCAAGTAACTGTGGCCAGCGGTTGAGACTAAGGTTCTTTGAATGTCATGACCAACAATCGTATGGTCTAACACCATATTGCTTTGTGTTAGAACTCGATGGGACATGGTGTAAATGGCAGGAAATTAAAATTTCACAAACATAAATGCCGGGATTCTAATTTTGAGTATTGGAAGATAGAAGGGACCTTAAAAAAATTGTTGTAAACAGCAGGGATGTAAAAGCGGGGTAGTGCTGTATGGAATTTATTGATGGCATTATGAACAAGCATGTGTACTTCGACATTCTAAAGAACAACGTAAAGCAGAGATGGGCATGGCATCTGGTTATAGGTTTCAGCAGGATGGCAGTAAACAAAATATGATGTGTTGCACTCATATGACTTTCTCTGTTCTTGTAGTAACCATTCTTACAAACTCGTATTCCTACATCTCTTCATGTTAGTTGAGATAAGCATTTGTACAAATTATCTTATTGCTTATTTCCTTGTAGGTGCAGTGGGAATATGGGAATACAGTAGGCTTTGTGCGATAGTCAAATCTTTTAAAGCTTTGAGATTCCGTTCTCTTTGCACAATTAACATATAAAACAATGAACAACGAGGTTCCATTTCACGAAAGTTTTAAGTTTTCCAAAACTCACACAAATAACAAGGAATATCTCCGAAATGGTTCACCCTACAAGAAAATTTATTTGGACATAAATTGTGTATTTTAGCAAGATCTACATTTTTTGTATAGTATGATTTGACCTATCTCTAATGGTTTATCAATTATGCAAAAGTCGTCCAGAGTAAATACGACTACAGGGGCTATAGCCAGAAAATTCAAGGTATACATTTCATTTGACATAAAAATATCTGAAACATAAGACATTTTAATCAAAATTGTTAGAGCAATTTTCAAGCAAATCAAAATTTTCCATGTAAAAAGTAGTTTAGAGTGGGGCTATTTTCTTCAAAATCTTTGTGTCGCATCCTTGAAAGACATTAAACTTATATACCAACTTAACGTTTTTGAGTTACGCTGTCCACAGACTGACTGACACACACATACACATGCACCTTTTTCTAAAAATCCCCTTTTTGGATTCAGGAGGTCCCAAAACATATTTCTGGTGAAATCTCGACATCGAATTTTTGGGTGGAATACAATACTTCTACTTACAGTAGAGAAAGTAAAAATCAATATCTAAACAGTAGTTTGACATAGCTCTTAAAAGTGTGTATGCACTTCAGGTATGTTTTTTGTTCTGAGTAAGTATATGGTAACAAAATCAAATCAGTTGGAAGGAAGTATAGATTTTGAATTTTCACAGAACCATTGCCTTAAATACTGATTTATTATTTTTGCAGAAAGAGGCTATGTACTGACATTCAAATCAGCAGATGATGCAAGCCTTGTACTGTCAAAATATGGAGAATTTTTGTATGAACATCTGATTATTTTTGCACCATCAGTGGAAGAGTTTGGAGGAGCACTTAGTGTGGAGACTATTACAGAATTCATTGATGGTGGAGGTAAGATCTTTAGTGGTTAATGCTTTGAAATTGTGCATTAAGGCTGCATGGTCTCTGAAGAAATAATTATAGTGATTTGTATCAACTTTGCTGGCTTTGTTTTGTCTATTATTTTGGAAAGGTAATCTACAGCAGCTTATTGCCCTCTAGAAGATTCTTATAGGCATAATTTGGCTTCAGAAAAAACATGCTTTTTCACTCTGAAAATATTAAAAATAATTATAGGTTTAACAAGTTCACTTATCGCTATTCTTTATTCACTGTAAGCTGAAAGCAATGAATTGCTCCACAATCAGTACTGAGATATGCCTCCCGCACACTAGTGGTTTAGTTTACACAAACTCCCCAAGGGTACTCAGAACAACAATAATATTGCTGTCACTTCCTTGTTCAGATAAATAGAATTAGTCTGCTCTCTTGTCAAACAGCTAACCATTGCCTTATGGTCGTATCTGAAAGCTGATCTGATATGCTCTCATGACATTTAACATAAATCATTTCCTTCTTATAATATGAACAAAAAGTAAACATTGTTATTAAAAATATAGAATCCTATGCCAGTTATAATAGAATATCAGCTGTATACATAAAGAAACAGAAGCTACTTATGTAATTAATCTGAATCCACAAGTGGCTCAATTCCTTTAAAATCACAGGTCTCTGATTCGTTGCTACTCAATCCCATGTTCATTGTTAATGTATCCACTATGCTATCTGCCACTCCCTCCGTATCCCACATTTGCTGTTTGTCATTTATCACATATTGAGCACATTGATGCCACCTTTGCTCTGTAATTTCTTTGAACCCTCATTGCATGAATTGACAGACTTAGCTAACTTGAATGTTGTGTTGTTTTGTACTACATAACCCTCAAGTTCACTCCAAAGAAGTTCTACTGGATTAAACTTCCAGTGATTTGGAGGCAGTCTGAGTATTGCCTGCACTTTGAGCAAAATTTCTAATTATATACTTTTCAAGCAGGTTTTTACACCCCTTAACTATACCGTGGGAGAATTAACCTGGCACTTGACGTTACAGCTGCCTGCCATCTGCTCTGTTGCAACGTTGCCACTTTTTCACTTTTTTTTATGGGCAGTGGTTCCACCATAACAAGAGGTCGACCATTTTCCTTTTCTTTTTCAAAGTATTCTCTTATGGCACATACCATCTCCCAGGCCTGACTTTTTAGGGTTATTGCTGTACCAAATATACAGTTTTTGGCTTTACAGGACTATAAATCATTTTTGAACAAAATGCAACATAACCAAGACCACTAAAATCTGTTACAAATGTAACAAAACACTGAAATATGCAGCGGTAAACTATATAAAGTATATGAAATAATATAATTGCAATCCCCTCAGATACACTGTTGTTTGTAATTTGTCCATAAGTCACCTTCTTTCACTCTGCACTTATTAAACAAACAATATATTGTTGTGAGCGGCAAAACATGCGGAAGGCAGAAGCTGGGAATAAACAGATACACATACATAATGCAACATGGGTGTGTAAACACCTCTGGTCACGTGATAGTCACATGGTGTGTTTATAACACAATTTTTTTTTTTTTTTTTTTTTTTTTTAATTAACGTCCTCTAACATTGTGTCATATAGGACGAATGAATGAATGAAATGGGTGAAATGATACTCAAATGAGTCCGATGTCTGTGGAGCTTTAAGTTACCCGACATTCGTCTTCTCAGGGTAGGGAAAACCTCGGAAAAAAATCTTACCCGGATAGCTTACCCTAAGTGAGATTCGAACTCCCGACCTCTTAAACGTGAGGCAGACACGCTAACCATCACGCTATCAAGGTGGGCATCGCACTTCTAGGCTCGAGTTCTTCTTCTAATGGCCTTCCTTCTAAAAACTTCTAGTTCATTTGGAATCTTGCTGTCGAGTACAATTTGGCGAGATTGACTGCTTCCTGTTGTTTGCAATCAAGTCTAGGCTTGAGTTAAGGAAGTGTGTTTATAAACCAGTTTTTGAACACTTCCTTAGTCCTTTTGTAATACTAGTCACCTGTCTTCTTTGGCTTAAACGCTAGTTCCCCGCCTCGGTAGCGTGATGGTTAGCGTGTCTGCCTCACATTCAAGAGGTCGCGAATTTGAATCTTGCTAGGGTAAGTTATCCGGGTAAGGTTTTTTTCAGAGGTTTTCCCTACCCTGAGAAGACGAATGTCGGGTAACTTAAAGCTCCATGGACCTCGGGCTCATTTGAGCATCATTTCACCCATTTCATTTCATTCATTCGTCCTATATGACACAATGTTGGAGGACATTAATTAAAAAAAAAAAACTGCTGTAAACAAAGTCAGTGTCACTGCCACTATGCAAAATAATCAAGTACTGAATTTTCCCGCTTGGGTTTATGAAAAAACAGCCAAGCCATACAAAAATGCAGTCTATTTGCTTTTAAGACTACTGTCACTCCATACCTTGGAAGGAATACTTTCCTCTGATTAATCCAAGTTTCATTTAAGAAGTACAAAGAGTGCCTCTCCCTCTTGAACTTGCCCAAGCAAAAGCTCTTGGCAATGAACCCACCATATTCCAAGCAAAAGTTCATGCCATAGAAATATGTGCCTACATAAATGTCAATAAAGGCACATAATATCTTATTGGACAGTCATCCTTCTTCCTCTTACTCACGGGAGCGATCTCAGCACATGTTCTGCTGTGTCTCGTTGCTGGCTCAGTACTCGTATGCAGGAAAACATGCTGCTATTGGAAACAAGTTCCAAAGCCAAATCACCCAAAACAATTAATTGAACTGTCAGTAAAAAGGGCAAAAAGGATGTTCACACTCAGTGAACAGAAGTTGAGGACTTTAAACGGCCTCCTTACTGGACACTGTCCTCTTAGAGATCTCTATAAGATGGGAAGCTTGAGGCGAACATATGTGGATTCTGTTTACACAGAAAAGAAACAGTAGGGCATACTTTGCAAATGCGAAGCAACTGCCCAACAAAGAATAAAGCACCTGGTGTTTGCTTTTCCAACCACAGGACAAAATGTCTTAACAACACAAAAAATCCTGGGCTATATTAAATGCTTTAAATTATAGATCAAGGTATTTGCAATAAATCTAATAAAGATAAGATCACAGTAAAGTGAACCCAAATGGCTTAAACAACCTACATATATCTAATCTAAATTCTGTAAGTATATAGAAAATTCTATTTGGTTACATTTACTGTATATGACTATTTTCTGATGAAGCCCATACCATGTGCAATGGTCCAAATGGTGAAGAAAAGATTAGAATTGAGTTCGTGAAACTGCACTTAAATTGTTTCAAGGAGAGATAAACAAAACTTTTAGATATTAATGTAAAACAAATTGCCCTATTTCATTGCCTAATCATCAGATTTTTTATGCTTTTTCTTTCAAGTAAAAACACAGTGTGATCATTATGCGAATAATAAATAATAACTTTCAGCAATTTGTGTACAGTTACGGGAGTAAGAATGAGCGTGAACATATTCAAGCAAGCATATTACGCTGTTCATAGTTGAAGAAAAAGGAGAGGGAAGGTAAAAGTGCCACATTAAGCTGAAACCTCTGTGTAAACACCTACTCCAATAGCAGAAATATAAATAATGGTGACTTCATAAATTGGGATATATTCTTCACTACTGTCTTCTATGTGATCTGCAAGAGGAAGTGGACCAAGACCACTTTCACATATGCCTGGCTCTTTCTAGTGCCCTAGCTCTTAGACTTCACCGTCAGAAATCCAGCATTAGCCAACAACTTTCGTGGTGGATGAAATGGCACTGGGATGGGTTTCCTCTGGGTTCTCCGGTTTCCCCCACCATCTCATTCCACCGGTGCTCCATCTTCATTCCATGTATCATCAGTGTCACCGCCTGCAGTGCCGTAGTAGTAAAAGCAGGCATTAAACACTGTAAAAAAAAAAGAAAAACTTTGTAAATCATCTTTTATTTGCAAAAGCATTTACAATATTGTTGAATTATATGTACCTTTTAATTGGAATCGACATTATCTGGTTCTGACTATGAAACACAGTATCCATTACTGTATAACTCTTCAGTATGCACTAACACCTCACTATCAATTTCTAAAAACTTTCAGAATTTAGGGCCATGAAAAGACCATCTGGAATAGCTTGTAGATTCTTGTTGCATTTTCATTTTATGCCAAACTCTTACAAGTGTTCCACTTATGAAAAATCCCTTTCTTCCACTCAATTACCATTCTGTTCCACGAATACAATCGCTCTTAGCTAAAACCTGGTGTATAATTTCTGTATTTCCCAATACTGGTGTTTCATAAAATAAGCACTTGTTAGAATGACTATAGAAACAGATAGCTGTGCACAGCTGAAGAATAAGGTAGTTATTGATTTGGAACAGTTTGCACCCCTCGCCATTCCATTCACCTCCAGCTCTGCCAATTCTGTAGCTTTAGGTGCTTGAACCAATCATGTTCATTGATGAGCTAGCCACCATCTCAACCAGCTGATGCACTACATGATGTGTCTTCAATGATTTCAGGAATCGGTATATGCCTCAATGTCGAGTATGGAATGAGCTGTAGCCTCTTCCATGAATTTAATACGACTAACAGTACTCAAGATTGCAGTGTTGGCACATTAATTTTCATTGTTTCTTGATAGTGAACACCTGGAATATTGTCACGATTATGCAATGAAATACGGTATATGTGTGTAATACAATCACAGCTACAGAGGGCTGTGCTGTAGCCAAGTGGTTAGATCATTCGCTTCTCAAGCGGCCTGGTTCAATCCCAGGCAACTGCGTGTGGGATTTGTGATGGACGAAGCGATGCTGGGGTGGGTTTCCCCCGTGTTCTCTGATTTCCCCCTCTATCTCATTCCACCGGTACTCCATCTTCATTCCACGTATCAGCAGTGTCACTGCGTGCGGTGTCGTATGTAGTAAAAGTGGGCGTTAAACACTATAAAAAACAGTTACAGAGTACATTCTTGTGTTTAGTTTAGTGACCGTAAATAAATTCTTTACATGGTAATTATTATTTTATTTATGCCAACAAACTTACTGTTGGTGTTTTTAAACACACAAGCTGTGAATTTGAATTTTTAAGTTCCAGTTCTACTTCTTAAATTCTTTACAAATTAACTATTTCAGAAAGATCCCATTGTTTAACTGTGTGTATCTCAAAGTGAATTCGTGGTAAGATATTTTGTTACAGTAGAAACACAGTTAGCTGTAGACATTTTGAGTTTGTCTTAATGAATGTCCCTAATCCTGTATCAGGTAATGTACTTGTTGCTGGCAGTTCAAATTCTGGTGATGTTCTCCGAGAATTGGCATCAGAAGTTGGATTTGAAGTTGATGAAGAAGGTGCCTCTGTTATTGATCATCTGAATTATGATGTTAATGATTTGGGAAAGGTAGGTACATAATGACTTTTGTATGAAGTATATTGAAAATTAATGTTCTCTGTACCTAAGCATCTAATGCCATTAGAGAAAATAATAGTGCATCAGAATTCTGTGCATTTCCACTCTTGATTAATCTCCAGTGTGCAAAAAGGTTCTTACGGGCCCTGTTAACTTAAACTCAAGGACTTTCAGAATAAAGATTTTGTTTAGTAAAATATAGCAGAGAAACTCCATGTTTCTATGATGCTTCGTTCTCACAAATTCAAAGAATAACTGATGAAGCTTCCAATACAGTGATATCTTAGAACCCTGGTTGTCCACCATTCACTGCAATAATTGTACGGCCAAGCAATTTGTTTCTCATACTATGCATGAGTTTGCATGTCAATCTGCCAGAAATGCCTAGATGTTTTAGTTTTGGAATTGTAATTTAATTCAAAATTATCAAAGATAAGTAAAGTTAAATCACTAAATATATATTAATACTTGTTGATTTATAGTGCTTCACTGTCAATAGTTTCATTTTTTTCGTTGTAAGTGTCCATAAATTTCTAAATATAGATAAATAACCAAGCACATTCAAAGTGTGGCTGAATAGAATAAACTGGCATAATTTCGATCCCAACCTAGGTTCCATTATTTGTCATGACTTTTCATTTCAGATGACTTTGAAATTACCTTCTGGTTTAAAAATGAACTTCTCGAATATTAAAACAAGTAAATAGATTTTAAAGAAAACTGCCCTTACCTTTTTGATATTGAAACCAGGAAAACATTACAAGTTTCGGAAAGCATGTAGTGCCTATGTAAGGAAGAAGATTGTCAAAGGAGCAGTAACAGATTTGTGAATAAGTACATGTGCTGATTTTGCAATACTATGAAAAAGCAGAAAATAGCAGTATTGAAGAGCAAATTTATAATGTCAGGATAATTTTATAATCTAAATTTGGAGTGCAACGTGAACTGAGTAGGAAGTTCTTACAGAAATTTTAAATTCTGAAACTTCTGCAAATGAATCAGAAAATTATATAGATATATCTTTTTTGGAAACACCTAGTAACAGCAGTAAGGACCGTACTTATTTCATACAACAATAAATTTCACAGAAACAAAATTCAGTAAAAGTCCAGGGTGCCATAATGTTTGTTATGCGGGAATGTTTGCTATTCCCGGGACATAAAGTACTTGTAGACGCCGGCCGTGAAAGCCTATGTAGCTTTATAAAGTACTTGCAATAATAAGTCACCACTGGGGTAATTGTCTCTGATGTGAGACTGCCTTTGTGGTTTACTGGGAGAAATACGAACTGGTTTGAGAATTCAGTGTCATTCTGGCAGGTTGTCACAGTAGCTTAATGGTTAGAGCACCCACCTGGTAAGCGGAGGGCCTGTGGTTCGAATCCCAGCTGTGGCACTGAATTTTAGAGTTCCAGTCCTACCTCTCAAACATTGCCCACACACGGCTTGTGTGTTTAAAAACACCAACAGTAAGTTTGTTGGCATAAATAAATAATAATTGCAGTTATAGATCTCTATCTACCTGACATTCTCTACATCTTTTTGTACCTTAAAAGGTTTGCTTCAAAGATGCATTGCTTTTGTGTGAAGGGATGTTTTATGTGAACTGTGAGCTTTGAATACTTCATATGGCAATTTGCAACATATCTTGGAGCAGGTAATGGCATTCATAGGGAAAGAACCAGTTAGAACAAAAATAGCTGTAAATAACTTGTGTAGAACAGGTGAACAATTTTAACTACTTGGGAAGTGATAATGTTTATGATAAGGAATCTGATGGTAGGTTTTATTTTGTGAAGATTGCATACATTTTTGTTCAGCCAATTGAAACTTTAAAAAGAACAAATAATTTATGTCAGCAATGTATTTATTACTAATGTAAGCATAACTGTAACTAAAATCTCCATTTAAACATAAAAAAAGGTCCTATAAATTAACAAGATATAATATTCAAATTGTTTGCTGTAAAATGTGTTTCTTTTTACTTTCGCTACTGGTGAGTAGGGGAAGTGTTGTATTCCACCCAAAAATTCGATGTTGAGATTTCACCGGAAATATATGTTTTGAGGCCCCCTGAATCCAAAAAAAGCATTTTTAGAAAAAGGTCTGTGTGTCTGTCTGTCTGTCTGTGTGTCTGTGGACAGCATAACTCAAAAACAAAAAGTCGGTTAAAAGCCAAACTTGGTATTTAAGTTTAATGCCTTTCAAGGATGCGACACGAAGATTTTGAAGAAAATAGCCCCACCCTACACTACCCTTTACATGGAAGATTTTTCGAAAATTTTGATTTTCTTGAAAATGGCTCTAACGATTTTCATTAAAATGTCATATGTTTGAGATATTTTGATGACAAATGAAATGTATAACTTGAATTTTCTGGCTATAGCCCCTGTAGTCATATTTACTTTGGACGACTTTTGCATAACTGGTAAACCGTTAGAGATAGACCAAATTATACTATACAAAAAATACAGATCTTGCTAAAATACACAATTTATGTCTCAATAAATTTTCTTGTAGGGTGAACCATTTCGGAGATATTCCTTGTTATGTGTGTGAGTTTCGGAAAACTTAGAACTTTAGCGAAATGCAACAACGTTGTTCATTTTTTTATGTTAAGCGTTCAAAGAGAACGGAATCTCAAGGCTTTAAAACATATGACTCGCACAAAGCTTACTCTATTCTAATATTTCCCTTTTACTTACAAGGAAATAAGCAACAAGATAATTTGTACAAATGTTTATCTTAAGAAGAAGAACATATAGGGATGAGTTTGTAAGAATGGTTTGGACAAGAGTAGAGAAAGTCATGTGAGTGCAGCACATCAGATTTTTTGTACTTAAGAACAACAATGCCTTCTATAAAGAGAAATATGGTGCATGCACTTGATATTGAGTGGCAATGTTGTACTACTTCTATTCACTAGTGGTATATTAGTGGCATGCCCCAAACATTAGGAGGTTTGGACCCAATATAAAGAAGTTCTATACTGTTATATGTCCAAATCAACTAGGGTGTTTCAAGGTAGACTGATCTGTTGCAGCATACATTGATAGTGGCGGACCCATCCAACCTCATAGATGCTCCTGTAATTACTGGCTCTCGCAATATCGCTCCTCTACTTTATCAAGGAACAGGACTTGTTGCAGACAGAGACAATCCTTTGGTGCTGCAGATTTTAAGTGCTCACAGCTCTGCATATTCATATGTACCTGATGAACCTGTTAAAGAGGTAAAAATCTTTTCATATATTTTATTATAGATACCTAACATTGTACTACGTAGCAAAGCCATGAAGCATATCAGATAGAATGTGAAACTGCCGAGTTGTTTACTTGAACCTTGAACAAGAATAGGATCCTTGCTGTTTGAAAAATTAATGATTTATAATTAAGAGGTGTGATACAAAACTATAAAATGTGCTTCTAAAGCTGCAGCAAATTTAATGACAAAGGATGAATGCTGTAGCAAAATAAATGTATAACAATTCTGCAGCTGAATGTAATTAATAAAAATGAAAGATGTGGCACGTTGAGAATTATTACTGAGGGTATATATTTATGTACATTAAATAAATAATTAATGTTTTAATTAATAATTCACATATTCTGTTTTGGCTTTTTACCCTAATGAGGCACTTGAACAAACAAATTTTAATTGTTTGTGGCTATGGTAATCAATAAATTCAAGTCAAAGCAAATATAAGCAAACAAAATCTAACACGACAAAATTTCAGATAACACCTTGGTTTTGTGTTTTGACTTTGGCTTTAAATATAGTTTATACAGTCTTCATGTGTTACTTAATGTTTCAATGTGACATTTATTATTGATGAGGAGCTTTAAGCCTCATGGAAATCTTGCCTCAGGTACTCTCAAACTTGATGACAAATTTTTCTCAACAGCTTTTTAAAGAATAATGTTCTGCCACAGAGTTTTCCCACTTAACTTCAGAATGTTTGTTCACTTTATTCCCATAACAGATATGACAGCTTTAGTAAAGTACAGTTTAGATATTTTAACCTCTTGAGCGCTATGAATGTCCATTTAAAATGACAGATGAGCATTATGGGCATGTATAAACATCCTGATCGTTTGTGCATTTAACTCTTATTTAACCCTTATCTAACTCCACTTATTTTAATTTTCCCTTTATGAAACATTTAAGTAAAGCCTGTATACTTTACTGGCTTACCGTTGGTGCAGTTTTTATCGTAGTGTTGCTTCAATTTTAAGCGATGTGGCCCTTATTTTCCTCAGGGCGTGGTAACCGATGGAATGAAAAATCACACGATGTTTCTTCACCACAATGTATTATTTTATTAAGACTTTTTCTCTATTTTATATTTAAATAAATCTTCTTAGCACCGTTTTAAATTATTTAAGTCCTTCCACTTTTTCAAAAAGTGGAACAAAAGCTTGATGAAAGTCTGGTAAACGTTCTACAATGTTCACACGCTACCAAAATACGTCCTATCATCTTGGACACGTAGACGCTAGTGAAAGGAGTCTGGCGTCATCTCGCATGATACTATCTTTCCCGTATACATCCGCGTATGCGTCCATCAAATAGTTCCCGTATTGTTAGGGAAGCGATCTTTAGCTATCCTGATTTCGCTTTTATTATTGAACACATATAATTCTAATATTTATACATATATATTAAAATTAAATATGGAAATATTTATGACGTCTTTAAACAAACTTAGTTGTTCATAACAATGAACATTAGTAACACATTTTCGTCATTTAACCATCTCATACCAACATCAAAAAACAAATTACACTCGTAACAAATATTCACGTAAACGATTTTCTTTTGGGGTCTTCTAATATTTTGTCTCACCGTAATATGTTCATTCTGCAGTGATATGCCTCAAACCAGGGATAAACACACAAGGGCACATCTCCACATTTGCGAATTCCCTTCTTGTGGCACTCAAAACACTTTCGAGATGGGCGGGACTTCTTTGCTTTTGGTGGTATTCTTTTAGGATAATATTTTCTTTGAAGTCTCAGGGGTGCAGGGGTTCTGGATTTTCTACCCCCAACATAGTGTTGTTCAATTAGGCTGCGAGCTATTGATAGTCGGAAGTCCATATAGGTCATTGTCTTGTATGGGTTTAGAGCTCTCCAAATTACCAAACAGTTGTATATGGTTATATCCAGTTGGTGCAAAAATACCTTTTTATACCACTTTTCACTTCAGCTACAAGCAGGAAAACATATGTATGTATTTCAAGAAAGAAACAAATGGAGCCTGCTATCCAAGTTACGAAACACACGTAAGGAAAAGTTGCTAACATGCTTTATTCTGATGACTCATAGGCCACATGTACACTAGTGCTTTATTTCACACTATGCTATGTTTTGCTGACGCACAAGCCACACATACAATGGGTCGACTACTGTTTCTTTCAGAGAACTTATATTAGATGCGTTCGACCGAGGAAAGTTAACTTTTCACCACAGTGAAACAAAATAGTGCCATTTCAACGATTTGTTAAAGCAGTTCTACTTTGCTAATGACATACATGTATACTGCATATAACGAGTTTTATACCAGTTTTTGTTTCATTAAAATAACTTAATATTTACGCAAAATACACCTGTGTATTTACAAAGCACTTTTAGCACATTTAACAATTTAAGTGCCTGGCATTGGATATTGGTTAGCAGTTCTCGGCCCGCGGAGGCTTTAAATGGCCAGTGCTCAAGAGGTTAAGTAAGAAGTTAATTAAGTATATCTAAATGGTAAATTAGCTGAACTTCTAAATAAGAAAGAGCAGAAAAATGTTGTTATGATTATTTTCTTTTCATATTTAACAGTCTTTGATTTGCATTACTATTTTATTGCACTGTTTGTTGCAGTACCCTCATGCTGTTGGCCGGAACACTTTGCTTGTTGCTGCTCTACAAGCAAGAAACAATGCTCGAGTTGTATTCTCTGGCTCACTCTACTTCTTCTCTGATGAAGCCTTCACATCACCTGTTCAAAAGGCTCTGGTTGGTATATATTTTACTATAAATAGTTTAATTAAAAAACATAACAAAACATAACATTTAACAATGTCATTAATGGTCAGTTGGTAAGCATTCTGGATTCTTAACTATAAGCCCAGGGTTTAATTCCTGGCTAGTGCAGGGTCATTTTTAATTAAAATCTTTTCTTACCTTCCTCACAGTCTGGAAGTGTGCATGTGGCAGTGAATGTAGGTTTCATATTAGAAATTATTTTAAAGACTGTGTCTAGGAGTGAATGTGAGTGTGCTTCAAATTAGGAATGATTTTAATAAACATCTTAGTACATGATTTATTTAATATTCCAGTCATGCTATCCAATGTACCCAAAAGTTACGAACAACTGCTTCAGAGGGTTTCTCCATTTTCAGGACAGCAAAACACAAACTATAGGAGGAGCTATAGGCTCTGATTTTTTATTAACGTCCTCCAATGTAGCATCATATCGGACAGTGAATGAATGAAATGGGTGAAATTATGCTCAAATGAGCCTGAGGTCCATAGAGCTTTAAGTTACCCAACATAAGGATAAGGGAAAACCTCAGAAAAAAACTTCATCCAGAGAAGTCAACCTATGCGAGATTAGAACTTGCAGCTTCTTGGAAGTGAGGCAGACACGCTACCACCATGTTACAGAGGCAGGCACAGGCTGTGATGAAATGCTACTTAGAATACTAAAGTTTAAGGTTAAAAATAATAAGTATGTAGACATCAATTTTATTGGATAATTGTATATTTTATATATTTCTCCACCGACTGCTTAGCAAGTCATCTCTACAGAATAGGTATCTCAGCCTCACCAATATGTGTCCTGTGTAACGATCCAGCAGAAATGAATGAAGACCATTTGAAGACCTGTGAAGCATTAAGATCAGAAGAAACTACAGTTTAAAAATATTGGAAAGCATGAATGCTAATGGCTTCATTGCCAGATGCAAGGCACTAGAAAACAACAACATATTTCTCCACCAATTGTACTAATTTAATGCTGATCTCATCCTCACTCATGCAGACCAAAGTTCCATGTATAGTGTCACTCCTGCAGGTTAGATGTTCAAAAGCAAACAAAGAGCTTTACTGGAACATTTAAGACTTGATGCATAGAAATGCAGTATGCTGTGTCTTATCGGATGTGGATAGTGTGATGAAGATGACCTATCATGACACACCAGTGTGCAGCGATTTTTGTTTTTCTATTCAATTGCATTGGGTTTCATTATGTTACATCAAGTTGATGACACTATTGATTGTTGCAATCGTGACTCGATACATTTGGTGTGTGGCCTTCCTAAGAGAGTGAAGGGAAAACTGAACAGTAATCAGAAAAGGAAGGAAGAAAATATGAAACTAGGCTTAGTAAATGATTAGAAAAGTCAAAGGAGAAGAAGAAGGGAGGGAAGGGGAAAGAATAGAGCCAATTAGAAAGGAAGGATGTAAGAATGAAATGAATTAGGGGAAAAGTGATCAAACAAGGATGTAAACAAAAGTGATAAAAGTAGGTAGGTCTTAAATATACAGGGAAAGTTAGCAAGAGAAGGAAGAGGGGAAAATTGGCAAAATGACTATGGGACCAAACATTGAACACAGCTGAGAAATAGTAAGAAAGAAGCAACTAGTACTTATGTACCAAATATTTAAATGTTAAGAGCAGTAATTGTCATTTTTTAACAACGCTTTGAATTGTCAGGATCATATCAGTGCCACCAGAGTGCCAGAATTTGGTCCCGCAGGAGTTCTTTTACATGCCAGTAAATCTACTGACATGGGGCTGTTGTTTTTAAGCACACTTAAAAACTAAATGTGTGGGCCAGATTGGGATCAGTAGGCCAGTGTCTAACCAACTGAGACATCCAGACTGACAAGAGCAGTGATTGGCTGCCCAGTGACAATAAGGGCTGGGATTCAAGTGCATGTGCGACCAAAAATGTAAAATGAGTGCTCATTAACCAACTTCAAGTACAAATTAAACAACTGTGTATTCTACCCACTCTCCCCTCCCCTTCCCCCTCTCTCCCCACTCTTGCAAATAAATAGTTACAACTCTTTGAGAGGTAGAACCGGAACTGAAACATTCAATGGCACAGCTGGGATTTGAACCACAGACCTTCAATTTGCCAGGCAGGTGCTCTAACCATTAAACTACTGTGACAACTTGCCAGAATGGCATTGAATTCTCCAACCAATTTATAGTTTTCCCGGTAAACCACAATAGTAAGTCACCATTAACACTTCTATTCAGGAGGGTGTCATTCTAAACTGCCTAAAAATAAGTATTATACGATAAATATGGAAAAATTGAAGCTATTAACAGTGAAGCAACAAGATTCTAAAGTAAGAACAAATTAGAAACTAAAAACTTCACTTATCTTATTGTTTTGGTGCTATTAAATGACCCTGGGGTTTCAAGCTATATATATGGCTTTGAGAATGAGCTGGATATAGCTTGAAACCCCAGGGTCATTTAATAGCACCAAAACAATAAGATAAGTGAAGTTTTTAGTTTCTAATTTGTTCTTACTTTAGAAGTATTATACGATCTGTTCATAAGAAAGGCGATTAACACCTATACTCCATCCAGCCTTAGATCTGTACCTTTCCCTCTGCAGTAAACTCATGCTCGTATCAATTGCCACTTACACAAATAAACAAACGCCATGTGGACTGCGTCTCATGTTTATGTTGCAACAGAACAGTATTTACTTGGGATTTTTAGAAATAGCCTGCTATTGTGTTACATTCGTGTAATCTTTACCAGGGTTGTTGCTTCCTTGTTCCAAGTAAATGCTAAGATATATGTCCTGTATAGAACTATTCAAATATAACTATAATAACAAAAATTTGCAAATAAAAGTTGAGCTGAAATTAAATGTAACATAAATAAAACTCACATTAATTCGTAGCTGCATCACTGTGATAAGGTGCATTATCCATTATGATATCGGGTTCAAGATTCGGAAGTACACTCTCAGATCACTCCCTGAAAACATCACCATTCATATCCTCGTGGTAATCACCTTTACGTTTTGACTCAAAGAGTAGGGCAGCATCTTCCACAAAACCGGAATCACTACCAATGTGCGTAATAATAAGGCATTTTCCTTTCCCTGTAGGATTTTTTAGCCCTGTTGACATTCCACAAAAAAATGCTTCCTTTTTTGAGCCCGTGGTAATGTCAGTACATGCATGGGATGTAGTATGCCCTTCGTTAACCCACATTTCATCAAGATAATGTATTTTCTTAGCTTCTGCTCTGTATCGGTGCATATTCCGCAAATAACGCTGCATTCATAACACAATATCCTCTCTTTCGATTATTACATTCACTTTATTTTTCTTCCTAAATCCAAATCCAATTTCTAGCAATAATTAAATGAATGAAGGTAGTGCTGGATCACTGTTGACACTACTTAAGACTTTGTCTAATGTTGGCGGCTCATTCTTGAAGAAAAACTGGTGCACTTTCCTATGAACAGCACGTTTGGTAAAGCCATCTGTTTTTTCTAATTCTGGCTTCCGTACTTTTCTATTCTTCTTTGGTGTCTGCAAAGTTCCTGTTTGCTTGAGTTCCTTATGGGCACATTTGATACCGCACTTGAAAATACTGGTATAATCTGCAGATAATTTCACAATGTTATTCACAGTGACAGAAGGGTACCCTTGCATTAGTTTGTTAAAAGCATTCAGAACTATTTGTTTCTCACCACTTTTTAACGACTTGCCTTTAGAATGCTTCACTATTTCACCTTTATTTTCACTAACAAAGCTAGCAGCACCTGTAGAAGCATCCATGTTTATCACCTTACTGATTACTCACCATTGTCGTGTGGATGCATGCAAAGGAATTAACTGGACAGAATTAAATGGAAGCTACAATCTTCTTTACTCTTACTATTCTTATTAATATTATTTGTTATTTTGTATTAGTTAAAAGTTTCAAACTATGTTTGCTTGCCATACATCATGAAAATTCACATATAATCGCCAATATTTAAGGTACTATATTTTGTGGTGTGGTTTGGTTTTGCATGTATCGCAGGTTGTTGACAGCATAGTCTTTACATCAAGTGCGGATCTAAGAGTGGAGCGATTATAATGAATAATTATAGACCAATTGCACTCTCATCAGTGATCGTCAAATTATTTGAGAAGATAATATTAAAGAGACTAGAGAACTTTCTAAATAAATACAACTTTGTCATTAATAAACAGCATGGATTTAGAAAGAGTTACTCCACAGTCTCAGCGGTTACAACATTCATTCACTAGAATATGGAAAAATTAAATGAAAGTCAAAAAAACAGCATCTATTTCACTAGACCTAAGCAAGACGTTTGACTGCGTTAATCATAAATTACTTTTAGATAAAATTGAAAACTTTGGTATTAGCGGCATCCCACATAAATTGATTTCCTCTTTCTTAACAGACTGAATCCAATGTACAGAAATTATCTACAAAACATACCACATTATAAAAAGGTATAGATCAGATTTTTAAGAAGTAATTTGTAGGGTTCCTCAAGGTTCAGTCCTGGGACCAGTTCTATTTATTTTTTATATAAATGACCTACCTCAGCAAAAGTACTTCAGCACCACTACATATGCAGATGACACTAATATTCTATGCTGGAGTAACAGTTTAAGTAGCTTACAACATTCAATATAAAAAACTATCACACTATTTGAGAAATACTTTGTGCTCAACAATTTGAGTATGAATAAAAGCAAAACCAAAATGATTGTGTTTGATTTAAGTAAATTAAAGTCTCATGACAGCAGGAACTGGGAACTTCCTCCCATGATCACTGACAAGCACTCTTTTCTTGGTGTACAAATAGACAACAGACTTTGCTGGGAAAGACATATAAACATCACCTGCAATAAATTAACCAAAGCCGTATACCTATTCAAAATTATGAGGACTTACGTCAATGATGAATCTGAAGCTCGTCAGAGTCAGGCCAGCACAGACAATGTATCTTACCCTGAAGATGCCAAGTGCAGTACGTGGCGAAATGATATTTTCTAGGCCATGGCTTACAAGCCCGGAAGAGATAAACACAGCTAATAGTCATAATGAATTGGTTTTAAAATGATGAGGTAGTACAATAAGCTCAAGGCTAAAGTGCATTGTTTATTGTTATCAGCTGTAGAAATTACAATGTAATTCATAGGGTCAGAATACATATGGTTATATATAATTACATATAAAAACATAAACATAAAACATAAAAATATGGTGCTCTCTAAAAAACGGTTACTATTACTGCTATTGCTCTCTTTATATTGGAGAGCAAGAGGATTAATGACTTCATTGTCAGAAATCCAGCATTAGCTAACAACATAATTACATATAAAGAACTTCTACAAAGATATTTATATACATCTACCAACTAACCCGTATTTATGACCTTACAGCTATGGCTTATACCCTATTTAGAAATTCTTCCATTGAGTAAAAACTCCTATCTATGCATACTTCTTCAATTCTACTTTAAATTTACATATACATGTTATTTCTTTTATACGAGGGCCGTTCAGAAAGTAACCTCCGATCGGTCACAGTGCGGGTAGTGGGGGAAGTAGCGACGCCATCTGTGCATTCACGCACTCAGCAGGTCAGTCGGCATCAAGCCGTGGTCGAGTGAACGTCGTACCTGCGCTAGTTTAGTGTTTGTGGCCGTTTGAAATGTGTGCTGCAATAGAAAACCCCGCCAAATGTGAAGTGCGTGCTGTTATAAGGTTTTTTACAGCCAAAGGATATTCTGCAGCAGCTATTCATCGTGAGCTTTGTGCCGTGTACGGACCAAGAGTTATGAGTGAAGGAGTGGTCCGTGAATGGGTACGTTTATTTAAAAGTGGACGAGAAAACATTCATGATGAAGAGAGGAGTGGTAGACCATCATTGGTGACGGACGAACTCTTTCAGACAGTTGATGCAAAAGTTCGTGAAAACCGACGTTTCACAATGTCGGAGTTGTCTACTGATTTTCCACAGATTTCTAAGACTCTCTTGTACGAGATAGTGACAGCAAGATTGGGTTACCGTAAGTTCTGTGCACGATGGGTGCCCAAAATTCTTACCGACCACCACAAAACTCAAAGAATGGCCTCTGAATTAGACTTTCTGTCACGTTTGAGGACGAAGGTGAACCATTGTTAAACAGAATCGTTACCGGGGACGAAACCTGGATTAAGTACGTGAACCCTGAGACAAAAGAACAATCAAAGATGTGGGCACATTCAAATTCGCCTACCAAACCAATAAAAGCCCGGCAAGATTTTTCTGCCCGAAAATTGATGGCAACGGTGTTTTGGGATGCAAAAGGGGTGGTGTTGGTTGAATTCATGGAACGTGGGACGACCATTAATCAAGACGTGTACTGTGAAACACTAAAAAAATAACGACGGGCTATACAGAACAAACACTGTGGTATGCTGACTTCCGGTATCGTTTTTTTGCACGATAACACCCGTCCTCACTCTGCTCGCAGAACAACAGCCCTTCTTGAGTCCTTCAAGTGGGACGTTGTCAACCATCCACCTTACAGCCCAGATCTGGCACCAAGCGATTATCACCTCTTCATGCATATGAAGAAATGGCTCGGGTCCCAGCGGTTTGATGACGACAAAGAGCTCAAAGATGCGGTCACAGGCTGGCTCCAGGCACAAGCGGGTGATTTTTATGCAGAAGGAATTTCAAAGCTTGTGAACAGATACGATAAGTGCCTCAATCGTTATGGAGACTATGTAGAAAAATAGTGCAAAGATGTAGTTGTAAGATGTACATATTAAAATATTTTTATTTAACTTGGTGAATTTTTTGCAATCAACCGGAGGTTACTTTCTGAACGGCCCTCGTATTTTGTAGTAGTTTGTTACATAGCAAACATGCAGCTACAGATGGTTTGGTTTTGCAAATTTCTAGTGTATGGGAATTTATGTGAAAATGTGTGTTATCCCTAGTGTTGTATTCATGAATCTGGTTGTTTAGTTTCACTCTTTCTGTTCTTTTTGCTAGCAAAATGATCTCAACTGTGTACAATGACTATAATGTCAAAATGTTCAATTTCTTAATGTTTTATCTACAGGATTCCTGTCTATTTAATCTTAAAATTATTCTTATAGTTCTTTTTTGCAATATAATTAATAATGCATCTGGAGTAATGATGGAAATCTGCATCAGGAAAGAAAGGCAGTACCTGGTAAGACAGCTAACTCGTGAAGTGCGTAATAAGAGCAAAGTTGGTCTATTGGTGCATTTTCCACCAGCACATTACATCTCAGTAAAGTCCTTAACCTTTTAATTCTTTGATGCAGCATCACCGGTACACTGGAGCATGTCCCGTTGAAGATCCTTATATGTTAACAGGACAAATTCTAACTGTTCTTTACTTCCTTTATTATATTCTAAATCCACTAATTATCAAAATTTGACATAACATTCTCTGCCAATAAAATAAGTTATAGACTTAATAATTTTAAAACTATTTCGACAAGTATTAATGAAATTTAACTTTAATTCCAGGGAGGTAAGAAATATGATGTGTCAGGAAACCAACATGTTGCTACAGCCCTGAGCCAATGGGTGTTTAAAGAACATGGTGTTCTTAGGGTGAAGTCTGTATCTCATCATCGAGTAGGAGAAAAGACCCCACCACAAGCATATACCATCATGGAGAATGTGGTAAGCTTCCAATTTTCACTTCTGGTTTTAAGAGTTGTTTAAAATAAGATGGATTCTATTGACTTGAAGGAGTATAGTACATGGTTAAGTCAATTTTGCCTCATGTTGAAAAATAGAAGCTTGTATTAGAGACACAGCTCATAATGTGTAGGATATGTGTGGAAAGTTCTTAGAGTAAGAAGACATTTCAAGTATATACAGGATGACCACAAAGTTCACAGGTATATATCTCTTAAATGAATAGAGAAAATCAAATACCAGGACAAATCAAAAAGTCATAACTAGAAGATCTTCAAGTATAATGACTAGAAGAACATCTAAAAGTGAAGCTAGAAGAAGATCTACAAGCAGAATAATTAGAAGAGGGTCTACAAGTGTAGCTTGAAGATCTTCAAGTATAAGAACTAAAAGAAAGATGGCGCCGCATGGTATACAGACGAGAGGCATGATCCGGGGAAAAAAGGTAATAAGTGATGAAAAAAGAGTAAGTAATCGAAATAATGAAACAGAAAGCAATATAAATGACAGTAAAATACATGGAAATAAAGGCAAGACTTCGGAACAGATATATACGCTGAAAGCAAATCATGAAAATCAGCGAACCACGATATCGGACGTGAAGCCAGAAAAGCGAGAAGATGAAGCGATATTGTCCCTACAACTAATTATTAGAATGCTAAACAGGGATTTAAAAACAGCACAGGAAGAAATAAATGCACTTAACAGAGAAAAAAACGAACTAAAAAATCAGCTACAGCGTCAAGTAGAAGCACAATCTTACGCCGAGGCGGCTAAACATAAACAACGTAAATCAAGTGAAAGTTACTGTAGGCAAGGCGAGCTTTTCGGACTCAATACAAAAAATAGATTTGATGATCGGGAAGATATAAATGAAGATTGTGAGTTCATTCACGGTGATGGTAGTGAAAAAGTGAGCGAATCATCTACTGGAACTAGATATGAAACGAAAAATAAATATAAGTGGCAAAGTGACGATTTTAATGAACAAAGAACAAAAAAAGTCGCTCTTGATTGTTGGAGATTCTATAATCAAACACGTGAAGGAACCTAGGGCTAAAATAGAAGTAAGAAGAGGAATCAGAACTGATCAATTAGCAAACATCATTGGATATGGAGACTTGAAATCGACGATAAAAGACAATGGTGGGGAATTTCAGGCGGTGATGCTACACGTGGGTACAAATTCCCTACATCACACAATTCCGGAAGTGATCGCGAGTGATACAAGAAACCTTATTCGAGTTACAAGAGCTAAACTGCCAGCTGCAAGGATCTTTGTAAATGGAATTCTGAAGAGAAGAAATGTGAGTGACTCTTATATTGAAAGAATAAATGAGGTAGTGCATAGTGTATGTGATGAACAAAAAGTGGTGTGTGTTAATACAAACAAATTTTGTGATGACAAAACTTTAGGTAGAGATGGTGTACATTTAAATAGGCATGGAGCACACCTGCTTAGTAAAATGATTAGTAAAATAATTGATATAATACAGGGAAACTAATCTCATGGGTAGGAGGTGAGGAAAGAAATGCAGCAAAATCGGGTAAGGTTATAAACAAAATCACTAAAAATCCTGTAAGTAAGAATCATAATATAGAAATAGAAAACACAAATAGACATGGTACCTTTAGTCTAATTCATCAGAACATTCAGAGTATTACAAATAAGAGGGCACTAATTGAGCAAAACATACTTACCTTGCAACCAGATATTATAATTTTTTCGGAACATGGACTGAAAGGAGATGAGGTGAAAGTAAATAACTATGAAAACTATTCTATGGGGTCTAGCTTCTGTAGAGAGTATCATAAAAGTGGGGGGGTTGTATTTTATATTAAACAAGGGATAAAATATAAAGCTATAGACTGTAAAAAATTCTGTGAAGAAAGGTGTTGTGAACTGGCGGCAGTTGAAGTAGGCTTAAAAAACAGAAAGATCATCATAATAGGGGTCTACAGTCCTCCTAACACAAACAAAGCGATATTTTTTGAAAGATTTGAAGAATGTTTAAACAAGTTAAATAATAAGAAAGACAAAATTGTAATAGGTGATTTTAATGTGGACATATTAGTAGAACACAATAAGAAAAGACAGTTACTAGAAATACTTATAAGAAACAATATTACACTGGTGGACACAGAACCAACCAGAGTAACCAAACAGTCGGCAACCTGTGTAGATCTTGTATGTACAAATCTCAAAAGGGAACGCTTTGAAGTTAAGATTATTAGAAATGGAATTAGTGACCATTATGGGCAACTAGTAGTAAGTAAATACTTAGGTAATCTAAAAGATAAATCAAAAAAACTAACTGAAGATAAAAGAGTAGTAAATAAAAGTACATTAGAAGTGTTGAAAAATAATATTAAAGCAGCCCCATAGAGTGAGATGTATGTAAAGAATGAAATAAATGAAACATTTGAGGAATTTGCCAAGATATCACAGAAATGTGTAAGTACAGCTATACCTATACATAAAGTATATCACAAGGTACAAAAGGGTAAAATTTGGTACTCTAAAGGTATAAATATATCAAAAAAACGTATGCAATTCCTAAACAGTTTAAAACACCCTATAATTTAGATGAGAAATCATACAGATATATAGATAATTACAGGCAAATATTAAATAGGCTAATAAATGATGCTAAAAAGATACATAATAAAACACAGTTACAAAATTCTGATAACAAAACCAAAACGACATGGAATATTATAAATGCATCATACAAAGAAAAGAAACAAATATGGACAGAAAACTTACATATTGAGGTGAATAATAGACTAATAAAAAAACCAATAAATGTAACAAACAGTTTTAATGATTATTATATCAACCTGGTAACATCCTTGGGAATTAAACAAGATTTAAGTGGGCATACAAACGGAAGTAGGGTGTGTAATTCAATGGTGTTAAAAGAAGTATCAGAGGAACAAGTAGTTAAACAGATAAATACTCTAAAATGTAAGCGGTCCTGTGGATTAGATGACTTTTCAAATGAAATGGTAAAATATTGTAAATATGAATTAAAAGAAATAATAACATACTTAACCAACCTTTCTTTCATGTCTGGAACATTCCCTAATCTACTAAAAAAGGTAATAGTGAGACCGATATACAAGCAAAAAAATTCAAAACTCGCTATGGAAAACTATAGACCAATATCGTTATGTTCAACATTCTCTAAAATAATAGAGGGCCTATTTTTAAATCAACTAAAGAACTTCTGCGAAAAGTACAATATTATATCAGAATACCAGTTCGGTTTTCAAAAAAAGAAGTCAACAATAAATGCTATTTGTAACGGAAATGACATTCTTATAAAAGCAATAGACAATAAGGAATATATAATCGCAATTTTTCTTGACTTATCTAAAGCATTTGATTGTGTAAACTTAAATAAATTGTCCAAAATAATTGAAAATTACGGGATTAGGGGCCTTCCACTTACTTGGATAAATTCATATTTAAAAAATCTGATGTGTTGCACTCACATGACTTTCTCTACTCTTGCACTAACCATTCTAACAAACTCTTATTCCTATATCTCCATGTTAGTTAAGATAAACATTCGTACAAATTATCTTATTGCTTATTTCCTTGTAGGTGCAAGGGAGATATTAGAATACAGCAGGCTTTGTGCGACAGTCAAATCTTTTTGACCTTTGAGATTCCGTTCTCTTTGCATGATTAACATATAAAAAAATGAAGAACGTTGTTGCATTTCGCTAAAGTTCTGTTTTCTGAAACTCCCACACTTAACAAGGAATATCTCCGAAATGGTTCATCCTACAAGAAATTTTATTGAGACATAAATTGTGTATTTTAGCAAGATCTACAGTTTTTGTACAGCAAGATTTTATCTATCTCTAATGGTTTACCAGTTATGCAAAATTCGTCCAGAGTAAATACGACTACATGAGCTATAGCCAGAAAATTCAAGATATACATTTCATTTGTCATAAAAATATCTCAAACCTGTGACATTTTAATCAAAATCGTTAGAGCCATTTTCAAGAAAATCAAAATTTTCCAAAACATTTCCATGTAAAGGGTAGTTTAGGGTGGGGCTATTTTCTTCAAAATCTTCGTGTCACATCCTTGAAAGACATTAAACTTAAATACCAACTTTGGTTTCTAACCGACTTTTCATTTTTGAGTTATGCTGCCCACAGACTGACAGACACACACACGGACCTTTTTCTAAAAATGCCTTTTTTGGATTCAGGAGGCCTCAAAACATGTATTTCCGGTGAAATCTTGGCATCAAATTTTTGGGTGGAATACAATACTTCCCCTACTTACCAGTAGAGAAAGTAAAAATAGGGAACAATGTGTTGAAATTGTATATAATATAGGTGGTAAATTAAATAAAATCAGATCCTCAATGAAAAAAGTTACACACGGCGTTCCACAAGGCTCAAAACTTGGACCATTTTTATTCCTTTTATACATAAACTCTTTATTCCAAAAAATAATACAGGACGATGGTCTAGCCATAGGTTATGCCGATGATACAACAATTATAGTTAAAGGCATTTCAGAAATAGATGTGCAAAATAAAGCTAATTTAATATTAGAAACAGTCAGCAGAGAACTAACTAATTTAGGTATGACACTAAATATTAATAAGACAGTATGGATGCAAATCTCACTAAGTAATGGGAGCCAGTCCGATATTCAACTAAAGATAGAAAATAGATTAATTCAGCAAGTAAGTGAAACAAATTTTTTAGGGTTAGTAATAGATGACAAATTAAACTGGAAAAAGCATACAGAAAAAATTGCTAAAAAAATAAATACAGGTCTATATATTCTAAGACAATCAGCACACATAATGGACAGAAAGAGCCTTATACAAATATATTATGCTTTTATGCATTCACATCTGAACTATGGGATTGTGTTATGGGGTAATGTACAAAAAAAGGCAATGCTTAGAATATTTAGATTGCAAAAGAGAGCGTTGCGGATAATATGTAATTTAAAAAGGATGGACACTTGCAGGAATGTCTTTAAAGATTTTAATATATTAACATTCCCTGCACTATATATCTACGAATGTATTAAATTTACAATAAAAAATTATAGCGATCAATGTAAGAATATGAACATATACAAACACAATACAAGAACTAAGCAAAACTATTATATTAAGAGACTAAGAGGAACTTTAGGTAATAAAAGTGTAGAAATCAAGGCTAAAGAATTGTACAATCATTTACCAAATAAATTAAAATGTATAACAGATGATAAGAAAAAATTCAAAGCAATTAAAAGGTATTTATTAGAAAAGGTTTTCTACTCTATAGAAGAGTACATAGATGTAAATAAACTGTAATATATAAGATTGTAAGATATAGCTATATGTATTTTGTTAAAATTGTGACAGTCCTTGTAATGATGTAAATACAATTGGAGCTAATAAATGAATGAATGAAAAAAACATCTACAAGTATAGCTAGAAGATCTTTAAGTATAATAACAAGAAAAAGATCTACAAGTTAATTAGACCCTCTTCTAGTATAGTAATTGAAAGAAGATCTTGAAGTATAATACCTAGAAGATCTACAAGTATAGCTGAAGATCAAGTATAATACCTAGAAGTAGATCTACAAGCGTAGCTAAAAGATCTTCAGGTATAAGAACTAGAAGAAGCTCTGCCAGTATAACTAAAAGAAGATCTACAAGTATAGCTAAAAGATCTTCAAGGATAATAACTAGAAGAAGATCTACAAGTATAGCTAAAAGATCTTCAAGGATAATAACTAGAAGAAGATCTACAAGTATAGCTAAAAGATCTTCAAGGATAATAACTAGAAGAAGATCTACAAGCGTAGCTAAAAGATCTTCAGGTATAAGAACTAGAAGAAGCTCTGCCAGTATAACTAAAAGAAGATCTACAAGTATAGCTAAAAGATCTTCAAGGATAATAACTAGAAGAAGATCTACAAGTATAGCTAAAAGATCTTCAAGGATAATAACTAGAAGAAGATCTACAAGTATAGCTAAAAGATCTTCAAGGATAATAACTAGAAGAAGCTCTGCCAGTATAACTAAAAGAAGATCTACAAGTGTAGCTAAAAGATCTTCAAGGATAATAACTAGAAGAAGCTCTGCCAGTATAACTAAAAGAAGATCTACAAGTGTAGCTAAAAGATCTTCAAGGATAATAACTAGAAGAAGATCTACAAGTATAGCTAAAAGATCTTCAAGGATAATAACTAGAAGAAGCTCTGCCAGTATAACTAAAAGAAGATCTACAAGTATAGCTAAAAGATCTTCAAGGATAATAACTAGAAGAAGCTCTGCCAGTATAACTAAAAGAAGATCTACAAGTATAGCTAAAAGATCTTCAAGGATAATAACTAGAAGAAGATCTACAAGTATAGCTAAAAGATCTTCAAGGATAATAACTAGAAGAAGATCTACAAGTATAGCTAAAAGATCTTCAGGTATAATAACTAGAAGAAGCTCTGCCAGTATAACTAAAAGAAGATCTACAAGTATAGCTAAAAGATCTTCAAGGATAATAACTAGAAGAAGCTCTACAAGTATAGCTAAAAGATCTTCAGGTATAATAACTAGAAGAAGCTCTGCCAGTATAACTAAAAGAAGATCTACAAGTGTAGCTAAAAGATCTTCAAGGATAATAACTAGAAGAAGCTCTGCCAGTATAACTAAAAGAAGATCTACAAGTATAGCTAAAAGATCTTCAAGGATAATAACTAGAAGAAGCTCTGCCAGTATAACTAAAAGAAGATCTACAAGTATAGCTAAAAGATCTTCAAGGATAATAACTAGAAGAAGATCTACAAGTATAGCTAAAAGATCTTCAAGGATAATAACTAGAAGAAGATCTACAAGTATAGCTAAAAGATCTTCAGGTATAATAACTAGAAGAAGCTCTGCCAGTATAACTAAAAGAAGATCTACAAGTATAGCTAAAAGATCTTCAAGGATAATAACTAGAAGAAGATCTACAAGTATAGCTAAAAGATCTTCAGGTATAATAACTAGAAGAAGCTCTGCCAGTATAACTAGAAGAAGATCTACAAGTGTAACTAGGAGATCTTCAAGGATAATAACTAGAAGAAGATCTACAAGTATAGCTAAAAGATCTTCAAGGATAATAACTAGAAGAAGATCTACAAGTATAGCTAAAAGATCTTCAGGTATAATAACTAGAAGAAGCTCTGCCAGTATAACTAGAAGAAGATCTACAAGTGTAACTAGGAGATCTTCAAGGATAATAACTAGAAGAAGATCTACAAGTATAGCTAAAAGATCTTCAGGTATAATAACTAGAAGAAGCTCTGCCAGTATAACTAGAAGAAGATCTACAAGTATAGCTAAAAGATCTTCAAGGATAATAACTAGAAGAAGCTCTGCCAGTATAACTAAAAGAAGATCTACAAGTATAGCTAAAAGATCTTCAAGGATAATAACTAGAAGAAGCTCTGCCAGTATAACTAGAAGAAGATCTACAAGTATAGCTAAAAGATCTTCAAGGATAATAACTAGAAGAAGCTCTGCCAGTATAACTAGAAGAAGATCTACAAGTATAGCTAAAAGATCTTCAAGGATAATAACTAGAAGAAGCTCTGCCAGTATAACTAAAAGAAGATCTACAAGTATAGCTAAAAGATCTTCAAGGATAATAACTAGAAGAAGATCTACAAGTATAGCTAAAAGATCTTCAGGTATAATAACTAGAAGAAGCTCTGCCAGTATAACTAAAAGAAGATCTACAAGTATAGCTAAAAGATCTTCAAGGATAATAACTAGAAGAAGATCTACAAGTATAGCTAAAAGATCTTCAAGGATAATAACTAGAAGAAGATCTACAAGTATAGCTAAAAGATCTTCAGGTATAATAACTAGAAGAAGCTCTGCCAGTATAACTAAAAGAAGATCTACAAGTGTAGCTAGAAGATTTTCAAGTACCATTTAATATTCAACCCAGCCACAGTTATAAACATGTCAAAAAAATGCAGAAAAGCTCAAAATAATTTTGCAAACCACTACATTAACACCACTCACAAACAACTGGAAATTTAGGAAATTCACGTACCGTCTCTGGGCCTTCAAGAAATTTGAAAAAATCTTCAAGAAACTAAACATAAAACTAGCACCGCAAAATCAATACCGTTTAAAAAACCTGCTTAATAAACCACTAAACAATACCATCCCATACAATAAAAAATCAGGGATTTACCAGATCAACTGTAATAGTTGTGACAAAAGCTACATAGGGAAAACAAAGAGAAATTTGGATATAAGACTTAAGGAACACCAAAGAAACAAAAATAAAACAAATTGAAAAGTCTGCTGTGGCACATCATTTTTGGACTGAAAACCACAACATCAGCCTTAATATAAAACTGTTAAAATCTATTAATCCACCAATAGAACTGAATATTTGGGAAAAAATATACATCATCAAGAACAGTAATAAAGTTATTAATTTCGAAATACCAGCATTGAATGAAGTGTTAAAGCTCTGTGCCCCTAACACCAGATGACAGCAGAATAGAGACAGCAGAGAAAAGGAACAAGCGGATAACGTCAGTCAGCCAACGGTTGATGATGGGATCGAATGGTCCTGAAAACGTTTCCGCTTTAAAAAAGCACTTTAGTAGTGAAGGTAAGTGTAAATAAGTGACTCAAATAACCTCAAACACTTATACATCACTTAGCAAACGTTCATTCAGAACATGCTTCAAAAGCCCTTGTTTTCATTAGCTTTTTGTCTACTGCTGGTATTCCTAAAAGTTAACGTACCCCTCCCTGGGCAGTATTTCAAAGTTGATAATTGTGTTATTGTTCTTCCAGATGTGTCTATTTTCCCATGTTACTAGTTCTATTGCAACTGTTGTATATTTTAATAGCTTTTGATTTTCTTGGAAGCTGTGGTGTTCCTGCCAAAAGAGACCTGTTTCATTCTTTTGTTTCTGAAAATCTTGTTTGTTCTTAGTTTCTAAGTCTGTTTTTGTCATAGTAAGATGATGCATAAGTGTTATAAATTAACTCAGGTATTAGTATTATTAGTAGCATAACTGTAACCAAGCCCTCCCCACAATCTAATTTTTACTTTCTCTACTGGTAAGTAGGAGAAGTATTGTATTCCACCCAAAAATTCGAAGTCGAGATTTCACCGGAAATACATGTTTTGAGGCCCCCTGAATTCAAAAAAAGCATTTTTAGAAAAAGGTCCCTGTGTGTCTTGTCAGTCTGTCAGTCTGTGGACAGCATAGCTCAAAAACGAAAAGTCGTTTAAAAACCAAAGTTGGTATTTAAGTTTAATGTCGTTCAAGGATGTGACACGAAGATTTTGAAGAAAATAGCCCCACCCTAAACTATCCTTTACATGGAAAATTTTTCGAAAATTTTGATTTTCTTCAAAATGGCTCTAACGATTTTGATTAAAATGTCATATGTTTGAGATATTTTTATGACAAATGAAGTGTATATCTTGAATTTTCTGGCTATAGCCCCTGTAGTCGTATTTACTCTGGACAACTTTTGCATAACTGGTAAACCGTTAGAGATAGACCAAATTATACTATACAAAAAATGTAGATCTTGCTAAAATACACAATTTATGTCTCAATAAATGTTCTTGTAGGATGAACCATTTCGGAGATATTCCTTGTTAAATGTGTGAGTTTCGGAAAACTTGGAACTTTCGTGAAATGGGTCATCGTTGTTCATTTTTTTATATGTTATGTGTACAAAGAGAACGGAATCTCAAAGCTTTAAAAGATTTGACTATCGCACAAAGTCTACTGTATTCTAATATTCCCCTTGCACCTACAAGGAAATAAGCAATAAAATAATTTGTACAAATGTTTATTTTTACTAACACGAAGAAGATATGGAATAAGAGTTTGTAAGAATGGTTAGTACAAGAGTAGAGAAAGTCATGTGAGTGCAACACATCAGATTTTTTCAAGTTATAATTGCCATACGAGTTAAACATGTACTGATTCTTAAGAGGTGGAAATAGGACTGAAAAATTCAATGCCATAGTTCTGATTCCACCTCTTTAAACATTGCCCACACACAGCAGTAAGTTTATTGACAAATTAAATAATGATTCTATTACGAGGGTTGGAACTTCAATAGTGGCAACACTGCTGCAGACTCACTATGCAACAGAACGTAATATTGTTGCTTACAGCACATGTTAGTTATATAGCTACCTTACCTCTGAGTAAACACATACTCCCTTTCCACATCATGTGCATGTGCACTGGCGAGTGAAACAGTCTCATGTAAGCTAGCAGTCTAATGTAGTGTTGTCACAATGTTTTCAAAACAGGAGCAACAGGTTGGATAAAGACTGAATGTACAAGAGGTCATACAGCACGATAGTGTCATCAAGGTCATCAAGAGACTCCTGGGAAATCTGCATTGCCTTACAGAGCAGTGGCATAGTGAGTAAACATGTTCAATGAAGGAGGTCACAATATGGTAGACATGTTGGCCAGGTCATCCTAGTATCAATGAAGAGGATGTGCATGCTCTTGCAACATTACTGGACACCGATTGATGCCATACGGTTCATGAGCTCACTCAAGAAACCCGATTAGCTCACACAACTGTGCTTCACATTCTGAAGAAACACCTTGCAATGAGAAAAATTGCATCACAGTTGGCTCCGCATGATTTATTGGAAATGCAGAAGTGGTTACGATACGATGTTGATCAGACACACTTTAAGCACAAAGGAGAGGCTTTTTTATACTGTATCCTTATGCTGGATGAGACATGAGCCAAAATTAAAACGGCAAACGAATGGCGAACGGGTCACCATGAAAATTGAGTTTTGTCAGAATCCCAGTAATGTGAAAGTGATGGTGATTATTGTGTACGACTGTGATGGTTTTGTTCTAATGCATTATATTCCTCGACAGCAGACTGTCAATGTGTAGTATCACTGTTCATTTTTGGAGCACAACCTGTGACCAACTTTGAGAAAGAGGCGACAAAACTCTCTGCAGAACCAGCCCATCATTCTGCACAACAATGTTTGACTGCATACAGTGCAGCTGTGACTGATTTGTTTTGTCGATGGTCCTGGGAAATGCTGTATCATCCCCATACTCCCTGGACTTAAGTCTTTGTGACTTTGATTTGATTCCGAAGATGAAGGAATCACTTCGTGGCATTTACTTTGAACTGTTTCAGAGATTCGTCAGGCAGTAGATTGCTATCCTAAGGGTATCCTACGACTTCCACATTGCTGGCAATGTGGTGACTACTTTGAAGGACAGTAAAGTTTGGTAACATGTATCTCTTTTGTATCAGTTGTAAATAAATAGCTGCCACTATTAAGTTCCAACCCTTGTACAATGTGCAAAATTTGTTACTGTGGAATATCCCATTTGCTAACCATGCTTCATTGCTATTTCACAGCATCACAGCTTAGTACTGTGAGTTGTGGTGTGATTCATTCTTCAGCATATGTTATTTGCTTACACTAGTTGCTGGTGTGTCAAGATGTGTTTGAATACTGTAAATTTTTAGCTTTCAAATTTTATAATAATAGAAAGAATTGATGGCTAACAAACTTGCAATTGGTACGTTCAAGTATACTTACTATTTTTGGAAGCAGCAGAAAAAAATTACTCCTGGCTCTTTCTTTGAAGTCCTAATTTTCTTTATTTCAAACTAATGTTTAAATGAGTGTTTTCTAGTACAGATTTGAGTGAAAATGTTTGTTGTGTACATTTTAAAGGATGTTATACATATTTGCCTTTTAATTTTTATTCAGGTGTATACCATTGAAATAGAAAAGCTTCAGAATGGCAGATGGGTGCCATATGATGCAAATGATATACAATTGGAATTTGTACGTATTGATCCATTTGTTCGCACAACATTGAAACACAAAGGAGGTGGAAAATATGAAGCAACTTTCAAGATCCCTGATGTGTATGGTGTATACCAATTTAAAGTTGATTATAACCGTATTGGTTATACGCATCTGTACAGCACAACGCAGGTAAGGTTATCATTATCTCAACATATTTAAAATACATATTGAAATTTATTTCTATCTCTTATTTCAATGCTTTTCTGGATATTTTATCAAAATAATGCACGCTTTACAATTATTCTGTTAACTTTTTATTGTGTGCTGTAAAGGATACTCAGAAGTTTGATATTTTTAAAATGTACTTTACATTAGTAATCCATAGTGCTAAAAGAAGTGGCCCAAGTTGGTTTAAAACAGGGGCATTTAAATTTAATAAAAGCTTTGCAGGGAAGCACCATGAGCCCATTGTTTTCATATGAACATCAAAATTTAATAACTTTTTTATTTAAGCATAAATAGTTTTCCCCGAACAGAGAGTTAAGCAATTTTCAAAAGTCCTTTAAAAGATAAGGTTTCTACTTCAACTAATGATCTGTGATACCAAATATGCTCTGCAACTGGCAATATATCAGTCTGTGTACATCAATAGCTGAATGATGGAGAGAACCCTCTCTGAAACTAGTCCTGTGATTAACATAATTACAAGTAAGTTGGAGCAAAATGTGTATAGAAATATTGACATATTTTTCAATTTATCAATGTGCCCTGCTGTTTTAAACAGCAGTTTTGTACTGTTTATATCTGTTTACATGTGGGATTAAAAATTCATTTTGTAATATTTACAACAATGATATGCTTTGGAACATTAAGAATTGCATTTGTACCACCCACTAAAGTTCGGCCCAAGGCACTTTCTAAGTGGGCAGATCAATTTAAGTTATAAACAACATATTGCAATAAATGCTACTATTGCTGCTACTAAGCTTTTATACACATTACCACTTGTTAATTTCAGTACATCTAATAATTTATATCTAATACCCTGTAGATATAATGCCATGGTTATGGTTGAGTAAACATGTCAGGTTTGTGTTCGCCTAGATCCAAAGAATGTTGTGTACATAAACAATAATTATTTTGTGAACTGATATATTTGTTTACCTAATTGATGACTGAAGCCATTTGACGCACCTCTGTTCTTCCCTGTAGTGTAGTATGTCTACAGTGTACTTCAAGAATTGCTAAGATACAATCTATTTGGTTCCTCATTCCTTGACAGTGTACATATTATTATGGCTCCAAGAGTGGAGGTATCTGTAGAAAACATGCTAAGCAGGTTTGTCACTTTGCGTAATTGCAAAACAATGTAGTGTGTCCATAGTAGAAGTTTAATACACCCTTCACCACCTGGCATCAACAGGTAGCAATAAGGACATACTTTGACCAGGACCACCTCGTGAAATAACTAATGAATTTATCAGAATTACTGGTAAGGGAAATAGGTTCAAAACAGTGCCACATATTTGTGCAGAATTGGTAGAAAAGAACAAGAAAAATATATCTGTTGCAACAATAAACAGAAGACTGAAGTCAGCTTGAAAGGATACCTGCCAGCAAGGAAATCCCTTCTGGAGCCCATAAATAAAAAGAGACTTGAATGGGCTAGCAAACATAATTGGACATTTGAAGAGTGAAAAGAGTATCATAATGAGAAGTTATTTCTGGGCTGTTATGCCGTGGTCTGCTGGAGTTAGAGCTTCCAGACATTTCCTCCACAACTGTGGCAGACATCTTCAGTGGCGCAGTCAGTCTCCTCAGAGAAGTATGCATAACATTTGAAGTGTTGGCTATCCAAGCTGCTGTATTTATTCCCTGAGAGGCCTCCACTGGTTGATCCGGATAGTGGACGGCAGGAAGGAGGGGGTGGGCTTCATCCAAGGTGTTGCTCCCTCCTGATTGGTTCACTTCAATTTCTCATGTTATGTGTCGTTTCTTGTCTTCAATGACAGGATACCAGTTGCTCTTTAGTTTGAAAGCTTCTTCTTTGTTATTGAAATTGTGGGGATGTTTATAAATTTCAATGGCTTTGCGTTGTGGCCAGGCATGGTAGTTTGTTATGGATGACAGAATGCTCATTTACTGGAACTTAATTATGTGTTCACCCTCTACTTCAATGGTGTGTTGGACACTAGTGACTTATCTGTTTGGTCCAGGCGGCAGCTTCTTTTGTGTTCGGTGAGTCTGGTGTTGATGCTGTGCTGTGTAATTCCAATGTAAACTGAACAGCCAGAACAGAGAATACAGTATACACTGGATGATGACAAGGGCTCCCAAAGATCTTTAGCTGACTGTAGTAGATTGTTGAGTTGTTTTGTTGCCTTGAAGACAGTTTGGACACTGTGTCGCTGCAGTATGTGTTGGATACAATGGGAAACATTCTGGAAGTATGGCACGTAAACTATGCCTTTGTGCTTGGGTTTGTCTGTTTTTTTTGTGAGTCAGGTTTTGGCCTGGCAGGACGGCAGGCTCTTTTAACTTCTCAAATTGAACAAAGCTGAGGGCGAACACGCAATTAAGTTCTCAGGCATGAGCATAACACACTACCATGCCTGGCTATAATGTAAAGCTATTGAAATTTATAAACCCCCCACAGTTTCAATAAGAAAGAAGAAGCTTTGATACTCAACAGCAACTGGTATCCTGTCGTTGAGGGCAAGAAGCGACACATAACAGGAGAAATCAAAGTGAACCACTCAGGAGGGAGCATTACCTTGGATAAAGCCCACCCCTTCCTCCTGCCATCCACCATCCGAACCAACTGGTGGAGCTCTCTCAGGGGATAAATAGAGCAGCTCGGACAGTCAACACTTCAGAGGCCATGCAAACTTCTCTGAGGAGACTACAACTGCACTACTGAAGATGTCTGCCGTAGTTGTGGACGAAACATCTGGAAACACTAACTCCAGTAGACCACAGCATAACAGCCTGGAAGTAACTTCTAGCTATGTTGACTCTGGCTGTGAAAGCCTGCGCACTCTCATGACTCACCTCTATGGGGAGGAGATATATCATCTGATTCATTGACTAGAAGTTCTGCGCAAGCAAAAATCCTCTCTTTTGTGTTCACTTACATTTCGTCTACACTGCTGTGAGTCTGGAATCATTCCTAGATTCCTCCGACAGAAGCAACATTTTCAAACAGCCACTGCTCACCACACGTACAACCGCTCTGAACGCACCATTCTCCAAGAACACATTGACCAGACTGGACGAGAACTCTCTTCCAACAACCAGTTGCTCGCCTTACATCTGCAAGTAAATATCTCAGTTCATAGATATGATTTGGACAACACAGACAGGATCAAATACAATTCCGTGGTTCACAACCAGAACAGCACTACTACTCGCCACAAGAATTTTGAATGCCTTTCAACTACAAACAAATCTTCTATGCCTCTGGACGCTAGCCACACAGTGGTTCATTTATCTAGCTATTTAACTAACTGTCACCAGATGAGACTTCTTCGCTTGCCAAAGGAGATAATTATGCAGTGGTCATGCCAACGTTACTAATAAGTAGCAGGTATGGTAAGGAAATGGTGCTGATGAGAGGGGAATAGATTGTATCATTACCAGGTTTAGCCATAAAAATTTGTTTCGGCTCTGTTTTTAAATGTTCAACATTTTCTATTATATCAAATGAAATGACGTAAGTGTACAAGCAGTTCTATATGTAACACTGGAAACAAATGCTTCGTTTATTTTTACCGTTTTCACTAAACTTCCAATTAGTTTTCATCTGCTAAAGCACAACGTGGCAACTGCACACGGAGCACATGATTGCCACATCTCTATTATGTTATGTTTTGTGTTCGTCTCGTTCAGAACCAAATAGTTGGGGGTTAAAGTGTGACAAAGTGTGTTAAATTATGATTAATCTGTCACATTAGTGTGCTGTATTATTAGCGAAAATGGAAGCAACATTATCAGAGCGTTATAATATGAAAATAGTTCATAAAGCCTGTCACAATGTTGCAACACTTCATACCCAAACACGTGATGTGACGTACATCTAGTTTGTATCATTCATACCCTGAATTTCAGTATAAGTATTAACAGTTGATCAGCTAATGGTCGGGATGCATATGGCATTAGATTGACACTCCTTAATTGATTAGATTAGAAGTATTAATGGTTTTGGAATAACACCTTGTAGAAAAAAGTACCTTTTATAATGCTTAATGACATATTAGATTAGATATACATGGGTTGTTTAAGTCCTTCAAATTCTCTTCACTGCGATCTTGAATAGATCTATTGCGAATACCCTGATCTCCCAGTTTAATACTTTTAATATAGCCTATAATTTTCTCAGGTGATGTTAAGGTGATTTGTCCGAGGGTTGGAAAGGCAGACTCCAGGTGCCTTATTCTTAGTTGGACAATTGCTTTGCATTCGCAAAGTATATGCCCTGCTGTTTCTTTTCCGTCTAGGCAGAATATACATATGTTCACCTCAGATTTGTCCATTTTATAGAGATGATCTCTAAGAGGGCAGTGTCCAGTAAGGAGGGCATTTAAAGTCCTCAACTCCTGTTGAGTGTGAGCATTTTTTCCCCTCAATGAGCTGTTTTGCATGGTTTAGCTTTGGAACTTGTTCCTAACAGCAGCTTGTTTTCCTGTGTTCCCAGGCTTTTATCTTTTCTTTGATATCTGGTACTCCACAGAATGGTTCTGGGCCAATGAATAGAGTATGAGCTCCTTCCTTGGCTAGATGATCAGCAATTTCATTGCCTTCAATCCCTTCCTGACATGGCACCCACATTAAGGTAACCTTGCTGTGTTTTGCCAGCTGGTTTAATATCTGCAGACAGTCTTCAACAAGCTTTGACTCAATGGTGAAAGCACTAAGAACCTTTAAAGATGCTTGATTGTCTGATAGGATATATATTTTTGCACCACGTATGCCTTTATTGACATTTATGTGAGCACATGTTTCTATAGCATGAACTTCTGCTTGAAATAATGACATATTTAAAAAATTGCAATTTTTCAGTAAATATTACTGTACAAATAACTAATATGAGAAGCTGCTATCTTAACTTATTATGAAAGCATACTTCATAACCCAGATATAAACATAGAGTAGAAAAACCTAACCCAAAGATTTTTATTTTGTGCAGCATTTACAGAATGATGAATACTTACTCATTATGATAATACTGATATCACTGGCACTAATCTGATTGTAATTGTCTGCACCGGTTTTCAAGGAAGCTGGGTTGTTGAAAAGTAATTATGAAAATATCACTATTTTTATCCATTACCATTTCTTTCATGATTTCATAGCACCTTATCCCCTCCAGGAAGAGGGAGAGAGAGAAAATTGGGGGACTTCCCTTGGTTTTTGGACCTGTCCTTGGGTCTGTTAAAGGTGCATTGGAAAAAATGTTGGCAGTCCTTATAAATTTGGTTGAATTTTTATAGCTGTAGTTTTCATAATTGCGTATTCAGTTTTGTTTGAATATTAAAAGCAACAGCATTTAGATGGATATTATGGTTTTCATACACTTCTTAAAATTTGTCTCGTAACTTATAGTTTCTGAGCTATTGCAAGTCTTGCTGCCAACTCAAAATGAACTTGCTTTGCAGTTTCAGTTGAGTGTGCAGTCTACATTCATTGTAGAATGAAAAATTTGACGTGTTTTACATATATGACTTTCTGTACTCCCTCTTGTACAACTATTCTTACAAATGCTTACTCTTCTATGTACTCCATGTTAATAGGCATTTGTAGAAATGCTGTTATTACATATTTCCTTGCAGCTACAATGGAAATAGCAGAATACAGTAGGCTTAAGCGTTAGTCAAATCTTTTAAGATCTGGTCATTATGTGATGGCTTTGAAATTCCATTCTCTTAATATGACCAAGAATAAAAAAAGAAATATCTTCTCATTTGAAAAAAAGTATAAGTATTGGAAAATTCAAACTAGAACAAGAAATATCTCAGAAATGCTTAACTCCACAAATAGTTTGACATAAATTGTGCCTTTAACAACATCCACTTTTTTGTGTATTGGAAGACTTTGACTATTCTTACTGTGTATACCAGGTATACCAAAGTTATTCAGAATAAAGAGAGCTTCAGAAGTTGTTCACAAAAAATTCAAGATAAATGTTTAATTTGTCAGGAAAATATCCTAAAGCATGCAGTAATTTTAATCAAAACTGTCAGAGCCATTTTTGAGAAAACCAAACTTTTTGAAAAATTGTCCATGTAAAGGCTCATTAGAGATAGAATTTTTTTGGAAATCTTGTCACATCCTTGGAAGACTTAAATACCACGTTTGATAGTAAACCTACTTTTTGTTTATGAGTAATACTGTTCACAGACAGATGCATAGACAGACATTTTCTAAAAATTCCCTGTTTTTTTCCAGGGACTTTTAAAACATGTATTTCTGGTGAAATTGGATATTGAATAAGGAAAATTGAAGCTATTAACAGTGAAGCAACAAGATTCTAAAGTAAGAACAAACTAAAAACTTCACTTATCTTAGTAATGTTGCACGTTCTTTTTGCACAAACTGACTCGAGTTTCAAGTTGTCTCCAACTCATTCTCAAAGCTATACAAACAAATTCGTTACCAAAGCTACAATCTTTAATTTTTTTCTGAAAACAAAAATCAAATACTGATATTCAATTTTTATTTACCAATCTCTGAAAACAAAAATTTATTAATACAATCTATAGAAGGTCATTCAAAATTCATAACACGGTTCCTGTTTTAGAAGTTAAATTATTAAAACAATTAAGTGGACCTATAGATTTAATGGTTTGGGAAAAAAAATTTATTTTAAAAAACAGGAACTGTGTTATGAACTTCGAATTACCTTCTATAGATTGTATTTATAAATTTTTGTTTCCAGAGATTAGTAAATAAAAATTGAATATCAGTATTTGTTTTTTGTTTTCAGAAAAAAATTAAAGATTGTAGCTTTGGTAACATTTGTTTGTATAGCTTTGAGAATGAGTTGGAGACAACTTGAAACTCGAGTCAGTTTGTGCAAAAAGAATGTGCAACATTACTAAGATAAGTGAAGTTTTTAGTTTCTAATTTGTTCTTACTTTAGAATTGGATATTGAATGTTTGGGTGGAACACAGTACTTCCTCTATTAGTCTTAAGTAAGAAACTGAATATTTTAGCTGGAGTCTATTTCAATGTGAACCGCTCAGGGCGGCTTGCCAGCATTTTTACCTAAAAATTAAACAACATGAACTACCCTCATGGAAAATTATGAGTCTGGCTGGAGAAGGTTGCAGTAAGCCTACACTCTGTTGTGAGAGTAACCCTTCCCCTATTAAATTAATCAGTGTGGGCAGTCTATGGAGTCATGTATTTAACATCACAGATGTTTCTAAACCCAAATACATTATCAGATTTAGTTTTCTCGGGACATTAAACCAATCCATGACTTTCATTACATCTTTACTGCCAGTAATAAACACATCAAATAACAATTTTGCCTCCATGTGCATATTAAAAAAATTACAACCATTTGGCTCTAAAACTGTATACACATCAATCCCCATTGAAGAGCATGTTTGCGGAAAGGCATGGAAATAGAAAATCCACTGTAATGGCTTAAATGAATAAGTGGCGTGAAGCATTAGAAAAAATCTTACTGATACAATACAAAACGGGAGACATCTCACACCTAAAGGCCCAGCCGAAGCTGCCCTGCTCAAAGCTCCTAGTACAACTGGCTGCTCCCAGCAAAGCTCCGGTGAACAGTGACGGCACCACTTGAGTCAACTCAGAAGTCACAGTGAAATCAATGTCTTTTCGTAAACAGCTCAGTATTAAAATTTGCCATTGGCTTTTTAAAAAATATTAAATACTTGAGCTGAAATTAAATATTTTTCATAACTAATACTGAAAAAATTGAAAATATTGATAAATTGTATACAAAACTTTTTTTCTCTTAAACTAATTAAATCTAAGAAATTTCGGTATAACAATTTCTTTATAGTTGTATACTGAGCTCAAATTAAAAATTTAGGAGAGATACAATAAACTTGCAGGGTCCAAGGGTAATTTCATGAGCATATCAAAAAATGATTAATTATTAATAAATATATTAATAATTTAAAACTGGTTTGACACATGACATTGAAATTTTGTGTACACTATTTATTTTATGTTCTAAGCGTGGAAAAAAATTAAAAAGCTATCAGAAAGAAACTGTGGATTTTTCAATTTTCACAGATACATTGTCTTAAGACATTCTTGAGAAAATGAAAACATTTCCAAGTTTCCCACATGAAAGATAGCTTTTTTAAAGTCTTCAGGTTGGAAGATACTGAACCTAAATGACAAGATTGGTATTTATCAGAGTTTTCATTTTTTATTTTAGTGTTCTCATAAACACATTAGTTTTTGTAAAATTGCTATTTTACTTTCTCTACTGGTAAGTAGGGGAAGTATTGTATTTTATTTGGAGACCTCATAACATTCATTTCCAGTGAAACCTCTATCAAAAGTTTTGGTGGAATGCAATGTATTTTCTGTCTACTAAGTATGTGGCAAAGAAAACAATGTTTTAGTACTCTGTACCAAAAATTAGTGATGTGGAAAAGTTATAGACATTTTTGGAATCGGACATACTCAGGAACAGGTCTAACATTCAAGGGAACAAATTTACTAATGAAATCTTTGCCCTTTTAGGTTGACATTGTGCTGCGTGACCAATTAGTTCTCTTGTAGTGTATCGTACTTTGCAGCTAAGTATTGTTTGTTTTTACAGGTGTCAGTACGTCCTCTGCAGCACGTGCAGTATGAGCGCTTCATTCCTAGTGCGTATCCATACTATGTGAGTGCATTTAGCATGATGGCAGGTGTCTTTCTGTTCAGCATAGTGTTCCTACACTATAAGGAAGACACTAAAACTAAAAGTGAATAGACAGCTGCGAGTGGCAAAGTGTTTACAACAGATACAACAGTTGAATGTAGTGGCTTGGAAATCATTGCAGTGAGAGGGCATATCAGGACAAAACTAATTAAAACAGCTGTAAGACATTTTTTGATAGTGTGTCACTTAATATAAGAATTAAGTTACAGAAAAACAACAATAAAAAACAACGACCATAGATGTGAATGGTTTGATTAAAACTTCTGAAGAAAATATTTGAGGTGTTTACTTTCAAAAGAAGCTAATTGTTTCATGTTCATATTAAGTATTTTGTTAATTAAATTCTTTTGAAAATGGACAACTCATTTTTCTATTTAATTAGCACAATCTTTTAATAAAAAACAGCTGCAATAAAGTTTAAAGAAATGGTTAACATGTTTTAATTCTTCAAAGGCAGCATATGGATTATACAATGTTTTTATGAAACCACCTATGTAAAACAGTTTGGTCCTTTTGGCATTAATTGCCCATTGTATTGTTTCCAGAGCTCTGCAGTCGGAAAGCAAATGAGTAAAATGCATCTCCGGACTTAAATTTCTGGAATTTGCATATAGTCATTATGAAATATTGGACGTGAGTTTTTTCTTACATTTTCTTTTCTTTTGAAAAATTATAACTATCACATAGGGAGTTTATTAAAACGCTTAATATATATGATCATCTGATGTTCATATAGTAAGTAATTTCATTTCCTGTGAGCAGCATTTCTATAAGTATCTTTTGAATCCTTTTTCAGACTCATTAATATAAAGGATTGTTTTTGTAAATTATCCAAGTCTTTATTTGCTCTTGTACTGTATAGAAATTCTCATAGCTTCCTTTTGCTTTGAGTGCATTTAATTTATTTCTAAGCCAAAAAGTTCACTGTTTTGTTTGAGCTTTGTCAAATATTTATGTTGAAAAGACTGTAATAAAATGTTAACATAAGGATAATTTTTTTCCCTCTCGCTTCTGGGTTTTTTATACCTTTCTCCACAAATAATGTGTCTTCTGTATCTTCTTTCATAAATTTTATCTCACAAGGACAAATGACACATAAATATGCATCATTCAGTAGATGGATAGCATAACTATACATTTTAGCATCTGCTTCACTTTCAAATACTTGACATTCCTCTTAAGTATAGTAAATAAAATTTGACTGCATCTAATAAACTTCAAGTGTGCAGTTATATGTTGTAGGGATGACATGACTCTTATTCTCACCTTGTTGATCAATAGGAGAGTTTGCTTTTATAATTGTTCTGTAACACTGGCATTGTGCAGCTAAAGTTGGGAATCATTCTGAAAAAATTCATTTATATGGTTGTTACACACCTTGAACTTTTTGCATTGATGCTCTTCCCCATAACTACCATGGTTAGATTACCAAATGAACATTAGATCTTTTCACCTGTTACAGTTTGTTTTTCTTCATGACAATACCTTTATTCAAGAAATGATTTTTCACCATGACAGAAGGAGATGCTAATTGAGGAGCATTTTTTCAAAACTCAATAGATGCACAAAATGTGTTTATGAGAAAAACGTTTTTTTTTTATTTATTGGCAATACTAATTGGTTAGCACAGCAACTATATTAATCATTCAATTCTCTTTCCTGATACTGTCTCATTGCATGTGAAAAGAAACAAATAGCACAGTTTAACTAGTGCAAACTTGGGGTTTGAAAATGCAGAGTTGTTTCAAAAACCAATAGATGCTGATCAACTTTTCTGGTGAGTGAGAAATTATCACATAAAGTTTTGTTATTTTTGTCATTTATTGTTTTTGTTGCTTTTTATTTATTTTCACCTTTTTATAATACATAATCTACTATACAACCAACATATTAATGTTTATAAGGATTATTGTATTAGGGGTAAACGTAGAAACCAAGTACTGCTACATTCACAATAACAATATATTTTGTTTTATTTATAACAAACATATTGAATACACACAAAGAAATTTCAAACAATATGAATAAGTAAGCTTTCACCTTTATTAGGCTTGTACATGGTTCTTAGTTCGTTTCCCTTTTCCACATCTGCCTCTGTCTTAGTCTTCATCAGTCCCATTTTGCAGGTTGAGCATGTGTCAGTGTGTGGTGTATGGAATGAAAGATTGAAGAAGTTGTAAAATATGTTTTTATATTTTGACAATGAGCAGACTGGTAGATTTCTTAATCTTCTTTCGTTGCAAAAGTTGGCCCACATTTTTCTGATATTAAGTTCTAGAGGTAAATATCCTGTCCTTGATTTTGCCCTTCCATAGTGGCTTTCTCTACATCTGTACTTCTTAATGTCTTGCTTTATAGCAGCAGTAATGCCCTTCTGTAACATTCCTGTTCTGTCATCTCTGGTTTCCTTTAGCGCATTCCCAGATAAGTGAAATTTTCTAGCCAGGAGAGATAATTTATCTTTTGACACCCCTGTGATTCCTTGGAAGCTTGCAGCGCATACTGACAATACTCAGCCATCATTACTTCTTACACTGTATTTAATACAAACAGTCTGCTTTCTATTTGCAGCCTCTTTATTCACCACTCTGCGATTAGGAGATGAAATACTCATATATTTTATAAGGAATTTATCTTGATCTATTTTGCTGAGCATGGAAAGGTATTGGTGAAATCCACTGTCACAACTAAGAATAAAAATGTCATGCAAGTATAACAAAGCTTGTAGAAGCACCTGCCTGCTGTGTAAGGGGTCTCGGATTCGATTCCCGGCAGTAGGGTAAGAATTTTTCTCCAGCCAAGACTATTCCTCATCCTTCCCTGAGTCTGGAAGTATGAGTGAAAGTATGAATGTGTGTGTGAATTGAATGTATAAAAACCCCCAAAGACCAAAAAACCCACTGTTAAACGTGTAACACCATTTGTCAATAGGCAAGGTTGCCGATATGACCTCTGCAGTTAAAGGCGGGATATAAATGAAACAAAAAAAAGCTTGCAGAAATGAATGTGAAATCCAAGCGCACAACCTGAGTTCGCAGTTATTGCCAACGATACAGCAGTGTACAAAGCTTGCAGAAATGATTGAGAATTCCAAGAATCGCATCAGAGAGATGGCAGTCAATGCCAACATGCGTTTCATAGAATTCAGGTTCCTACACTCTGGATCATTATATCATAAAATTGCATCTATCGACCTTTGCTTTAACTGAGCAAGTGCATCTATCCCTAGCTTCTACACAGGACACGAATCGATTTTGCAAAATCTGATTTCACAGAACGATGCAGAAGGTGAAAATTATGCCGATACTATATATAACTCAGTTTCGTAAAATTTTGCATCTATCGAGTTTTGAAAAAATGCTCCTCAATTATTGAGTGAAGAAATATATAATCTTTTGTTAACTATACCAAATTTGATATTTTGAGTGACATTGCAAGTGATAATTATGACTGATTGTGCTAAATTGTGTATCTTTGTGACAAAAGTTACAGGGAACATGACCATAGAGCAGGCTTGCCATTTTGTGATATGCTGTTTCATTTCCCTTTCTCACTCTAAGTTGGTGTGTTGGAGGTGGATGAACTTCACTACAACACTGCTAATAAAGTAGAAAAGCTAGGATGGAAGGCAAACCAAAGAACAAAAGTATTCATATTGAGGATTCCAAAAGGAATTTGGATATTAAAAGTACAAAGTATAAGGAGTTGGAAAAATGTACTGGTCACAAGCAGGATTTTGCAGGGGAATACTGAAAATTTATTTTGTAATGAAACATTTCTATTTTAAGCATGTTTTCAGTATATTCTAATCCTTCAGACTCATATACATTACTTGCACATTCCATTGGACATATTAAAAAACTGAAGATGCAATCTATCTGGAACTTGCTTTTCCATCATGTTTTGCCTTAACTTTAATTGTCCTGCACATTCTTGGACTGGTAACTTCTTTTGGGCACATCTGTACCATTTTTGAATGTGCACTGAAAAGGGAGTAAAAATTGGTCAAATTCCTACAAAACATCAGAACTTTCCTTGTGGGAAAAGATGTTTATGATAAAACACTGTAAAAAAAGTCTTGAATTTTGAAATACCCAAGTTTAGCAAACTTACAATCAGCAAATTCGTCACTCCACTAGACAACTTGCCAAAAAGAGGATGACGTCACTATTCCCAGCTGTCGATCTACAGCTGACAATGAGGACAATGGATCCTTAAAAGATGGACTGTTGTTTTAATTAGTAAGTGAAGTGTGTTGCTAAATGATGTTAGTTTATTTTATTAAATTTACTTTTTTAAATTATTTGTAATACAGTAAACCTGTCTTCATTGGAATCGAACGGGACTCTTGAACATTTCTGTTAAAGACAGATTTCCGTTTAACGAAGGTAGACCTAGGCTATTAACAAAATTAAGCCATGAACATTCATAAATGGACAGAATGGGATAAGAAAGTGCACTACCTAATTCAGTTGTGTTTATTTATGTTTCTGCTGCAGTACATATATGTAAGATCCACCAAAACATATCTTCTTCTTTATCTGATTAACCCCCCCTCCCTTATGTAGCACTTACACCCCTTAGGACTTATAAGCCAGTGCCTAGGGTTAGATGCCTGTCGCGGAGCAGATGAACCTATGGGCTGCACAGAGTGAAGACATGGAAATGGGTGGTCCGCCAAGCACCAGGTATGATAGTGAGGAAGAGGATGATATGAAATGCAGGCAGAATGGATGATTTGAAAGGTGTTGCTGGAGCAGTTGGTAGAATGAATGGCAGGGGATACCGAAGAACCTGGAGAAAACCTGTCCATATTTGTCCATCATGGATACCACATACAGATCCCTGGGATCGAACCTGGGCTCCCTAGGTGTAAGAAGAACGATCTAACTGCTTGGCCACAGCACCACCACTAAAAATATAATGAATAAAAAATAGCTGTATACATGATTCATTTATTTTTCCAATAGTCAAGGAGAGTTTTCTGGACACATTGCTGCTTAGCTGCTCGACTTTCCACACTTTGGCCGGAGAAATCGCACCAAATATATCCGACTCATTTTGCCAGAGGGCAAATTGCTGCAGGTTCTTTAAACTTTTGACAGTATCCTGATAAGTCTTCAGTCTACACTCTTCTTCCAAGTCAGGGGCATATTCCTCTTCATCTTCCTCCACTTTCTCTTCTCTCCGATTTTACTTATTCTCAATTAAGGTACCTATATCAACTGTATCTGTTTGCATTACCTATGTTGACATATTCCATGGCATTACAATAGAAAGCACCTTCATTGATGTAGTTTTGTGTCTGAAAATCTTCTAAACTCTGCATTGCATAACTGGAAGCCTTCCAGTAAAAGGCATACTTGAATCCCGTTGTCCACATAAGACAGTTTCCAATTAATGAAGGGAATTTAGCATTTTTTTCAACCCTAAGTGCATGGACCATGAAATATTTCTGTTTCAGACAGATTTCCGCTTAACAAGGGTTCTGTTGAAGGGAAGTTTTACTGTATTTACATTTGTAAATATTTAATAGCACGTGTTGAGAGCACAGATACACGCTGGGGCTCCGGTGCACTACCTCGTCTTTAGGACTTACAGAACCCATGTATTGATGTTGACTGTTGCCTTGTGGTTCCTGAGGACATCCAGTCCTAGTATCATCTCCTTAGCCCACAAACCCATAATACCGTGCCCCAAGGTCAACTCCAGCCACACCTCCTCCACAGGCAAGGTGTCACCCAATGCTGCCACTATCTCGTAGGGTTGAACCAGCTTCCTCGTTGACATATCCTCCACCATGTCCAGTCAAATCACGGTCGCAGCTGCACTCATCTTCACTCACACTCTGCACTGCTTCCCCTGTATCGTGCCATCCACAATGATGTTGTTCTCCATTCTTCTGTTCACGGCACTCAGTATCACCTGATTGAGTGGCTCTAACTGTTCCTCCGTGTCCCACACCAAGTTGGTTCATACTCATTCCTCGCTTGCTCATAGACTTCCCTTCACTTCACATGTCCTGGATGGCTATATCCCCAACAGACTCCTCTAGGGGATCCTTGATGTTGTCCCTGAGCTAGCGCTTTGTCTTTGTCGTGTCTTACACTTCAGTACTCCGAGATGGGCATAACTGTCCCCTCAGCCACCAGGTGCTCCCTCCCCAGGTCTGTTTATCCTGTCTGCCCCTCACACCCAGTTTCTCGATGCTGCTGTCATCTCTTCCTTCCAGGGAGCTAAGACATTCCCCCTTGTGCTCCACAACGTCTGTGTGCTGCCATAGGTCTCCCACCTTCCCGCCGAGTTCTTCTGCATCTTCCTTCACGCTGACCAGTTCCCCCTCAATCTTCACTAACAGCTCCATCTTCATCTCTTCACTCGGTCCATCTTCTCCATGCTGGTATTCATGTTCTTCATTTCAGTTTCCATTTTCGTCTCCATCTTCTCTATGCTGGTATTCATGTTCTTCATTTCAGTTTCCATTTTTGTCTCCATCTTCTCCATGCTGGTATTCATGTTCTTCATTTCAGTTTCCATTTTCGTCTCCATCTTCTCCATACCAGTATTCATGTTCTTCAATTGGAATTCCATTTTCGTCTTCATGATTTCAATTAATAATTCCTTCATCATCTCCTCCTTCACATCGTACTGTCGGTCTGGGTGGCTCAGTTGGTTAGACGCTGGCCTACGGATCCCAAGGTCGCGGGTTCAAACCCGGCCCAGGCCGATGGTTTTTAAGTGTGCTTAAAAACAACAGCTCCATGTCAGTAGATTTATTGGCATGTAAAAGAACTCCTGCGGGACAAAATTCTGGCACACCGGCGACGCTGATGTGATCCTGGCAATTGACAGCGTCGTTAAACAAGAAAATAATTTTTTTTTTTGACATCGTCCTCCTGACACCAGTGTGACAAATGACAAAAATTGGTCCAGTTACTTTTCTATCACTTTATTACCTTCTAAAATTGTACCACAAATACACAGCTTTCTTCTCGTTAACCCAGTCTACAGTCTTTCGGGCTATCTCAATTCACATTTTTTACTTCTTGTAACCTTGCTCAATCCTTTTAGTGTCTTTCTTTACTTTCGCTGTCTCATACTCTAATTATGACATTATAATCACTTTCGATGCTCATTGAATCGTCTTATGACGACCAACATATTTGTCACAATGACACACACGCACAGCTGACACACTGGCCGATTTATATATGTAACTCAACTTGAAAACTCATTCACTTATTGTTCTTCCCAGGCTTCCTTATATACAGGGGATGACATCACATAGACCTTTCTTTACTTCTACACACACACGCACGCACCCACTGGAAATGATTCAGCTAGAAGTCTTGAGAACATTCCTGAAACCACTTTTGTTTCTGCCGCTTCAACTGTTACAGTCACATATGCACATCAGATGCATGAGGCAGCCTGACCTTTAACGTCTTTCCCCGCTTGCCTGGCCTGGCATATGGTGTGAAGTAGCTTGACCCCATCTTCCCTTTGTGTGCCGAGCCTGATGTCACAATAACATGGATCGTTATCATGGCAAAATGAACTTTATGGACAGATGGATAAGCATAGGTTTTAACCTATAAATAGTTAAAACAATGGCTTCTACATCCTGTGCATCCCATAAAGGCCTAACAGACCTTTATGAAAGAAATTTTACAAATTCTGGATGAAATCACTATCATTCTCACACATCTGATGAAGAGGGGTAAACAGTGGAATGTGATAACTTGGAAGTAAGCAAAGATCCCTCCATCAGTGTAACTATGCTAATATTTCACATATATTACATTTTGAACAAGTTGGAAAAAACATATAACAAGCATCTCAGAAAAGGTTGAAAAGAAACTGCAAATCCTGAAAAGGTGAGCTGGTGCTAAATGGGGCTGCTCAAGGAGAGTCCTTAACACAACATACAAAATGTATGTTAAACCAAACCTCTTGTACTGTTCTGAAGCTTTAATAACAGCAGCAAATGCTAACATCAATAAACTTGAACAAATACAAAATCAGGCTCTTTGCCTAATCACTGGAGCAGTTAAATCCACACCTATTGATGCCATGCTTGCCTTAACACGGACCCCATCAATAACAACAAAAATAGAAGAACAAGCATTGCTCCAACATGAGAAAATGTTACGACTGCCGAACTCTAAATGGACAGAAGAGAACCTCGCCCCTTCAATCCTTAAAACTCATAGTAGTTTCCTAGAAAAGGTAACACAGATTAAATCCAAATTGAACATTCCGAACACCAGAGAAAATCTACTTATAAGAGAAAATCCATTGGAATTATTGCAACCTACCTTCAATTTGGAATTAATAGAGGAAATAAGTAAATCAGACATACCAAAAGAAATACAAAAACTTCTAGCTCTGGATACAATCAATACTAGGTATCCCACAGAAGAATGGCTGCACATATATACTGATGGATCCTCCAAGGAAAACCTTACTGGAGCTGGAGTTACGTGTTCACATTTTTCCTTTTGTCATTCTGTTGGCAGAGACACAACAAATTATGATGGAGAAATAGAGGCTATACACATTGCTCCCCAACAATTATTAAATCTTCCCTTAAATAAATTTAACAAGGCAGTAATTCTTTCGGATTCTAAAGCTGCAATTCAGGGAATATGTTCAAATACTACAAAGAAGTCAACAAAAATTAGAGAATGCTACAAAATGTTAACACAACTCCAAAAAGTTAATAAGACTGTTCATCTCCAATGGATTCCAGCACACTGTGGAGTCATGGGGAACGAAGCTGCAGACTCACTTGCAAAGAAAGGCACAACAATAAAACAAAAGTCTAAATTCAATTTCTCATATTCCTCAATAAAACGCTTGATCATTAAAAAATTTTCTCATTCATACCTACAAGAAATAGAAACAAATGCCAAAGATAAAAAATGGATTACACTACTTTCCAACCCAGATATAATCCCCGAGAGACCAAGGAAAACAGCGGTTGCAGCCTTCCGACTATTGACAAATCACGACTGCTTAGCAAGTCATCTTTACAGAATAGGTATCTCAGCCTCACCAATATGTGTCCTGTGTAACGATCCGGCAGAAATGAACGAAGACCACTTGAAGACCTGTGAAGCATTAAGATCAGAAGAAACTACAGTTCAAAAGTATTGGAAAGCACGAATGCTAATGGCTTCATTGCCAGATGCAAGGCACTAGAAAACAACAACAACAACATTTTGAACATGATGAACGAGTACATTGTGAACTCATTCATTCTGTATGACCTCTCAAGTTGACCAATATATGCAGCTCATTGCAACAAGTGGTTTGGTGTGTTGTGAAGGGAGGAATATGTGCTGCCAAGATGTTGTCTCCTTTGCCCTCCGCTGTTGACTCTTGTGGATTAATAAATGTTACTTAGCATTCGGACATTGACTTTATTCACATTATCTTGTACCAACTCCCTAACAGTTACACCCATCTCAAGCACTTGAGTCTTTCTGCCCAGCCAGAGTTCACTGCACCAATCATTTTGTGGTCCTCCACTTTGTTCCTAACGGTACCTCCCCTCGCTATGGTCATTATGCCACCCTTAGAAATACCCGAGCAGTGAGGGGTGACAAATGTCATGTCACATCCCACATCCTATTAGTTTCCTCTTAATACTTGAATAAGGCGTTTGGAGACAGCTTGGTCGCTATTTACATTTGACAACTTTCCAAATGTAACTCCTTATCAGTAACAACATTTAAACAATTATTATCCTAATATAGTACATACATTATAATATGTACCGTTTCATCATTGTGTGAGGAGCTGACTTTCACGTAACACTTGGAATATTTATATTTTATAAGCTTAACAGATAGAAAAATGAAGTTTGTCTATTGGAATTACAGCCCATTGTCATTTTCATCACTTAAAAATAAAGTGTGTTTTGTATAGTGAGAAAAAGAGGAGAGCTACATCTAGAAGGAGTATAGACAACTTATAAATGCAGACGGTGTGATGTTCTGGAGTACAATCACCAGTGAAATGTGCAACTGCAAATTTAGGTAAATAGACCAATGCATGCTTTAAACATTTATGAATAAAATACGAAAATAATGTTATTTGTATCCAGTTTAGTTAATTACTTTCTCTACTATTTACTTGCAGTAAGTAGATGAAGTATTGTATTCCACCCAAAAATGCGATATAGAGATTTCATCAGAAATACATGTTTTGAAACTCAAAAATATACTTTAAGACTTCCTGAATTAAAAAAAGAAAAAAAAAACTTGTTTAAAAAAAGGTCTGCCTTGTGTGTGCACGTATGCATGCCTGTCTGTACATGAAAAGTACAACTCGCAAAAGAAAAATTGGTCAAATATCCAACTTCATATATAAGCTTAGCATCTTTCAAGAATATGAATCAAAAGATTTTCAAAGAATGGTGTATATAGGCTGCAGAAATAGAGAATAGAGATGGGTAGGTGAGGTTGTTTGTAACAAATGTGAGAAAACAACTTTCCAGGTGTGTCATAATGGACAATAACTTATGAAAAAATCTGATGTGTTGCACTCACATGACTTTCTCTACTCTTGTACTAACCATTCTTACAAACTCTTATTCCTATATCTTCTTCGTGTTAGTTGATTTAAACATTTGTACAAATTATCTTATTGCTTATTTCCTTGTAGGTGCAAGGGGAATGTTAGAATACAGTAGGCTTTGTGCGATAGTCAAATGTTTTAAAGCTTTGAGATTCTGTTGTCTTTGCACACTTAACATACAAAAAAATGAACAACGATGATTCATTTCACGAAAGTTCTAAGTTTTCCGAAACTCACACACATAGCAAGGAATATCTCCGAAATGGTTCACCCTACAAGAAAATTTATTGAGACATAAATTGTGTATTTTAGCAAGATCTACATTTTTTGTATAGTATGATTTGGTCTATCTCTAACGGTTTACCAGTTATGCAAAAGTCGTCCAGAGTAAATACGACTACAGGGGCTATAGCCAGAAAATTCAAGATATACATTTCATTTGTCATAAAAATATCTCAAACATATGACATTTTAATCAAAATCTTTGGTTTTTAACCGACTTTTCGTTTTTGAGCTATGCTGTCCACAGACTGACAGACACACAGACACACACACACGGACCTTTTTCTAAAAATGCTTTTTTTGGATGCAGGGGGCCTCAAAACATTAATTCCCGGTGAAATCTCGACTTCGAATTTTTGGGTGGAATACAATACTTCCCCTACTTACCAGTAGAGAAAGTAAAAATTGGTGAAATATCCAACTTGAAATTTAAGCTCAGCATCTTTCAAGAATATGACTCAAGGATTTTCAAAGAATGGTGTATATAGGCTGCAGAAATAGTCAAAGAGATGGGTAGGTGAGGTTGTTTGTAACAAATGTGAGAAAACTAACTTCCCAGGTGTGTCATTATGGACAATAACTTATGAAAAAACATTAATTCCGAAAACACATAATTTAGTTCCTTATATTTTTTATTTCAAATTTATGATTTGTAATTATTCATTTATTTATGCCAACAAGCTTACTGCTGGTGTTTTTAAACACACAAGCCGTGATTCAAATCCTGATATGGTATTGAATTTTTCAGTTCGTGATTCAATCTCTTATGATTTGTAATTTAATTGAAACTTATGTAATTAAGCTTCATACATTAACAAGTATCACAGAATCAGTACTATTTGTTTTTCATGCTAATTATGAGATATATTCAGATAGGCTAGAGCAGAGGTGTTCAACCTTTTTACTCTGCATACCCCCAAAGAGAATTTTCCAGCACAGGTGTACCCCTAGTCCTTGCTCGAGAGCTATCCTTAATTAAAATTACACATAATCATATCTAAAATAGATTATAAAATGCATAACTTATTAAATACTACAAAAAGGAGGATTATGCTACAAATGTATAATGGAAATACACGCTACGTTACAGACAGCACACACACAAATACATTAAATGAATTTGTATATATTTCTGACCTGTTAATAAGATGACTTAGCTTGTTTCCTGGACACCAGCTCCTCATTTGTGGCTTCATTAATACGAGTACCAATGGTGATTCTGGATTCAAACGACTTCTTTGTTTTGTTTTGATTGCTGCCAATGCAGAGAAATCCTCCTCACACAAATAAGTAGATAGGAATGGAAGGTGTGTAATGGCAGTCGCAAAGTTCTGTGTACCCTTTGCATGCATAACACCAGAAATCACAAATTGACATGTTTTCGGTTTTAATTTTCAATGAACTGTCAACGGACATTTCCAAAAGACTTCCTTTTAATTTTACGTGAAGACCAAGGGAATTGATGGCGGTGTTGCAAAACAAATTTGTAATCCATTCCTGTGTATTATTGCCTTTCTTAATTTCTGGAAAGTATTTTAAGAACTGTGACCTTATATTCTGTAGATGGAATTTGATTGTTTCCAAAAGTCCACTGGCAATACTAACTTCATTTAGTGTACTATATTCCAACACAATTGCAAAAACTGCAATATTCCCCTTATTAATGCAGCCAACCCAAAGTAAAACTTTCTTATAAAACCTGTTTGCTTTATCACGAGCTTTAAAAATATTTCCGTCCAAACCTTAGAGTTGAAGATTGAGCTTGTTAAATTTATTGAATATATCCATCAAATAAGCTAATTGACAAATCCATCCTTCATCTTCAAAATGCTTCACCAAATGAAATTTCAATTTTGTATAAAAACATCTTATCTCATTTTTACTTTCTCTACTACATATAGTAAGTAGAGGAAGTACTGTATTCCACCGAAAAATTTGATGTTGAGATTTCACTGGAAAATATCAAATGAGACATTATTCATTTTTTTATATGTTAATCATACAAAGAGAATGAAATTTGAAAACTTTAAAAGATTTTACTATCGCTCAAAGCCTACTGCATTCCAATGTTTTGCTTGGACCTACAAGGAAATAAGCAATAAGATAATTTCTGCAAATGTTTATCTCATCTAACACGAAGATGATATAGGAATAAGAGTTTGTAAGAATGGTTAGTACAAGAGTAGAGAAAGTCATGTGAGTGGTACACATCAAATTTGTTATATGCTAGTCGTGCAAAGAAAACAGAATTTGAAACCCTAAAAAGATTTGACTCGCTCAAAGACTACTGTATTCCCATTGCACCTGCAAGAAAATAAGCAATAAAATAATTTATACAAATTTTTATCTCAACTAACACAAAGAAGATTTGGGAATAACAGTTTGTATGAATGGTTAGTAGAGAAAGTCATGTGAGTGCAACACATCAGATATTTCAGCTTAAAAAGGTGAGTCAATATGCATCCTTGTGATAACCAGCACACTTCCGTGTGCAAAAACAATTGAGCTCCCTTCTCCTCACACATTTTTTTGAGAAGATGGGAGTTCATGTATATGATTTTATTAAATTGACTACTTTGAAAACAATGTTCAATGTTTTGTGTAACACAGGAGTTATTTATTTTGCTACCAAATTTTCTCTTTGTATAATGCAATGTTGCAAAATTATTTTGGGATTAATTTCTCAAATATGTGCAATAAGACCACTTTTTCACCTGTCAGTGAAGCAGCACAATCAGTGGACAAAGTTGTACACCAATCCCATGACAAATTTAATTTTAATCTTATAAAACTATCAAGAATTTTAAAAATATCCTCTCCCGTTGTATGTTCTGATAATTGTTTGCATCCAAGAATTTCATCAGTAATAGCACCTTTTTACTTTCTCTACTGGTAAGTAGCGGAAGTATTGTATTCCACTCAAAATTTTTTTTTTTTAAACATTTGCAAAATTACAATATGTTCAATAGTTGAACAATAAGTAACAATGATAACATATTACTTTTACAAACTATGGCCCATTGGCCCATTTGCTTATAATTTGGGTGCAAATCTGTACTGCAATTCCAACACTTGGTTTCTCTGTAGTCGGCTTGTTGTGCTGCTGTTGTTATCAAGTAGATTTATTGCCAGTGTATTGGGATGACTGTAGAGACACTTTTGGTAGGATAGGCTGTATGCTGCGATTTCCTGTTTGATTGTTGGGAGTTTAAAATCATTGTAGATGTACTTATTACCGATGTACCAGGGGATCTTACCATTGGTTCGCAGAGTTTTGGATTGAAAACGTTCTAGTGTTTTGATGTTTGAGTTGGTTACTGTACCCCATAGTTGAATTCCATATGTCCAAATTGGTTTCATTATAGTTTTGTAGATGATTAGTTTGCTTGTCACTGAGAGTTGTGATTTAGGCCCAAGAAGCCAGTGCATTTTGGAGTATTTTAAATTTAGCTGCTTGCGTTTGGTGCATATGTGTTTTTTCCAGGTGAGTCGTCTGTCAATGTACATCCCTAGGTACTTCACGTCTTGTGCTTCTGGAATAATCTGATTGTTAAGAGTAACAGGTGGACATGAGCGTTTACGGAGTGTAAATGTTACGTGGTGACTTCTACATTCATTAACTTTAACTCTCCACTTCTTAAGCCAGATTTCAGTGTCAGAAAGAAACTCAAAAATTCAATGTCAAGATTTCACTGGAAATATATGTTTTGGCAACACTCAATGCATTCTTTAACAAACATGCCATCTGAAAATGATTAAGATTTCTTTTGCAATAATTTCTGCTACTGGGTAACTAGCTTTTACCAGAGATTCAGTTTTAAGTGATACATTCTTAAAATTTAACTGCTGTCCCGAAAGCTTAATTTTAAGTTTGAATACCCTGTCTACATAAAATTTACCCTCAAATTTAAAGAAAATTCCTCCCCCAAACTGCCCTTTACATGGAAAATGTTTTGAAAACTGTAATTAAAATGTGACGTGTTTCAGATATTTTTATGGCAAATGAAATGTATATTTTTAATTTTCTTGCTATAGCCTATGTAGTTAATGTTGATCACTTTTGCATAACTGGTAGGCTGTATGAATAGACCAAATCTTACTATACAAAACTGTAGATCTCAGTAAAACATACAAGTTATGTCTATATGCACTTTCTTTGTGGAGTGAGCCATTTCAGAGATACTCCTTGTTATTTATGTAGTTTTGCAATACTTATTACTTTCCATAAATGGAAGCTCATTATTTATTTTTTCACATCATAGCCGTTTAAAGAGAACAGAATTCCAAAGCTTTAAAAGATTTGACTATTTCTCAAAGCTTACTATATTCTCACATTCCCCTTGTACCTACAAGAAAATAAGCAATAACTTAATTTCTGCAAATGTTTATCTCGACTAACATGGAGAAGATAGAGGAATAAGAGTTTGTAAGAAAGGTTAGTACAAGAGTAGAGAAAGTCATGTGAGTGCAACACGTCAGATTTTTAAGAAAATGGCTCTAATAATTTTGATTGAAATATATATTTCAAGATATGTTGATATCAAATTAAATTAAATCACACATTATCTGGGAAGACCCTCCTTATTCTATATGACTTCTGCATAATTGGTACATCATAAGATATAAACAAAACCTTACTACACAAAAAAGATAAACACTTGTACAAATTATCTTATTGCTTATTTCCTTGTAGGTGCAAGGGGAATGTTAGAATACAGTAGGCTTTGTGCGATAGTCAAATGTTTTAAAGCTTTGCGATTCTGTTGTCTTTGCACACTTAACATATAAAAAAATGAACGATGTTGCATTCCAACAAAGTTTTAAGTTCTCTGAAACTCGCACACATAACAAGGAATATCTCCGAAATGGTTCACCCTACAAAAAAATTTATTTGGACATAAATTGTGTATTTTAGGAAGATCTACATTTTTTGTACAGTAAGATTTGGTCTATCTCTAACGGTTTACCAGTAATGTAAAAGTTGTCCAGAGTAAATACGACTACAGGGGCTATAGCCAGAAAATTCAAGATATACATTTCATTTGTCATAAAAATATCTCAAACATATGACATTTTAATCAAAATCATTAGAGCCATTTTCAAGAAAATCAAAATTTTCGAAAAATTTTCCATGTAAAGGGTAGTTTAGGGTGGGGCTATTTTTTTCAAAATCTTTGTGTCGCATCCTTGAAAGACGTTAAACTTAAATCCCAAATTTGGTTTTTAATTGACCTTTTGTTTTTGAGTTATGGTGTCCACAGACTGATAGACACACAGACACACGGACCTTTTTCTAAAAATGCTCAAAACATATATTTCCGGTGAAATGTCGACATCGAATTTTTGGGTGGAATACAATACTTCCGCTACTTACCAGCAGAGAAAGTAAAAATCAAAATGTTCGAAACAATTTTCGTGTAAAAGGTAATTTGGGTTGCGGAATTTTCTTGAAGGACTTAGAAGATGCTGAATTTAAATATCAGGTTTGTATTTTTCAGCCTCTTCGTGTTTGAGTTATGGTTTTCATACCGACCGGCCTTTCTCTTAAAATGCTTTGTTGGGTAGGTTAGGTCAGGTAGGCTCAAAACGTGTTTCCGCTGAAATCTTGTTTTCGAATTTTTTGGTAGAATACCTACAATACTTTCTCTATTCACTGTTAAGCACATAGTAGAGAAAATAACACAGCCTTTTATATAGCTAACAATGGTTTTAGTTGCATTGAAGCTCGCGAAATCTCACTCGAGTTTTGACCGACATTGGTTCTTGCTCGACTGCATTTTACAAGTTTGCAGAAGTTGTGGTAGAAAAAACGCTGAAACAAAGCGGCGCGTGTTTGTGTGCTGTCTAAGGTTTCAGGGACAAGTAGTAGGACATGCCAAAATTCAAGGTAAACTGGAGTTATCCACGTGTCTGAAAAATACCTAAGCATATTAGATTTAAGAACAAAAATAATCTAAAGAGAAGTAAGTACCTACAACTAAGGAAGTGCACATGGAAGCCTAATAAAGGTCAGCTTCTTAAAGGCACATAGGTAACTATAAAAATGCATAGTGCATCTGCCTTACATTCTAAGAGTTCAGTTTTCATTCGCGATGGAACAAGTTTTGTGGTTATGTTTTGTCGATACTTTCACTTTCAACAGCAAGATTCAATGAACTCCAGGCTCAGTTGCGCCTTCCCTTAAAGCCGCGATCTCGAAAGTGACACGGGAATGCATAATGAAGAAGAAAACCTGGTGTTACATTTATACGAGTTTCTCTGCTTGCTTTTATTTGTGTAAAACTTCTCTAAATATAATGAAAAAGGTATATTGTTAATAGTACTGTACTTTGTCATTTTGGCAGTCCTAATTTTAGGAATGTTAAAAGAAATAAATAAACACAAGAGCTATTTTTCTACCCACTTTACGTTTGCAGAGAACTTCCTTACAAATTTCTTTGTAGGTCCCACTCACACACTTTATCTCGAGCTTTAAGATGGCATTGATGTCGAAAACGGAAGCAGGGTTTTCAAGTCTTTTACACTGTCGTACTTTAAATTATATCACAAAAGGCAATGAACTGTAGTTTCCGCAATTGTTTTCCAGTTCAGCCACGGCTCAAGTAAAAGGCTAGATACATTGCTCCTTTTACTATTTACAGGAGTTTTTGGTACTTAAAATTACTGTTTGAGGTAAACATAAAAGTAAACCGGCATGATAACACAAGAAAACAGCAAAAACGATAACGCGATACAAATATGAACCGAAAGCCTCATTATTTTATGCTGCCAAAGCGCGAAAGCCTGTAGAAGTTCTCGAAATTTAAGCTGCCCTGCATTCAGGTATACAGTGTTACTTCGTATGTTACAGTATATGAAAATTGTCGATTTTGCAAAAGTAACAATTATTATTTACTCTTCGGAGTCAAAAGTCGGTCTGGGTGGCTCAGTTGGTTTTTAAGTGTGCTTAAAAACGACAGCTCCATGTCAGTAGATTTACTGGCATGTTAAAGAACTCCTGCGGGACAAAATTCCGGCACACCGGCGACGCTGATGTGATCCTGGCAATTGACAGTGTCGTTAAAGAACAAAATAATTTTTTTTCGGAGTCAAAGCTGGTACGAATTTACCTCGTACTAAACCCCTAGATAATTTTGCCGATCGGGTATAGTATATTGTTTTTTTCGTACATCTAGTATGGTAGTGTAACCTTTATGACCCCCCCCCCCCCCACAGGGGCCTACTTTGGTAAGTACGGGTTTGGCGCACCCGGGGTCCCGAGCCATACTCTCGATTGGTTTCCTCTAAGGGGTGAGAGGGCATATGTTAAACGCCCAATCAACTTTGATCCGCGCATGTGCTTCACCTTCAAAATGTTACCTCCCTGAACACAGTCTGATGGATGACCTACGCACGGTAATAGGTGGATGGGGTGACTGGGTAATCGCGTAATTCCCAGCCCCTGGTTATCAGGTAGGATCTGTGTTCGTGTCCGCTGATAAGTCAGTCCCGGGGAGGGGCCATTGAATGAGCTGACGCACTTCTGAAGGAGATTGGTCCCTCTGTCCATACACTGGGAGGTGTGACCCCAGGGTGAGCAAGGTCCAGGCCAGGACTCTCACCTAAGCTGGGATGGCGCCCAGGAAGTGAGCATGCCATCGAAGACATTTGCAATGGTGGAGGATACCATCGCCATGAGTTCGTTAAAAACTCAAAACAAAACTAAGAAGAATAGTGTAAAGGAAGTAGCCGAGTGTTGTACTCGCTACTTATTTCTAGAACTGAGGAGGATAGCATGTTTTTATCGGTGAGCCCATCCAGAAGGGAATGGATAAGATAGCTAATCCAGTAATGTCATGCACTAGATCTCGCAATGGCACGCTCCTGGTTAAAGCTAATTCAGCAGACCAGCCAGCAAAGATACAAAAAGCGAACAGGCTAGCCAGCTATCCAGTATTTATTGACCTGCATAAAACATTGAACTCCTCACGTGGTGTGGTTAATACTCGCGCTTGGACGGTTTAACCAAATAGATTCAATAAAATCGTGTGGAGCAAGGCGTTACCAACGTTTACCGGGTTCAGCACAAAGGTGATGAATTAAGGGCAACTCGCACTCTGTCCCTGATCTTTGATCGGGTAGATCTCCCGCAAAGGATTAAGGCAGGGTATGAATCCATCGAAGTTAGGCCTTTCATCCCGAACCCACTCAAATGTTTCAAGTGTATGTGCTGCAGCTCCGTCATGCGTGAACTGCAAAGGTGAACATCCATGCAGTTCCCTAGATTGCCCCCGTTTTGTAGAGGAAAGGGCGATCCAAGAGATACGGGTTAGAGAGAATGCACCCTTCTCAGAAGCCCGGAAACTCGCAGACTAGCAAGCCTGTAATCTCAACGATAAAGTTATAAAAGAGCTACACGAAAACTGACTTCCTCAAAGAAGATACTAAGTCTGATCCCAGTACATCGAAGGGATATGAGTCCACGAACATCTCGAAGATCCTCTTCTGGGGAATCTTCGTGGGTGGACTCGGACCGGCATCTTTCGCCTTGGCCGGTCCCCGTTAGTAACCGATTCGAGGCACTCGAACCCCAGTTCACTATGGGAACATGGACGTTCTCGGTAGAAGACATGGAGCTGGAGGAGTCTGTCCACACTGGGAGAGCCCCGGTGGAAAAGAGGCGGGAAAAAGACCCGGACAAGAATGTCAGCCCAAGACAGAAGAAAAGGGCTAAATTAACTCGACAACCGCATACTCCAAAGTAATGCAGAGTTACCTTGGGGTACTTATCCCATACAAATTTTAGCATGGCTATCCTACAATAGAACTTACGTGGAATAGAACACAACGATCAGAGCTAGAACTTTTGCTCAACAAGAACAAACCTTTGGTTACATGTTTGCAAGAGACTAAGCTGCTTCCACAAGACGGTTTCCAACTAAGGGGATACACCCCATTACGGTGTGATGTTACACCAGAAGAGGGTGTTCCGGCAAACGGCAGCGCTATAATGCTTGTCAGAGATGATGTATATATCGAATATGTACCCTTACGGTCTGATATACAATCAATTGCCGTAACTGCCAAACACCCAGTTCACCATTTGCATTTAAATTTGCTTCTGTCCTATGACTTCTCGCACATCGATTTACATCTAATTTCTCAATTACCAACACGTTTCTGTTGGTGGGAGACTTAAATGCGCACCATCCATTTTGAGGTGCAAGTCGCGCTTGTGCGAGAGGCAACCTGATCGCTGATTTCTTGGACAATTACAACCTAGCTCTCAACACTGGAGAGCCTGCATCTCTTTCTGACTCACTTTCAATAGTTTCTCACATCTTGATCTTGTAATTTGTTCACCTCAGTTGGCAGTCTTCTTACAATATACGTCATCTCTGATTTACATAGTAGTAACCACTTTCCATGTTTTATTAATCTCTTAATGCAAGATGCATGTTCCATACGTGTGCCTAAATGACGTTTGGACCATGCCAACTGGTACCTTTACACCCAGTTGGCTGTGTTCACGTACAACGAACACGACTCTGAATGATTTGGCGCAGCATCTCACCGAGGCGATACTTTCTGCTGCTGAGCAATCTATTACGCGGTCGACTTCCCACCCCCGTCGATTTCCCGTCCCTTGGTGGACGATTGAATGTCGGAATGCCATTTGTGCTCGAAGGTGTGCTTTTAGGGCTTTTCAGGTCACCCTACATTGGATAACCTAATCCAATACAAGAAAATGCGCACCGTGTCCAGACAAGTCATTAAGGATAGCAAAAAGACATCATGGAGCAAATTTGTAGCTTCATTTAACCGACATACACCTTCCTCGGTTGTATGGGGTAAGTTAAGGCACATAGCCGGTAAATCGACCCATATACCCACAGAGGAACTGAAAACAGCTGCAGAAGCTGTTGATCCATTTTATGTGACCAACACGTTTGGCAATGCTTTCGCTCAAGTGTCTGTCGTAGATAACTACTGGCCCGAGTTCCTTCCAATTAAGACTCAGGTGGAATCTCAAGGCTTCGCGTTTCGTTCTAGAAATGTAGATTACAATCGCCTTTTCACCATGGTGGAGTTTAGAACACTCATCCTCGCGACTATCAACACCAGGCCCTGACGGTATTCGCGTACAAATGTTAAAACAGCTCTCTCCTGAAGGAAAGGCAGTCCTGATCGAGGTCTATAATCGTGTTTGGGTTAGCAGTGCAATTCCAGACAACTAGCGGGAAGCTACCGTTTAACCAATTTTGAAAGCTGTAAAGGATCGTCACACCCCCCCCCCCTCCAGCTGCCGTCCTATTTCCCTCACCAGTTGCGTTTGCAAGATGATAGAACGCATGATATGTTGGCTAGAAAGTCGTAAGCTACTGACTAACATTCAGTGTGGTTTTCGATGACACGTTCAATTGTAGACCATCTTGTGTCGATATAGGTACAGATAATGAACGGATTTATGGAGAACTGTCAAACCGTTTGCAGATTCTTCAACCTCGAGAAGGTTTATAACACGTGTTGGCGAGCAGGAATTTTACGTTCCCTGTATACGTGGAGCATACGTGGACACCTGCCTCTGTTCATTCAGGAGTTTATGAAAAACCGCTTATTCCGAGTAAGGGTCGACTTGGTTTTTTCTAATTCTTTTGTCCAGGAGGGAGTACCACAGGGTTTGGTACTAAGTGTCACGCTGTTTCCTATAGAAATTAACTCCATCTGGAAATGTGTTCCACTGTAGTTTCGTCATGCCTATTCGTGGACGACTTCGTCGTCTATTGTACTTCTCAGCGCACTAAGGTTTATATAACGACGCTTACAGCAATGTTTAGACAACCTTCGAGAATGGAGCTCAAAAAACGGCTTTTGCTTCTTAACTGAGCAATCTGCTTTAATTTCTGGCGCCGCAGGAGACGGTTACCACCTTCGCTCCGTTGCGGTCCAGATTTACTTCCTTTCGCAGATAAGACGCGTTTCCTAGGGTTGATCTTGAATAGAAAGCTTAGTTGGTCATCGCATATAGCACAGCTAAGAGTACGATGTGACCTATCCCTTAATATCTTGCGGATACTACATGGAAAATTGTGGGAAGTGGGTCGGACAATTCTGCTGCGAATGTATCGCGCATTGGTCCAAACCAAACTAGACTATAGTGTACTGTTTATTCGTCAGCATGGCCATCTGTGCTGAGAAGCTTACACAGGTCCATAATAGGGGCATACGCAAGGTAATAAGAGCTTTTATATAGACCAGTTGTGAGCCTTTACGCCGAATTCGCAGAACCACCTCTGCAATATCGACGTGAGATTCTCTTGTGTTTAGATGTATGCCTAAACACCCAAATTTCGCTTCATTCTTCCCCATCACGCTAAGAAACGATATAGTCGTAAGCCAGCGGGTTTTTGTTTCCAGGAGCTTCTAAGGAAGATTGCAATTGAAATGCCTAACATGTTCCCCAAGGGCGAGAAGCTCTACCCCCTTGGTTACCTAGCACGCCCCATGTACCTAGATCTTGGGATGACCGTACACCGGAAGTCCACAATGCCTATCTCTAGTATCCGCACTTGTTTTTTTAGAATTTTTATCAAGTTACACTGACCGACGTTTAATTTACACCAATGGATCAAAGAGTACAATCGGTATTGAATGTGCTTCTGTTTATGGGACCGAACCACATACATTCGGTTTTATAATAGCACTTCCATTTATACTGCAGAACTGTATGCAATATACCGAGCTGTTGTATATATGCGCCGTCGTAAATTAAGTGACTGCCTGATTTTGAGTGATTCTCTTAGTGAACTTCAAAGATTTCGTGAGCTGTACAACGTATCCAGATTGATTTCCATGTTTTACACACCTCTGTGTTAACGTAGTGTGTGCATGGATTCCTGGTCACTTAGGTTTGCCAAGGAATGAAATGGCGGATTTGGCAACGAAGGCGTCAGCGACAGATAACAGTATTACCATCTCTCGCGTTACTTCGAAAGACTTTAGGCACGAAGAGTGGTTAGCTCTCCGCGGTAATAAGCTTAGAGAAGTGAAAGAACTTCCAATAAACTGAGTAACTTCCTCTCGCATATCTCGTCGCGAGGTCAACTTGGCTCGGTTACGAATTGGCTACTGCAATTTTTCGCTGGTTACCTATTTAAACGAGACCCTGCTCATCTTTGTCCGCTGTGCGACAACCTTTTGTTAGTGTGTAATATGACTTGGAGGATTTTGAAACTTTAGGTATCTAGTTACTTTCTTTACTGGTATGTAGAAGTATTGTATTCCACCCAAAAATTCGATGTTGAGATTTCACCGGAAATATATGTTTTCACACCCCCTGAATCCAAAAAAAGCAATTTTAGAAAAAAGGTCAGTGTGTGTGTGCGCGTGCGTGCGTGTGGGTGTGTGTGTGTGTCAGTCTGTGGGATTGTGAACAGCATAACTCAAAAATGAAAAGTCGGTTGAAAACCAAAGTTGGTATTTAAGTTTAATGTCTTTCAAGGATGCGACATGAATATTTTGAAGAAAATAGCCCCACCCTAAACTACCCTTTACATGGACAATTTTTCAAAAATTTTGATTTTCTTGAAAATGGCTCTAACGATTTTGATTAAAATGACTATGTTTAAGATATTTTTATGATAAATGAAATGCATATTTTGAATTTTCTGGCTATCGCCTATGTAGTCCCGTTTACTCTGGATGACTTTTGAATAACTCGTAAACCGTAAGCGATAGACAAAAAACTATACAAAAATGTTAGGAATAATTTTATTTATATATATATATATATATTTCGGTAGAGTGAACCACTTCGGAGATATTTCTTGTTATTTGTGTCAGTTTCGGGAAACTTAAAACTCTGGTGAAATGGAACATCGTTGTTCATTTTTTATATGTTAAGCATGCAAAGAGAACGGGATCTCAAAGCCTAGTGTATTATAATATGGTTATTACAAGATTACATTAAGTCATGTGAGTGCAACACATCCGTTTTTTTATACTGTTTTGACATCTTTATCACTTTGTTTTAATTCTGGCTTTTGCCAATGTTTTGAATGCGTACCTATATATATATTTTCCTTTTTACTAGCAATTTTATGTTTTATTGAAGTTTATATCTGGCTTTTGCAATGCATTGTTTTTTAAGGGCATGATGACCTTAAAACTACATCTCCTCTTTTACGAATCATTTGGTGTTTCACCAGACCATCCTTCTGTAACAACGGAAAAGCGAAAACATGCATAGGCCTTTGCTTAGTATCGATTACTCTCGCACGTGTAACATCGATCGAAAAACGACCAGCGCAACTTTGGAAAGGAAAACGTGGCCGACATGTTACAATGAGATTGAGTTTATACCGGCGAAAATTTTGTCAAAAGTAGAAACTGAATGTGACATTGCGATTAGTCTTCTACTAGTGTACTAGTTTAAGGTCACTCATATCGTAATATGTACATATGTTCGCCAAGGTCATTATTTCTGGGAAAAATTGTCAGTAGGGTCAGCTCTGTCCACGACTCACTAGCCCACCAGCTGTAGCCATCACAAAGAGCACTACATAGAAACTAATTATAGCTATTACACATGCGCGGCTCATTCAGGTAAGACACTAACTTACTGTCTGTTCAGCAGCTCTTAGGGCAGCGTTGCCAACTTAGCCTTTTTATGGCTAGATCTGGCCTTTTTGAGAACCTATCTAGCTATAAATTTTCCAAAAAGCTACAAGTAGCTTTCCTGGCCCTTTTTCTAAGCTTCATTAACCTCTTCTAGCCTTTTTCATTTTATACTTATCTACCGGTACCTTTAAAATAATACAGAATTTAATCTCGCTACTGCACTATTGCACGTAATGATATAATCCTTTTGGTGAATTTCCCAACTTTTTGAATCTTGGAGTGTGGATTCCACCAAGTTGTTAGATTCTTTGGCACTTTCTAGAAAAAGGTCCGTGAGTGTATCTCGAGCCTGTGGACAACATAACTCAAGAACGAAAAGTCGGTTAAAAACCAAAGTTGGTATTTAGTATTTAAGTTTAATGTCTTTCAAGGATGCGACACGAAGGTTTTGAAGAAAATTGTTCCATTCTAAACTACCCTTTACATGGAAAATTTTAATTTTCTTGAAAATGGCTCTAACGATTTTGATTAAAATGCCATAAGTTTGAAATATCCTTATGACAAATGGAATGTATATTTTTAATTTTCTGGCTATAACCTCTGTACTCCTATTTACTCTGGACGACTTTTGCATAACTGGAAAACCGCTAGAGATAGACCATATCTTACTATGAAAAACTGTAGATCTTTCTAAAATACACAATTTATGTCTGACTGATTTTTTTATAGAGTTAACCATTTCGGAGATATGCCTTGTTATTTGTATTGCTGTCAAATGGAACATCGTTATTCAATTTGTTATATTAACGCTGCAAAGAGAACGGAATTTGAAAGCTTTAAAACATTTGACTATCGCACAAAGCCTACTGTATTCTAACATTCCCCTTGCACCTACAAGAAAATAAGCAATAAGATAATTTGTACAAATGTTTATCTCAACTAACACGAAGAAGATATAGGAATAAGAGTTTGTAAGAATGGTTAGTACAAGAGTACATCAGACTTTTCATGCGAAGTCCCAGACGAAATATTGAAGCTTGTTGGCACAAATGCTGCATACATGCAAGAGCCTATGGGAAATCCCAGCTGCAGCAGTAGAAATGAGGTAGAGGGGGATGACGAAGACCACGTCAGGTGATCCATGCCTATTTTTTTAATAATGTAGTTTTCTAATGTTTATATAGGTGTTAAAACATAATATAGCCTTTTCTAGCATTTTTGGCAAGCCGGTTTAGCTTGTTTTATTGAATTGTGGTTGGCAACACTGTCTTAGGGGGCTGAAGAGGAGAGGAGGGATATTCCACGATAGTGTAACCCGAGTTCGTATAACGTTGCTGCAGGTTAGGTTGCGAACTTACCTCCAATGTTATTCCCGCTGTTTGCTCGCTAATATGCTAGTATCTCAAACCTATCTAAAGAGGTTTATAAAGCAGACACATTTTGGTTTCATTGGGCCATACTTCCGTTTGCTTGTCCCCATACACGTGTGATATCAGTCCCACAGAACTAGCTTGGGCCAACGTAAAATGATAGAGAAATGTAACACGTGACATTCTTACAGGAATTACACGACATAACGCTCGAGGATATATCACTTGTGACCGAAACAGGCTAGCAGGCTTTTTGAAAACATAGAAAAAGTAGAAAATTATTAGTGGGAGAAAGACGGAATAGTTAAAAACATCGTTTACGTTTTATAACCTAAATATATTGCATGAACTAAAACTAACAGTTAAGTTCCGTTATTTTGAGTAACTTCTTTGTTTTGATCTAGCGTGAATACATTCAAAGGTTGGTGCTAGTATCGTTACCGCGAGATATCGCTTTTTTTTTTTTATTTTTTTTTTATTTTTTATTTTTTAAATTAACAAATTAACGTCCTCCAACATTGTGCCATATCGGACGAATGAATGAAATGAAATGGGTGAAATGATGCTCAAATGAGCCCGAGGTCCATGGAGCTTTAAGTTACCCGAAATTCGTCTTCTCAGGGTAGGGAAAACCTAGGAAAAAAAACCTTACCCGGATAACTTACCCTAAGCGAGATTCGAACTCGCGACCTCTTGAATGTGAGGCAGACACGCTAACCATCAAGCTACCGAGGCGGGCACGAGACGTTGCTGTTTATCTGCAATTGTTTACTGACGTACTCACTTGCTGCGTTCCTCCCAGGGACCACGAGCTGGTGCACACCAGGGTTGCCAACATTTAAGTGTAAAATTATCGTACCAGTCACTCAAAATTATAGATTTGGACTCAAAATTATCGTACATCATAAACCAAATGCTACAACAATAAAGAGATCAGTATAACACTATAAATATAATATATATATAAATATATATAATATAATAGTAATTATGTTTATTATATTCACTTACAAGATTGATGACCTCAACCCGATATTTCTCACACTATTCATCTTCCTCAACTGTTGCAGCATTATACAAATTTGTTGTTGGGGTAAGCCCTAACATCTTCTCGGTGACTTGCAGATTTTTTGATATACCACGCTCTGTCATAAGCTGAGACGACAGAACAAGTTTATTTACCGTATCTAGCGCCAATCTGTTTCTAACTTTGGTTTTTACTAAACCCAGTTTAGGAAAATCCTTCGCAAGAAGCTTCTGTGGGGCAACGGAAAACAGATTATATGAACGAAATCACTGATAATGCAAAGGCCGCTAGTTCTTTTAAATCAGTATTTCCACCAAGGTGACACATGTGTTTTTAACAGCACTCCAGAAACTGTCAGGTTCAGGCATGTTCTTTATTTCACACGGAATATCACTTATTCCGGGTTTTCTCCATTGATCATCAATTTTCTGAACAGTGTTTTCTTCATTGAGATTGCCAGATCTGGGCACACTGGCAATAAGAGGATAAAGGAAAGAAGTATGGTGGTTCCAGTACGTTCACTTCCGGGACGCTCCACGGGTACAAGCCACTGCAGACATTGCAGTGAGATAGAAACCTTACCACATGTACTCGGGAATTGTCCTCAGGGAGAGTTGCTGCGAATAAAGCGTCACAACACCATAAGAACTCTGCTTGCCAATGCTTTGCGAAGCACAGGATTAGAAGTCCACGAAGAAGTACACTGTGTGGCTGACTGTGGCAGTAACCATCGAATTGATGTCATTGCTATCGACAGGAAGAAAGGGACAGCTGAGATCTTAGATCCCACAGTGAGGTTTGAGACATCCTTAGACCAGCCAGCAGAAGTGGATCGTGAAAAGAAGAAAATATATGAGCCCACAATTCCATTCTTCAGTGCCTCATATAATATCAGCAACATCGTGGTCACAGGCCTATTCTTCGGAGCAAGGGGCACAATACCAAAATCATTTGTGCAATGGAGACAACAATATAAGCTCCCTAAACAGCTACAGGACGACCTTGTCCTAACCACAATAAAATACTCTGTGGCAATATGCCGAAATCATTTGTATGGAAACCATAACATTTAAATTTGAAAGTACTAAAATATAAAATAATCATTTAACTGTGCCATATACTAACAAAAACTTTGTTTCTTTTGTTGTTGTTGTTTTTATTAACCTTTTTATGTATTCATTTCAAACACATGAAAGCTATTCTGTGTCACATGGCAAACCTTTATATAAGGTCAGATTTAATAATAAATATGACATGGAATTGTTGCCTTAGAGGGTTGGAGACAGACAATGAGGACAAAAGTGGAGTCACTATGTGTAATTTGTGCCATTTCGCTGGTGTGACAAACCAGTGAAAATTATATTTCGCCAGTATCGAACTATCATACACTCAAATTATCGTACACCCCCATAATTATCGTACGGGTAGACAACCATTGTACAAACATTATAAGTATCGTATGCCCCCATAATTATCCTACGGGTAGACAACCATTGTACAAACATTATAATTATCGTATGCCCCCATAATTATCCTACGGGTAGACAACCATTGTACAAACATTATAAGTATCGTATGCCCCCATAATTATCGTACGGGTAGACAACCATTGTACAAACATTATAAGTATCGTATGCCCCCATAATTATCGTACGGGTAGACAACCATTGTACAAACATTATAAGTATCGTATGCCCCCATAATTATCCTACGGGTAGACAACCATTGTACAAACATTATAATTATCGTATGCCCCCATAATTATCGTACGGGTAGACAACCATTGTACAAACATTATAATTATCGTATGCCCCCATAATTATCCTACGAGTTGGCAACCCTGGTCCACACGTTGTAGGGGTGGAACATTGGTCAAAGGTAAACAGTTGTTAGCAACTTGCCTTTAACTGTAGAGGAGAGACGCTCGTATGAAAATTACAACACGAGCTATGACACATACTAGAGCCTCCGGTCGTAAATAAATTTCTTTATCTCATTACCAGGGATGGGAATTATATGAAAATGCATATTTTTTCTCTGTTGCCAGAAAGTATGCTCAACTGGCATGTGAGTGGATTACTAAATTTCTAACAATTTAAATAAAATTTTAATGTGCATAATGGTATATTTTGCACATTTTGTTAAAGTGCATCATATTTCTGTAGTTTTCAAATTATGCTGCATATTTTTTTGTTTTGCATAGAAAATTTAAAATTTTACATATTTCTTGTGCATTTTCTGCACATACAAATACGAATCGGACTTGAAACTTGGCAACACTGATAGAAACTTGCAACTCAACCCCACAATGCATTTAGCTATGCCATATCGGGAAATCCCCGCCTTATCTTGTTCATTTCATCATTCTAGCAGTATAATAAAGGTACATCTTAAGGGGTTCTCGGAATTATGTTCAACTGTTGTTTATAAATAGTTTTAACTTACTTGTTTAATTACACTTGATTTATAATAAATTGTATCGTATTGCAGGAATGAATTTCAAAACATTCATAGTTTGTTTTAGAAATTCACTTCCGAAATTTCACAGCAGGTAGGAGGCTGTCGCCTTTAAGTATACTTAAATGGCATTTTCCTGAGCCGGATTGAAGGTGCAAACTTTGCAACAGCCAGTGCTTAACCAATTACTTCGCCCGGTTAACTATTTGGAACTGACACATTGCGATGAATTAAATTAATAAGTAGCACAAATGAACCCATATTCTGACATTCCTAGTGGCAATTAACGCATATTCATTTTTGCAGAAAAATTAATACCAGCCAACTTGCTATTGCTTCTTATCAACTCGCTGCTTATTAGATGTCTCCAAAACTCTAGATATGTTCATGAGTGTCGGCAGATTTTTTTCCAGGGGGGGGGGGGGGGCGCATGTTGGAAATTTGCAATCATATAATATTAAATCATTATTTTATTGTCAAAATTTATAATATTTGTTGCAGATAACCGTATTAATTTGTGCTAAATAAAAATTGTTCTTTACATCAAAATTAAAATAATAGTTTAATAATCAGTAACTGACTGCACATTAAGTTCACCAACTTCCAAGGGGGGCCGCGGCCCCCCCTTGCCCCCGTTTCGCGACCCCCATGGATATGTTCCCATATTGTGTTCTCGCAGGTATTCAAAGAGAATTTCAGAAATATTTTAAATGTACTGCATCTGCAGAAATTCAGATATACGAAATTTGAAACTCGAAATAAAGAATAGAAGTAGATGGATTTGCAGCTGTCTGTTTCAATAGTATTTCATATGGTATACAACTCAGGGGGACACCTCGCGAATTACGACCTGCTAAAGATCCATTGCGGCTCGGCTACTACCCTCAGAAGGAAAGGTGTCACAGGCCACAGAGACGCGCAGAACCTCCGAACACTTCCTGGCTTGAAGACCCGTCCCACTACCGGAGCTCCAACATAGGCGATGACCAAGCAGCCCTATAGTGTCTGTTCTTTCCTGGGAGCTAGGATCCACCCCTTCGCCACACCTAGAAACACACCTGCAAATTGAGAAGGTAGCGGAATAAAAGGGAAATAAAGCAAAAAAAAATCGTGGTAGAGGAGAAACCGCCCAATATTCACCTATCGACCATGGAAAGCCAGGAAATACCCAATCTCAGATTGGGCAGTCGACAGGAATCGAATAGCCCATTGACGCTGTGAACTGTGAACAGAGTTACTGTTTAAGAGGTAGAATCAGGACTGAAAAATTCAATGCCATAGCCGGGATATGAACCACGGGCCTTCCGCTTATCGAGCGGCTGCTTTAACCACTAAGCTACCATGGCTAACGACATAAAATTCCCCAGCTGATTCGTACTTTTTCCCGGTTAACCGCAAGGGAATCTCACATCAGAGGTAAATATCCCAAGGGCAACTTACAATTATTGTAAGTACTTTATGTCCCGGGTTTAAGTAACCTTTAGATGGTAATTATTATGTCAACAAGCTTGCTACTGTGGCATTGAATTTTTCAGTCCTGATTCAACCTCTTAAACATTGCCCACACGATTTGTGTGTTTTAAAACACCAGCAGTAAGCTTGTTGGCATAAATAAATAATAATTGAGAGTTACTGTCTTTCACATTGGTGCCAAGGAGTAAACAAACCACCTAATGGGAGATATTATTTGTTAAATAAGGAAGCTGAAGAGACTAGACAGTGGAAAAGTGAAAGGACAAAACACATAATGATATTCCTGTGACCAACATTACACCAAGTGAAAAATGCCCATCGACTAAGCGCTTTAAGTTCTGAATTTCTTTGGATGTTAGAAATAACTAATTGTAAACTTATTGCTGGAAAGGAGCGACACCCAAATAATCTTCTTAATGAATTTATTTCCCTTTTTATCTAATTTAACAACCATCGGCAATTATTTTGAGTAACTGGCGCCATTCCTTCTATTATCCAATTCTGCTAAGAGATCGTTAATACTGTGGCAGTTCTCTTCTTTAATACAGTATCAGTCTTTCGTAATATTGAAACTCACAATTGTTTTCTTCTTGTAGCCTTGACTCAGTCCTCTCAATATCTCGCTTCACTTTCTCTGTCCTCATACACTAACACTGTGACCGACTGAATAAATAAACAAACAAACGAACGGACGGACAAACAAACAAACAAACAAACAAACAAACAAACAGACAGAGACAAACAAATAAATAAATAAAAACCTACAAAAATAAACCCTGGCACCTAATTGCTTAAAGCAGAGCTTACATTCCAGATCCCTATTCGTTTATTTAACTTTCAAAAATATTTACAACAAAATTCTACATGTTATAAAAATCGAAATACTACAAAACCAAAATATAATACACAACAAAATTAAAAGAAATTTTTTTAAAACGTACACAAATTAAACATACTCAAAATTATAATTCATCACATCTAATATCTATACAATAATTTCCTCTAATACCTAAAACAATCACAATACTAATAAATAAATTAATATATACATATATATGTAAATATTAATTTAATTTAATAAAATATTCATAATTCAACTACCAAAATAAAAAGGAAACTTAAATTAATATTCCAAAATCATATAATAAAATTTCCAAATTTCTTTACCTTATTCCTAATTCATCAAACTAAAACATCCAACAAAGTTTCCAATTAATATACCACAAATCAATCAATTTGCCAAATAAATATATAATTTAATATTAAATAAATCACATTTTAAAATGTTATTTTAATTTCAAATTTCCCAAAACTTATTTAATCAATAAAACAACAGAATCTTCAATTCAAATTACCAAAATAATTTCTATTTAAAATTTTACGAAATTCTTCGAAACAATATCTCCTTTCTCTCTCTCCTTGCGGTCTCTCCTCCACTTCTATTATAATTTGCCTCCTCATCTTGCTCTAGTATTCTTTCCTCTTGTACTTGTTGAGATCTTAATTTCCTTGGTTCTATAACTACGTTAACAGTATTTGGTTGTTGCCTAGCTGGTAATCGCTCCTTCTCCCACGCAATCTTACTTATTTTATCTGCCAGCTTGTGAAAATACTCTTAAAAACCGTTATTCCTAATAATGTTACAAATATAATTGCCCCTCAGTGCCTGTCTCTCTTCTCTTGTTTGCTCACATTCAAATAGAACATGCTCAGGTGTGTCCCGTACATTGCATGTCATATATATCATTATCAGTCCTCTGTATTTTAGGCTATATGTCTTATATGGTCCATGTCCACTTAAATAATGTAATAAACCTCTACTGTGCTTTTCAAATGGGAAGGAGTTTGTCCTTGAGCGTCTCCAGGCCGGCAACCAATCGGAGTCCTGCTGTGTTGCCATATTGCTTTCCCCTTAAGTGGGGTTTGACGTGTGCCAAGTGAATAGTGGGATAGTGTGCGAGACAGAGGGAAATATGAAAAGAGTGGGGGTAATGAGCTTGCAACGCTGTGCACGTAAACGTATCTCATTGGCTGCAGATCAGAACTCTTCCCATTTGAAAAGCTTCAGTATTAGTCCTTATCTAATATTATTAAAAAGGTGTTAAGTTCTCCTTACAGCGATCCTCTTAAAAATTCCTCTTAAAAAATTAGAAGAAAATTAAATTTTATTTCTCTTTCAAGGATGCGACACGAAGATTTTGAAGAAAATTGCTTCACCCTAAACTAACCTTTACATCGAAAATTTTTCGAAAATTTTTATTTTCTTGAAAATGGCTCTAAGGATTTTGGTTAAAATGCCATAGATTTGAGATATGTTTATGACAAATGAAATGTATATTTTGAGTTTTCTGGCTATAGCCCATAAAGTCCTGTTTACTCTGGATAACTTTTGCATAACTGGTAAACCGTTAGAGATAGACCAAATCTTACTATACAAAAATGTAGATCTTGCTAAAATACACAATTTATTTTGAAATACATTTTTTGTAAAGTGAACCATTTCGGAGATTAGCCTTGTTATTTGAGTGACTTTTGAAGAACTTATACTTCTGTCAAATGGAACATCGTTATTCAATTTTTACTTTTTCTACTGGTGAGTAGGGGAAATATTGTATTCCACCTAAAAATTCGATGTCGAGATTTCACCAGAAATATATGTTTTGAGACCCCCTGAATAAAAAAAAAAAAAAAAAAAAAAAAAAAAAAAAAAAAAAAAAATTAGAAAAGATTCCGTGTGTGTGTGTCTGTCTTTGTCTGTCAGTCTGTGGACAGCATAACTCAAAAACGAAAAGTCGGTTAAACACCAAAGCTGGTATTTAAGTTTAATGTCTTTCAAGGATACGACACGAAGATTTTGAAGAAAATAGCCCCACCCTAAACTACCCTTTACATGGAAAATTTTTATTTTCTTGAGAATGGCTCTAACGATTTTGATTAAAATGTCATATGTTTGAGATATTTTTATGGAAAATGAAATGTATATCTTGAATTTTCTGGCTATAGCCCCTGTAGTCGTATTTACTCTGGACGACTTTTGTATAACTGGTAAACCGTTAGAGATAGACCAAATCATTCTATACAACAAATGTAGATCTTGCTAAAATACACAGTTTATGTCTCAATGAATTTTCTTGTAGGGTTAACCATTTCGGAGATATTCCTTGTTATGTGTGTGAGTTTCGGAAAACAAAACTTTCGTGAAATGGATCATCGTTGTTCATTTTTTTATATGGTAGGTGTGCAAAGAGAAGAGAATCCCAAAGCTTTAAAAAATTTGACTATCGCTCAAAGCCTTCTGTATTCTAACTTTCCCCTTGTACCTACAAGGAAATAAACAATAAGATAATTTGTACAAATGTTTATCTCAACTAACACGAAGAAGATATAGGAATAAGAGTTTGTAAGAATGGTTAGTACAAGAGTAGAGCAAGTCATGTGAATGCAACACATCAGAATTAATTTTTTTCAGGAATTTCCCCTGCTCGCTAAGCAAATGTTGGGAAAGACGATTGCATCCCCGGAATTTTCTGACCCTCTATCTCCCTTCTCAATTCACTTCATATTTCATGTTTGGTTTTTAGGATTGCAAAGTTGGCAGGAGTTTTGCTTGCGGCGAAGGGGGGAGGGGGGGAGAGAAGCTGGAGTGCGAACCACCACTGGAAGTTCAAATCTGTAACCGTCCCTCTGCTGTTGTCCCTCCGACCACCCCTCGTATCCTCTCACCTCACCCCTCCCTCCCGGGGGAAGCCCCGTCGGGGACGTAGGCTCAATTCCGCAGATCGAGGTACTAAGCCCCCCCCCCCCTCCCTCCAAACCTTGTCTACCCTTTTCTGTCTATGTGAACCTGATGAAGAAAATAAAAGATCAAAACGATTAAAAGAAAATTGTAGATTTTTGGATTTTCACAGGTGGATAGCCTGTGCCGAAATCCTGCACTCCTGAAAACTATAACCATAAATCATTCTTATACAAAAACCTGTGGCAACGAAATTATTTATCCAAAGCAGATTCAAGCCTCCATAGCGTAACAGACAAGCTGCATATAACTAATTTCAATACTATGAAATTTTGCTGCAAGGAATGTTTCTGTCCACCATCGTCATAACTCGCACACAAAAGTTATATTTATTGCTTAGAAATGTTATCGAATTCATCATTACACTATCTTCTAAATGCGCAATGTCTGCTCTTGTACAAATGTTTGTAGATTTATTACTAGCTAGCCTTGAAGTTCTTGACCATAGTTCAAACTTTAAACTGCAATCAGACGTCAGCTGTATGGAAAATTCTGCCAAGGGCTCAGAATGGTGATGTGTTGTACACCGAGCACGGATGGTAATAAATTATCACTTATTATGTTACCAACCTTCATTTTGTAAATTATTACAGCCTGTGCTTTTTACTTTCTCTACTGGTAAGTAGAGGAAGTATTGTATTCCACCTAAAAATTTGATGTCGAGATTTCACCGGAAATATATGTTTTGAGAACCCCTGAATCCATAAAAAGCATTTTTAGGAAAAGGACCGCGCGCGCGCGTGTGTGTGTCAGTGTGTCTGTGAACAACAACTCAAAAACGAAAAGTCGCTTAAAAACCAAAGTTGGTATTTAAGTTTAATGCCTTTCAAGGATGCAACACGAAGATTTTGAGGTAAATAGCTCCACCCTAAACTACCCTTTACATGGAAAGTTTTTCGAAAATTTTGATTTTCTTGAAAATGGCTCTAACGATTTTGATTAAAATGTCATATGTTTGAGATATTTTGATGACAAATGAAATGTATATTTTGAATTGTAGCCCTGTTTACTCTGGATGACTTTTGAATAAGTCGCAAGCCATAAGAGAGACAAAACCTTACTATACAAAAAATGTAGACCTCGCTAAAACACACAATTTATGTCTGAATACATTGTTTTGTAGAGTGAACCATTTCGGAGATATTTCTTGTTATTTGTGTCAGTTTTGGAAAACTTAAATCTTTCGTGAAATGGAACATCGTTGTTCATTTTTTATATGTTAAGCGTGCAAAGAGAACGGAATCTCAAAGATTTAAAACATTTGACTATCGCACAAAGCCTACTGTATTCTAATATTCCCCTTGGATCTACAAGGAAATAAGCAATAGATAATTTGTACAAATGTTTATCTTAACTAACATGGAGATATAGGAATAAGAGTTTGTAAGAATGTTTAGTACAAGAGTAGAGAAAGTCATGTGAGTGCAACACATCAGATTTTTTATTTGCCGTTAACTTAAGGAAATTATACTTTAGAGAAGGTAGCTGAAGAAACATGCTTCTCGGAGTTAAAGTTGGAAATAAGAATAACTAAAACTAAACTAAACCCCGGCGCGACAGCCCACAAGGGGCCAAGGCCTACCGCCCAGCCGCTGCGTCCCCCACCTCTGCCCACTACAGGCGTCATTGGTGAGGTGCAATATTGGAGGGTGGGACGTGGTCAGCGCCCCGAGCCCTCCCGGCCGGTTATGCGGTCTTTTAGACCTAGGGCCGCTACTTCTCCATCAAGTAGCTCCTCAATTGGCCCCCCCGGGACCTAACGAGGCTGAGTGCATCACGTGCCAGACCTCCCAGAGGGGATAAAAATCCCCATGCTGGTACCGGGGATCGAACCCGGGTCCTCCGCGCCAGAGGCAAGCGCGCTACTAACTGCGCTACGGAGACAGGCTTGCTTCTATCTACTCTTTGTTAACTCAGATAAACCATCAGTTCATATTTAATCATTTCGTTGTAGGATACAGCAGGTAAAGTAATGGGCACATATGTTTCAAGAGCATGTCGCTATGTAATGGGTTTTAAATTCCATGCTCTTTGCAAGGGAGAAAAGAAAACGAATAATGAATTTCCTAATAGTTGAGAAATGTTTAACTATGTGAAAAGTCAAAGCAATAACAAGAAATATTTCGGAAATGGTTAACTCTACAAAAAATGTATTACAAGAATTGTATGCTTTAACAAGATATTGAAGGTTCTTGATTTATGGCTATATTCATAGAAAATTGAATAAATTGCAACAAAAGGTAACAAATTGTGGGTTCTTTTAAATTTAATTTACACAAAAACCGTTGAATCTATTGAAATACTCCAAAGGAAAAAGTTGTCATTTATTCAATTTTCTATGAATAGAGCAATAAATCAAGAACCTTCAATCAATAATAATTCATCCAGGTGATGATAAAATTTTTTTGATAAAAATATTTGTTTCTAGAAAACTATAAACTTTTCAACATTTTGGCATTAGACTTTCTTGTTACTCACAACACGAGAAATTCGCTGTTAAAGTCTGACGGATCATTTCACTTCCACCCTGTATGTACATATAGTTTCTGTGTTGAAAGGGTTTGTCTTTTACTGTTTACCAGTTATACAAGACATCTAGAACGAAGAGGACTTCAGAAGCTATTATCAGAGAATTAAACAGGTATATAATTTTATTATGTTTTATATATTGTTTCTAGTGTTGACACCGGCCGTGAAATCCTTAGAATCTCAATTTTACATTTGAAAATATCTCACTTCTGTGACATTTTAATCAAAATTATTAGAGCCATTTTTGAGAAAATCAAAATTTTCCATGTTTGAATTGGAGAGAGTTTCTTGAAAATTTTAGTGAAGCACCCTTGAAAGATGCTGAACTTTATAGAATTTTCTTTTTACGTTTTTGAGTTTTGCTGTTCACACATGGAGACACACACACAAACACACACACAAACACACACACAAACACACACACAAACACACACACAAACACACACAAACACACACACAAACACACACACAAACACACACAAACACACACAAACACACACACAAACACACACAAACACACACAAACACACACAAACACACAAACACACACACAAACACACACAAACACACACACAAACACACACAAACACACACAAACACACACAAACACACAAACACACACACAAACACACACAAACACACACACAAACACACACACACAAACACACACACAAACACACACAAACACACACACAACACATCACACACACAAACACACACAAACACACACACAACACATCACACACACACAGCACCCATTTGACCTATGAAAAAAGTAACATGTATTTCCGGTGAAATTCGACATCGAATTTTGGGTAGAATAAAATTCCTCTACTTATTTCAAGTACGTAGTGTCTTAAATGCCATTGTTTCTGTCAGGAAATATGTACTAAGAACATTTCTATAAATGTTTATCTCGACTAAGTGCACTAGATACCTAAGCAGAATAAGCCTTAAAAATCTGATATGTTGCACTCACATGACTTTCTCTACTCTTATACTAACTATCTCTACAAGCTCTTATTCCTGTCTAATTCATATTAGTCGAAATAAACATTAGCGGAAATTATGTAATTGCTTATTTCCTTGCAGGTGCAAGGGGAATATTAGAATACAGTAGGCTTTGTGTGACAGTCGTCTTTTAAAGCTGGTCGTTATATGAAGACTTTGAAATTCTGTTCTCTTTGCACAGCCAAGGCAAAAAGTAAATAATAACCTTCCATTTAAGAAAAGCTTAAGTATTGGAAAACTCAAAAACAAGGAATATCTCTGAAATGGTTCTCTCCACAAAAAATAAATAAATAAATAAAAAATAAAAAAAGCATTTAGCCATAAATTGTATGTTTTAACGAGATCTACATTTTTGTATAATAAGATTTAGTTATCCAAAGTAAGTCATCCAGGACTACATAGGCTATAGCCTGGAAATTCAAAATTTAGATTTCATTTACCATAAAACTATCTTAAACAGATGACATTTTAATCAAAATTATTAGAGCAATTTTTGAGAAAATCAAAATTTTCGAAAAATGTTCCATTTAACGGTAATTTAGGGTGGAGGAATTTTCTTCAAAATCTTTGTGTCGCATCCTTGAAAGATAAAGATAACTTAAATACCAACTTTGGTTTTTGGCCAATTTTTCGTTTTTGAGTTGTGCTGTCCACAGACAGACACACACATACATACACACACACGCTGGCTTTTGTCTAAAAATGCTTTTTTTTAGGGGGGATTCAGGGGGCTTCAAAACATATTTCCAGTGAAATCTTGGCATCGAAATTTTGGGTTTAATGCAACACTTCCCCTACTTAATATACGTAGTAGAGAAAGCAAAAATTGATTGTTGAAGAATGGGTAGAGAAACTCATGTAACCTATCATAGTTTATTATTTCTTTTTTCGTTTACAGCTCACTTTTTAACACCTTAGATCAATTGCTTTTGGAACAGTTGTTGGTCGGCAATTATTGTATTCATTCGTTTATTGTTTTAATCGTTAGGTTTTTATATGACCTATTTTTAGTTATTTGCTGAACATTAAATCATTTATCATACTTGCAAACTCTAAGAAGGATGGGCGTTAGAAGCAGTCAGACGGAGGGGCCTCCGCTCACTGATGAGTATAGCCACTTTCCTCCGGGGGGGGGGGGGACTATTTAACCCCCTGAATTCATCGCTGTCTCCACTTACTGGAGCATATCAACGCACGCAGGGTCACAGTGAGCCCTCTGTGCTTTCACTATGACCCCTGGAAGTAAGGGATAAAGGGGAGACCCCAACGGCGATGTGATCTGGACAACGATGAGCGCTGGCACGGGCGGGATCCCTAACAATTCCAACATGAGGCCAATCCCAAACCGGTTAGCCCTACCTGAGCCACCCGCAATCTAGGGGCACCGGGAATAGATGCGTTACTCCCAGGAAACAAGGGAGCTCCAGAGTCCGGACAAGCACCAGGGAAAATTCTTTCCAGAACGCAAAGTACACCGTCCTGCCGCAGCATATCAGCCGCCGTCGTCTGGTCCTACAGCCCTGAAACTCAGGAAATCGAATTTGTATTTATAGACGCTCTTTCTCAGTGGAGAGCAAAAACAGAACGGGCAGCGCAGTGTTTTGTCTGCCCGCGTCCTTGGCGCTCGTTGCCGTCTACCGCTATCATAGAAAGGCGCGGATGAAACCATACAACATTTTTGAAAGTACTTTTAAAGACTTTACTTACCAACTTTATGAAAGGAGATGCTGAAACTGGACATTGTCCATACATTTTTGGCATCTCTTTAGGAAACTATCCATCACTCGCAGGCAATTTCTGGCGGATATTTTGTGTTAATTCTTCCAGTTTTCGTGAGTTTGTCTTGTACACTTTATGTTTTAAGTTACCCCACAGATATAAATTGAAACTCTGAGAAACCTTTTTCAGCTAATGGTGCACCATACACCATTTTGTTCGTCATGAAAGGGTACTTCATTAACAATATTAGGTTCTGAGTTATAGAGTCAATTTTATTTTATTTTATTTTTTATTTTTTTTTTTTTATTTTTTATTTATTTTTTTTTGAGTCAACATTTGACGTCCGTACAGCTATGGAAAAAATCTTATGTGTTGCACTCACATGACTTCCTCTACTCTTGTACTAACCATTCTTACAAACTCTTATTCCTATATCTTCTTCGTGTTAGTTGAGATAAACATTAGTACAAATTATCTTATTGCTTATTTCCTTGTAGGTGCAAGGGGAATATTAGAATACAGTACACTTTGTGCGATAGTCAAATGTTTTAAAGCTTTGAGATTCCGCTGTATTTGCACACTTAACATATAAAAAAATGAACAACGATGATCCATTTCACGAAAGTTCTAAGTTTTTCGAAACTCACACACATAACAAGGAATATCTCCGAAATGGTTCACCCTACAAGAAAATTTATTGAGACATAAATTGTGTATTTTAGCAAGATCTACATTTTTTGTAGAGTATGATTTGGTCTATCTCTAACGGTTTACCAGTTATGCAAAAGTCGTCCAGAGTAAATACGACTACAGGGGCTATAGCCAGAAAATTCAAGATATACATTTCATTTGTCATAAAAAATATCTCAAACATATGACATTTTAATCAAGAAAATCAAAACTTTCGAAAAAGTTTCCATGTAAAGGGTAGTTTAGGGTGGGGCTATTTTCTTCAAAATCTTCGTGTTGCATCCTTGAATGACAATAAACTTAAATACCAACTTTGGTTTTTAACCGACTTTTCGTTTTTGAGTTATGCTGTCCACAGACTGACAGACTGACAAGACACACAGACACACACGGACCTTTTTCTAAAAGTGCTTTTTTTGGATTCAGGGGGCCTCAAAACATGTATTTCCGGTGAAATGTCGACTTCGAATTTTTGGGTGGAATACAATACTTCCCCTACTTACCAGTAGAGAAAGTAAAAATGATTGAGTACATTAGGAGAGCACAATACTTGAATGTTCCATGTTTTGTGGCAGCGTGGTTCACACAAGTCGATATTCGAACATGCAGCTGAGTTTATTTATAGCCCCTTTTCCATATGTTATTGTCTATGAGACATAACATATTTGTGTGTCTGACAAACTGACTGCTTGTGAGTGTAAATGGCACAGGCGTGATTCGCCTTCCGACTGAAAGAGGAGGTGGGGAATGGCAGCGAATTATGTATCTCCAAAGAGACAAGGTTGGACATCACTGCACTAGCATGTAACCTCTTGACCGAAGAAATATATGAAAGAAAAGATTGGATAAGGAAATTGTTAGTAGATGGAAAACAACCCTACTATTTGCCTAGAATCTTAGAGCACTCACGGAAAAACAAAACCGTGGTCAGAGTGGCAGGTCCAACGGGAAACGACCTGCGAGACCTCTTAAATACAGGCCTCATATTTTACCGTGGAGCAGAGAAAATGGGGAATAACCTTAGCTAAAGAAAAACTGGCATCTTTCAGCCTGGATTCAAACCCAGGATTTCTGGATTTGAACTGGTTTGTGAAACTACGCTTAGTCTATGAAATGAGAGAAATGTTATTTCCCATAACCCGTGGTAATAAGTTTAATCATTTTTACTTTCTCTACTGGTAAGTAGGGGAAGTATTGTATTCCATCCAAAAATTCGATGTCGAGATTTCACCGGAAATATATGTTTTGAGACCCCCTGAATAAAAAAAAAAAAAAAAAAAAAAAAAAAAAAAAAAAAAAAAAAAAAAAAAAAAAAAAGCATTTTTAGAAAAAGCTCCGTGTGTGTGTCTGTGTGTCAGTCTGTGTGTGTGTGTGTGTCAGCCTGTGGACAGCATAGCTCAAAAACGAAAAGTCGGTTAAAAACCAAAGTTGGTATTTAAGTTTATTGTCATTCAAGGATGCGACACGAAGATTTTGAAGAAAATAGCCCCACCCTAAACTACCCTTTACATGGAAAGTGTTTCGAAAATTTTGATTTTCTTGAAAATGGCTCTAACGATTTTGATTAAAATGTCATATGTTTGAGACATCTTTATGACAAATGAAATGTATATTTTGAATTTTCTGGGTATAGCCCCTGTAGTCGTATTTACTCTGGACTACTTTTGCATAACTGGTAAACCGTTAGAGTTAGACCAAATCATACTATACAAAAAATATATATCTTGCTAAAATACACAATTTATGTCTCAATAAATTTTCTTGTAGAGTGAACCATTTCAGAGATATTCCTTGTTATGTGTGTAAGTTTCGGAAAACTTAGAACTTTCGTGAAATGGATCATCGTTGTTCATTTTTTTATATGTCAAGTGTGCAATGACAACAGAATCTCACAGCTTTAAAACATTTGACTATCGCACAAAGCCTACTATATTCTTGCACCTACAAGGAAATAAACAAGATAATTTGTACAAATGTTTATCTTAACTAACAAGAAAGAAGATATAGGAATAAGAGTTTGTAAGAATGGTTAGTACAAGAGTAGAGAAAGTCATGTGAGTGCAACACATCAGATTTTTATCAGTGCTTTCTAGTGCAAGTTCTGGAAAGCACTGCTTTGGTGTTATGTAATGTACGCTGAGGTAAAACTTTTGTTCTCTGTTGCAAATTAATTGCATAAAAGTTGTTTTTACTTTGAACACAGTTGATGCATTTCAGATCGCAGTTATTATGAATTACAATAACTTACACGCCTACGCATACACATATTTTTAAAACCTGTTCTTTCGTAGAGTTATGTAATTTTCCTTCCTTGTGGGCTGGATGACCATGGTCTGTAGATGCTGACAAATGAACTCCGCATCCTCAAGAATGCAATTTTGAACACCCAGTGGTCGGTTTATTATTGTTACTGTTGTTGTTGTTCCTCTTCTGCTGCTTCTAATAATAATAATAATACTACTACTACTGCTACTACTATTCCAATACCTTATGAGATTAATGTAAGCTCTTTGTGGATAAAGTTAAAACGTGTGGTAAAAGGGATAGCGGTTAGTAAAAATACGGTCTGTGAAAAAAGCAGTCAACCTTCTAGAAGAGCTGGTACACGAGGAGATATCGGGGAGGGGTGTTAGAAGTCCGGTACGTGAAATAAACAGTCAGCGTCATTTACTTCAAGCTTACTGCTGCAGGTTAGCAATTATAATTACTACTTGACCTTAAGTGTAATCATTTTCAAAAGAACCACGATTAAACACATCGATTCTCATCTCCTTTTCCCAGGCCATGTTTTACTTTCTCTACTGGTAAGTAGGGGAAGTATTGTATTCCACCCAAAAATTCGATGTCGGGATTTCACCGGAAATATATGTTTTGAGGCCCCCTGAATCCAAAAGAAGCATTTTTAGAAAAAGGTCCGTGTGTGTGTCTGTGTGTCAGTCTGTGGAACATAACGAAAAACGAAAAGTCGGTTAAAAACCAAAGTTGGTATTTAAGTTTAGTGTCTTTCAAGGATGCGACACGAAGATTTTGAAGAAAATATCCCCACCCTAAACTACCCTTTACATAAACATTTTTCGAAAATTTTGATTTTCTTGAAAATGGCTCTAACGATTTTGATTAAAATGTCATATGTTTGAGATATTTTTATGACAAATGAAATGTATACCTTGAATTTTCTGGCTATATCCCCTGTAGTCGTATTTACTCTGGACCACTTTTGCATAACTGTTAAACCGTTAGAGATAGAACAAATCGTACAAAAATGTAGATCTTGCTAAAATACACAATTTATGTCTCAATAAATTTTCTTGTAGGGTGAACCATTTCAGGGATATTCCTTGTTATGTGTGTGAGTTTCGGAAAACTTTCGTGAAATGGATCATCGCTGTTCATTTTTTTATATGTTAAGTGTGCAAAGAGAACGGAATCTCAAACATTTGACTATCGCACAAAGCCTACTGTATTCCCACACTCCCCTTGTACCTACAAGGAAATAAGCAATAAGATAATTTGTACAAATGTTTATCTCAACTAACACGAAGAAGATATAGGAATAAGAGTTTGTAAGAATGGTTAATACAAGAGTAGAGAAAGTCATGTGAGTGCAACATATCAGATTTTTTCACTTTATTTAACAGCATATTCCATTACATAGCGAGTAATACTATATACTTGAGTACACAGTTACATATTGTTGAAGATTTACATTCATATTTGAGTTTACAAATTATCTATGAATCTTACAAAACTTTTAGTATGTTTTTGTATGTTCCTTTTTGTTGAATGTTCAATTTCCAGCTGCCATTGTTATTGCTTTTTTGACGATTCTTCTTTCCCTGTCTAACAGACTACACACAAAAATCAGATGGTCTACAGTTTGTTCATTTTGGCTACACTTACACATTGGATTGTCATTTATTTTGAAACGATAGTAATAGGCTTTAGTTTTCCCAGACCTGATAATAGTGTTAATTTCATTTTAGTTCTTGTTCGGTGACTAATGGTGGGAAAAAAGGTTTTTGTAGTTTCTCCTTTTGGTGTCTGTTAGCATTCTCCTTGCCAGTTTTCACAGCTTTAGTCTGTTATTTATTATTTATTATTAAATCTGACCTTATATAAAGGTTTGCCATGTGAAACAGAATAGCTTTCATGTGTTTGCAATGAATACACAAAAAGGTTAATAAAAAAAACAACAACACTTCACTTTTCGGCATTCTGTTGTAGTTTACTTCCAATCTATTGTCGCTTGCGCCATCCTTTGCAAGTTTATCCACTATTTCATTTCCATGATGCCCTACATTTGCCTTTATCCATTTTAAGTTGATCTCCCAGTTCTTTTCTTTTAGTTCCTTTAATCGACTTCGTATGGTATGTATTAAGGCTTTATGGATTTTAGGGCTGTTTGCTGAGACCAGTGTTATTTGGCTGTCGGTGTATATGGTTGCTGTCCTCTTTTCCTGCACTATGTCTTTTAGTTGGTCGATCTTGTCTAGGGCTTTGATGATGGCCAATTGCTCCGCCTGATTGTTTGGGCATTTGTTGTCCAAGTTGATGGGCAAGTTGATTATCAATGATCCAACCTCCATCTCGCTCTTGCTACCATCTGTATATACTTCCAACGTGGGGTTTGAGTCTTATTCTCTGCCATTACTGTTTCTTATAATTTCGGCAAGGTGTGGCCAATTATTATGTTCTATATCATGATCTAGAATCGGCGTTCTCTTTTCCTTTTATTATACTATACAGTTTCGCTGTTTCTTCTACTTCTAGATTGATTTCCCAGGCCTTGGACTGGCAAAATTAGAGGAAGTTCAAATAATATGAAATACTAGTTTTTATTTCGAGCATATTTGAGGTAATAATATAATAATTCGACTAATTATGTTTTAGTGAATAAATTGTATCTTTTTAGTTACTTCTTATAGCTTACTTTGAAGAAAAAGTAGAAATAGCTATTAGTTTTCGATAAAACATGCCCAATTATTTATTGCGGGTAACATGGAATACTACATCAATTTCCCAATTAATAACTTTTTCAAGTAACATATATATAAGAACGTATTTATTTGCTGCTAAAGCTTTTTCTCACATAATAATGCACTTAATTAATTGGATTACAATAATGCTACAAAATATAGTGCTGGTTTTATTTTGCATTGAAAATTTATTTGCAGAAATCGCAAACAGAATCAAGATTTTCCGCTCCTGCGCACTCATTGTATACCCACATGTTACAATTAGCCACTGGACCCAAACGTCCCCTTTTCTATCTTCTGAAAACTGGGCACTACAGAGGGAATAACTTCTCCACATTACTGTGACGTTTGGCATTCCTGCAGAAAAAATGTAAATGTATTATACAAAATTCTAAAGTTATAAATTTTATTCATCACAAACACTTAGCAATACTTGGTATAAATGGACGGGAATATAGATGCTATATTCCATATTACCCGCCATGCCATATTAAAATAGTGTCACTGCACGAAAATAAAATAAAATGAAAAAATGAAAACGAAACCAGGCGAGACTGCTTGCAGGGATCTGAAAGTAACCTCTGGTGTGTTTCTAGTAGACATCGTTAGATATCACCAGCAAACAAGCAAGTAATTTAAGTATTCCATATTAGCCGCCTATTCCATATTACCCGAGCTTCCTGTATAAATTACCGATCATACTGACCTGTTTAAAATTAGTTTAATAACTTTGTCACAATTTTCTTCATAATTAGTGTAAGAATTCTTTCCGTGCCCTCTTCTTTTGCAGCTCTAAGTAAGCCTCATCGGGTGCTCCAAATTGATACTCCGAAACCCTCAAAATATAATTCTTCTTACTTGTTAATCCATCGCCACGTTTAGTGGATTTTCGTTTCACTTAGATCCATTTTATAGCACCACCTAGTGGTTCATGGGCATTGCGAAGGTGGTGGTGGTTGTTGTTGTGTTTAACGCCCGCTTTTACTACTACGGCACCGCAGGCGGTGACACTGATGAAACATGGAATGAAGATGGAGCACCGGTAGAATGTGATGGCGGGGGAAACCGGAGCGCCCGGAGAAAACCCGCCCTGACGCCGCTTCGTCCACCACGAACACCACATGCGGGTCCCTGGGATCGAACCCGGGCCAACTAGGTGGTAGGCGAGCGCGCTAACCGCTCGGTCACGGCGCCGCCTTGCGAAGGTGGGACAAGGGGGTACGGTCCCTCCTTGGAATTTAATGAATTTAATACGCAGTTAATGACTGATTATTTAACTATTTTTATTTTTATTTAAAGAACGATGTTTCCTCAGGATACTCGTACAAAGTGGATACTCAATTATTTCATAGTGCATATGTTACAAATGAACTCACCAGCGATGTTATTCAAAGGAATACATTATTTTCAATTAGTAGCTACACATTTTTACTAATTATTTCCGTCAACAATAACTCGTACCAACAGTTATAAACTGTTTATGACCTAAATATGCAAGTACTTATGACTGAAAAATTATAAAATATGACGATAAATATGAGCTAATGTTTGTTGGTGCATTTTCGAAATCTTAAAAAATGTAATGCTGTAAAATTAACATTATATTGAAAATCTGATTAAAAACTCTAGCACACTCAATAATAAATACATACTATTAATTATATTGTTGCATTTTGAATTTACTTAATTGCTCAATCTACAGCATTTTGAATGGCGATAAGAAAAAAATTACAATAGCAAATCACATACATTTTAAAGTTTTCAAAAAGGAACGATCTTCTATTTGCACGTAACATGGACGTGTTACGTGAAAAAGACCTCTCAACATCACATGGTGTTATTGGGGCATATATGAAGTAAGTTATATCATTAGAGTTTAATTGAGGCTCACCGTCATGCAACGTTGCCAGCTTGGCACTTGTAATGTCACTAATCTTGTAAGAAAGATAATTGTAAGAAATATTACAGACAAGAGTTTAGGAGATGTGAAAAAATCGGTCTTTGAGACGACTGCAAGCACACATGCGAAAATGGAATAGAGATATAAAAATCTGATGTGTTGCACTCACATGACTTTCTCTACTCTTGTACTAACCATTCTTACAAACCCTTATTCGTATATCTTCTTCGTATTAAGATAAAATTTGTACAAATTATTTTATTGTTTATTTCCTTGTTGGTACAAGGAGAACATTAGAATACAGTAGGCTTGGAGCGATAGTCCGTTCTCTTTGCACACTTAACATGCAAAACAAATGAACAACGATGTACCATTTCACGAAAGTTTTAAGTTTTCCGAAACTCACACACATAACAAGGAATATCTCAGAAATGGTTCACCCTACAAGAAAATTTATTTGGACATAAATTGTGTATTTTAGTAAGATCTACAATTATGATTTGGTTTATCGGTAACGGTTTATGAATTATGCAAAAGTCGTCCAGGGTAAATACGACTACAGGGACTATAGCCAGAAAATTCAAGATATGTATTTTATTTGTGATAAAAATATCTCAAAGATATGACGTTTTAATCAAAATCGTTAGAGCCATTTTGAACAAAATCAGAATTTTCGAAAAATTTTCCACGTAAAGGGTAGTTTAGTGTGGGGCAATTTTCTTCAAAATGTTCATGTCGCATCCTTGAATGACATTAAACTTAAATACCAACTTTGGTTTTTAACCGACTTTTCGTTTTTGAGTTATGCTGTCCACAACACTCATACGGACCTTTTTCCTAAAATGCTTTTTTTTTGGGGGGGGGGATTCAGGGGGTCTCAAAACATATATTTCCGGTGAAATCTCGACATCGAATTTTTGGGTGGAATACAATACTTCCCCTACTTACCGTTAGAGAAAGTAATAATATGACAAAAATGCGAAAATTTAATAGAAAATAGACTATAGTATGAACGATGTCAAGAAATTGACAAAAAAACGATAATAAAGGCCAAAATATGACGTTACACAACTCATGAAGATTGTATAATTTTTAATCACCATTGTTAAAGTCGTGTTTTGCTTATATTTTCCATGAAAAAACCACAAAGGAAAACCATGACATGTTATAAACATCCGGGGCCTGTTTATGAAAGTTGAATTTATTGTCACCAACAGTGGTTCCGCGCCCCCAACGATAGTTATAGGATTTTTATTTTTACAGAAATTTTTACAGTTGAAGACCGTGAGAATTCTTACCGACAAAGATTGAAAACACAAAACCTTCAATACTATTCTGTAACAATTTTTATTTAGCGCAGATTGACTCGGTTATCTGCAGGAAATACGATGTATAACTCGTCTTTTACAGTTTTTGACAATAGAATAATGAATTAATATTGTTTGATCGCCAAGTTCCCCTGAAAAAAAGTCTGCCGACGCCCATGCTATTGTTTCTCTGTACACAAAACACAAATAGTAATAGACATCGCATTTCTGATGGTCTGTAGGGACATGTATAGGACATGTCTTCTGATATCGGTCTCCATCAGTTTGAAAGGGGACACGTTACCTTCCGTCTCTTCCAGTTGAGGGAGGTGGCTATACCAATGTGTTGACAGCATCAGCATAGGTACACTCTATTGGTTCGATACAGAACACACCTGCAAGATGACTATATCAGCCAACAAAATGAAAGCATGACGTAATGAGGTACCCTACAAACGGTAACGGTATGCTGCCATTGGATACTATTTTGTCATGTTGCCGGTATAGTGGGCCCGGCTTTCAGGAGTAACAATTTACACATCTATATGCATTTTTTTGACTTTTAATATGTATAGTCTTTCTAGGTTTGCCCAAACCCATACGGGAACCCACTGTGGGTTCTCGAAAACAGTTTGGTATAGTAATCGTTTTATATTTGGTTTCACTTGTTTTGTTATTTATACATATATAGAATATTTACACTCATTCATTCACACATGCACTCATACGCACTATTTACAATATTTACATAGTTGCTACTGTTTGGCTGAGTAGGCAGCATGTCATGTGGTGGTGACTGTTTGCGGCGGCGGCCCCTGCATTACGTGGCGTGGCCTTGGGCCAGTGATTGTGGACACGCTAAACAGCAACTTCCCTAGAACAGGCCTACTCTTTTATTTTTTCTATGGAGTGGTTCGCCGGTGCCAATGTTAGCTATGAGGGGGTTTTGGTGCCCTTTACTGCACGCCCACGTCGCGCTGGCTCGTTTGTGGATATGGTGGGATAAGGTGTTCCTGGTGGATGGTAGCGGTTAAGGTGAGCAGTGGACATTGAAGTATTTTCCTGAGGGATAGATTTTGGGTGGTTTGGGTTTTTTGAAGGGCGGATTTTAAGGCATTTGCCCAGGCCATGCGCGCTTATAAAAGTGCAGGTAGGATGAGGGGTGTATACAGCATTAGTTTGGAGCGGGTCTTTATTTCTTTGCTTCTAAAAATGGGGGCGCCTATCTTTAAACGCTGCCGCCCTTTGTTGGCGGTATTTATGACATGGGCGTTCCAAGAGACTCATTTGTCCAAGGTGGCTCCCAAGAATTTTACCTGCTGACTACAGTGCAATGTTTGACCGCCGACTATGAGGTCCACTTCCGGAAGTTTCAGCTTTTTTTTTAAGTGAATAAGCTGGCACTTAATTGCATTAGTTTCAATTTTCCAGTCATAAAGCCACAAGGAAGCGGTTTGTGTACCGCTGCATCTCGACAGGGTCAAAATGAGGATTTCTACGGTGACACGATTGCCCCTTGTGGTACGCAAGCCTGAAAAACCCGCTCAAGTGAGGAGGAACGGTCCACCTGAACGTAGAAGTCTGTTTTCTAGAAAGCTGTCAATTAAAAATAAATAGTTTCTAAGGCCAGGAAAGTTTCTGTGCAATTTGTACATCAGGCTATCGCGCCAGCACCGATCAAATGCTGTTTCTTCGTCCAAAAATAGTGAAAGCGTGGAAGCACCATTGTTAAATTGTTCGGTGACATCATGAGTGAGTCTTAGTAGCTGGAGTTCAGTGGAGTGACCTTTTCTAAATCCAAATTGTGCATTGGAGAGTTCTTCCGGCTCCGAGGTTTGTTTCTTGAGTCGAAAAAGTATAAGTCGTTCGAACAATTTTCCAATGTTGGACTGGAGACTGACCGAATGGTAATCTTGAGGCTGCCTGGTACTCTTCCCTTGCTTTAGTAGTGTGGTGACCGTGACCCGTTTCCAAATGTAGGGGAAGTAATTGTATTTAAGGCATGCGTTAAACAATATTGTTAATTGCATCAGGGCTTCTCTCGGGATGTGTTTAAGGTCCTCATTATAGAAATTCAACACACACTGATAATTATAATTATATAAAAAATAAAAGCTTTAACCCTCCTGTAAATAAATTCGCCGTCTTCAGCAGTTTAATTTATAGGTTGACAAATATACCCCTTAATAAGGAAGAATTTAACAGAGAATATGAACACATTATTAACACGGCATTACTTAATGGTTTTAGTACAGAATTTATACAGAAAAAGATAGAGAAATTTGAATATCAAAATGCCGTAAGTGAAGCTTACACTCTCGAAAAAATAAAAGATGATTGCAAATTTAAAAAGTTTACTTACCACCCTTGGGCTAATAAAACATTTAAAAATATATAAACAACATGGCATAATTTTAGTTCCTCAAAATAAATATATAAAAATGTGCTTAATTTTTCTAAAAAGGACAAAATTCCAAAATGCAATAGCATTTGTCAAGTTGACTGTCTACTGTGCTTTTCAAATGGGAAGGAGTTTGTCCTTGAGCGCCTCCAGGCCGGCAACCAATGCCAACACGACACTAAATTCTCCAACTCACCTTGGTTGTTGAGCGCTGCGATCGTTTGTTAACATGTTTGGATGGATGAATGGGATGGCATGGGATGGGATGGTGGTGTGGTGGGATGGGATGGCGTGGGGAAGGGACGGGACGGGGTGGGACGGGACGGGACGGGACGGGACGGGACGGGGTGTGACGGGACGGGACGGGACGGGACGGGACGGGACGGGACGGGACGGGACGGGACGGGACGGAATGGGACGGGATGTGACGGGATGGGGTAGAGTGGGTGCAGTGGGTGGGTGGACGGATGGACGGACGGAAGGATATAATAATAATAATAATAATAATAATAATAATAATAATAATAATAATAATAATAATAATAATAATAATAATAATAATAATAATAATAATAATAATAATAATAATAATAATAATAATAATAATAATAATAATAATAATAATAATAATAATAATAATAATAATAATAATAATAATAATAATAATAATAATAATAATAATAATAATAATAATAATAAAAATAATAATAATAATAATAATAATTAATAATAATAATAATAATAATAATAATAATAATAATAATAATAATAATAATAATAATAATAATAATAATAATAATAATAATAATAATAATAATAATAATAATAATAATAATGTATTTCTTGAGACATTCCTTGTTATTTGTGTAAATTTTGGAAAATACGCTTGCGCCTATTTCTAAAAATGTTTTTTTTTTAATTCAGGAAACTTCAAAACCCATATTTTCAGTGAAATTTCGGTAATGAATTTGGGGGTGAAATATAATTCCCTCTACTATGCAAGTGGTAGAGAAAATAAAAACACAGGATATCAAGATCCATGCCTTAAACACGAGTAATGACTAACATGAATGTTATATAGTCTCAACGGGTTTATTATCATATTTTCAGGGCTGTCTTTAAGAGAGACTTTAACCACCGTTACAATATTGGAACGGACAAAAGTTGTGTAACAAATGTATACAAGAAAGGAGGGTTTGTATTCTCTAACAAGTTTCCGCACCAAGTACTTAAGGTCATGAATGGGCGCGTGATATAATAACAGCACGTGCTTTAATTTTAGGTGTTGTTGATGCCGCTGTGGTTGAACTGCAATAAATTATACACGAGTATCCCGAGCGACATTAGCATAAGCAAAAACCGTTACCAAGTATTTTGTGTGGTATGGGGCAACAAAACCCACTTTGTGAGTTAGTACACCCGCAGGTTTTCGTGTCTTAGAGTATTGTATGGAAATAGGTACCTACTGGTTTAAGCAAGCATTCAAACTCGATACAAAATCCGGTCCCCCAAGATAATTTTTTTGCCTACCAACTTGATATTTTCATCTTTGTTGTGCGGTCCACATCCAACTCAAACAGTTTCCAGTTCTTCAAGACGTCAAATTTAATGCATCTTTCTTGCGTTGTAAAACTAGCTAATTTAGTACTAATAATGCACAAAAATGGCTTTAATTGCTGTTTTGTAAATGCCACGTGAATTTGTAGAGAGAGGAGCGGGGAACAGGCAATCATTCAACGGGATAGCCCGAAGGCAGTTACTAATCGCTTTCAAATTATTATATTGCTGTCATTTTCACCATGCTAATCTGCAATTTAATGTTTCGTCCAAATTCAGATGACGTAGAACCATTAAAATGACCTTAAAATGATGTGGTTATAACAGCGATGTCCAACCCTGTCTCTTTGGAGATGCTTACGTAATTAACTGCTGTTTCCCCATTCCCGATGCATTAGCTGGTGCCTATAAGATACAAACAAGTGATTCCATGGCAGTTTCTAAGTCTTGCCTTGAATGTTCTTGGAATCTCCTAGAAGACCTCTTCATTCTGGATGATTTTTGCATAAATAGTAAACAGTAAGAGACATACAAAAGCTTACTAAATAAAAAATCAGATGTGTTACACTCACATGACTTTCTCTACTCTTGTACTAACCATTCTTACAAACCCTTATTCCTAGATCTTCTTCGTGTTAGTTAAGATAAACATTTGTACAAATTATCTTATTGCTTATTTCCTTGTAGGCGTAAAGGGAATATTACAATACAGTAGGCTTTGTGCGATAGTCAAATGTTTTAAAGCTTTGAGATTCCGTTCTCTTTGCACACTTATCATATAAAAAAATGAACATTGATGTTCCATTTCACGAAAGTTTTAAGCGTTCCCAAACTCACACACATAACAAAGAATATCTCCGAAACGGTTCACTCTACAAGAAAATTTATTCAGACATAAATTGTGTATTTTAGTAAGATCTACATTTTTTGTATAGTATGATTTTGTCCATCTCTAACGGTTTACCAGTTATGCAAAAGTCGTCCAGAGTAAATACGTCTACAGGGGCTATAGCCAGAAAATTCAAAATATACATTTCATTTGTTATAAAAATATCTCAAACACATGACATTTTAATCAAAATCGTTAGGGCCATGTTCAAGAAAATAAAAATTTTTGACAAATTTTACATGTAAAGGGTAGTTTAGAGCGGGGCTATTTTCTTCAAATTCTTCGTGTCGTATCCTTGAAGGACATTAAACTTAAATACCAACTTTAGTTTTTAACCGACTTTTCGTTTTTGAGTTACGCTGTCCAGACTGAGACACACTGACACACACACACACACACACACACACACACACACACACACACACACACACACACACACACACACACACACACACATAAACACGCGCAAAATTCAAACAAATAACAAGGATTTTTTGGTAGTGTTTAACGCCCGCTTTTACTACATACGGCACCGCAGGCGGTGACACTGGTGATACATGGAATGAAGATGGGGCACCAGTGGAATGAGATGGCAAGGGAAACCGGAGAACCCGGAGGAAACCTGCCCCAGTGCCGCTTCGCCCAGCACGAATTCCACATGCGGTTTCCTGGGATCGAACCCCGGCCACTGGTGAGAAGCGAATGGTCTAGCCACTCGGGTACAGTAAAAAGGAATACCTACGAAATGGTTCACTCCACAAAAAATACATTTGGATGTAACTTGTGTGTTTTAATGAGATCTACATTTTTGAATAGTAAGATTTGGTCTATCTCTTACAGTTTACCACTTAAACAAAAATCATCAAGAGTAAACAGGACTACATAGGCTATAGCCAGAAAATTCAAAATACACATTTCATTTGTCATAAAATATCTTAAAGCATATGCTATTTTGCTCAGTTTTCGAAAAATGTTCTATGTAAAGGGTAGTTTAGGGTAGAGGAATTTTCTTCAGAATCTTCGTGTCGCATCCTTGATAGATATTAAAATTAAATACCAACTTTGATTTTTGACCGACTTTTCGTTTTTGACTTATGTTGTCCATAAACACACACACACACACACACACACACACACACACACACACACACACACACACACACACACACACACACACCTTTTTATAAAATTGGTCTTATGAATTCCAGGGGCGGAGGGGGGTCTCAAAACTTATATTTCCGGTGAAATCTCGGCATCAAAATTTCGTACTATATGTAATAGAGAAAGTAAAAATGACTTAAAATGGCGTATAAACTACAAAAAACGCCCTATGGGATAAAAATGCAGTAAAAATGACCCCTAAAAGTGGCTTCATTTCGCTCAAAATGTAAGGATCCACATAAATTTTCCACATAGCATCATCAGAAGAAGATGGAAAGTCATTGAAATCCAGGCCGTACTTATAAATGGTTTCAAGACCTTGACCTATCTCTGATGTCCTTTATCTTTAAGAAACTTTTTCTCTTTAGTGTTCCTGTTGTGATAACCCTAGATTATGTGGCTCTAAGCATCACAGAATGAAACTGCTTTCTTCAGAGTAGAACACTGGCGATTTCGTTTGTTCTTTCATCAACATTTACTATCATAGATTTCCAGAGAATGCAATGAATAAATGCAGAGTCTAACGATGCAGAAGACAAACCTTGGTATTGTTCTTTCAGGTTCAGAGAGATATAAATTGATTCATTGTTTTAATGTTCATAAACCACTAAAATGTTGCAGAACAGGTTGACAGAGTTATCGAAATGTATAAAATTGATGTGTTACACTCATATGCCTTTCTCTACTCTTGTACAACTATTTTTATTTTATTCTTTCCTCTGTCTACTTCATGTTAATCGAAATAAACATTTGCAGAAATTAACTTGTAGCTAATTTTCTTGTAGGTGTACGGGGAATATGGAGATAGGTAAGTTTTAAGCGATAGTCAAATGTTTTAAGAACCGGTCGCTATGTGATGCCTTTAAAATTCCATTCTCTTTGATCAGCAAAGAGATAAAAACACGAATAACGTATTCCTACTTGACAAAAGAATAAGTATTGGAAAATTCATACAAATGACATGGAATATCTCCGAAACAGTTCTCTTCACAGAATATGTATTTGAAATAAGTTGTGTATTTTAACGAGATGCAGTAAGATTTTGTCTGTCTCTTACTGTTTACCAGTTAGGTAAAAGTCACCCAGGATGAAGATGACTGAGAACATTTCCAGAAAATTGAAGACTCGTATATTTCATTTGTCATGAAAATCTCTGTGTGAAAATGCTAAACTTCAATACCAAATTTAGAATTTGACCTGCTTTTCGTTTTTGAGTTATACTAATCACACTCACATCGACCTTTTTGTAAAAAAATATTTTTTTCTGGATTCAGCTACCTCAAAATACGTATTCATGATGAAATTTCGACATCGAGTTTTTAATACAGTTTGTATAATATTTACAATATTTATTTTACAATGTTTAAGAGGTGGAATCAGGGATGAAAAATTCAATAGGCGGGATTTGAACCACGGATGTTCCGCTTATCGAGCGGCTGCTCTAACCACTAAGCTACCATGTCTAACTTGCCAGTACGACATTAAATTCTCCAGCCTATGTCATAATGTCTCTCCCTATATCCCACGTGGTCCTGTTTACTCTTGGTGACTTGCATAACTGGCAAACCGTAAGAGATAGCCCAAATCTTACTGTTCAAAAAGTGTACATCTCTTTAAAACACACGTTGCATGTTCAAATGAATCTTTTTGTGGAGTGAACCATTTCTAAACTATTCCTTCTTATTTCTGTGAGTTTTACAGTACTTATTCTTTCCACAAACGGAAGATTGTTATTCCGTGCAAAGAGGACGGAATTTGAAACTTCAAAAGACATGACTATCGCTCAAAGCCTACTATATTTCCACATTCCCCTTACACCTACAAGAAAATGAGCAATAATATAAATATAACTTCTGCAAATGTTTATCTCTACTAACATGAAGATAGAGGAATAGGAGTTTGTAACAATAGTTAGTACAGGAGTAGACAAGGTTATGTGACTAGAACACATCAGTTTTTTTCAAATTACGCTGCTCAAGCCAAACACCCCCCCCCCCCCCCCACGCACACACACACACACGCACGCGCGGTAGAGGTAGCATGTGGGAAGAATGGGAACAGAAAGGATAGTTAGACAAGTAATAGACTATAGACCTAAAGGAAGGAGAGAGATATAGGAAGACCAGGGAAAAGATGGGTATTGTGGGGTCAGAATAGTCTACAAGTATACGCCTTGAAGAGGAGAAGCAGAAGAAGAAGAAGGAGGAGGAGAAGAAGAAGAAGAAGAAGAAGGAGGAGGAGAAGAAGAAGGAGAAGAAGAAGGAGGAGGAGGAGAAGAAGAAGGAGGAGGAGAAGAAGAAGAAGAAGAAGAAGAAGAAGAAGGAGGAGGAGGAGGAGAAGAAGAAGAAGAAGAATAAGAAGAAGAAGGAGGAGGAGAAGAAGAAGAAGAAGGAGGAGGAGAAGAAGAAGGAGGAGGAGGAGAAGAAGAAGAAGAAGAAGAAGAAGGAGGAGGAGGAGGAGGAGAAGAAGAAGAAGGAGGAGGAGAAGAAGAAGAAGAAGAAGAAGAAGAAGAAGAAGAAGGAGGAGAAGAAGAAGAAGAAGAAGAAGAAGAAGAAGAAGAAGAAGAAGAAGGAGGAGGAGGAGGAGGAGAAGAAGAAGAAGAAGAAGAAGAAGAAGGAGGAGAAGAAGAAGAAGGAGAAGAAGAAGAAGAAGAAGAAGAAGAAGAAGAAGAAGAAGAAGAAGAAGAAGAAGGAGGAGGAGAAGAAGAAGAAGAAGAAGAAGAAGAAGAAGAAGAAGAAGAAGAAGAAGAAGAAGAAGAAGAAGAAGAAGAAGAAGAAGAAGAAGAAGAAGAAGAAGAAGAAGAATCTTAATAAATCTAACTCGTGAGTCAAATTCTCTAAAGTCTAAATAAATAATTCTCTTATCACTTCGTGAACCGAGAATTTATCGATAATTTGACAATCACTCCTGGGATTATTTATGATAATCATTCTCCAACAGTTTTCGGCGTCCTTATCTTAAAACACTCAGAGAGGGAGATACTGAAAATTGTCCTATCTATTGTTATCTTGTTTTGTATCTTTGGGGCCAAGTGTTACTTATTGAATCCATATTAATAACAAAGACAAAACATGCGATCGCGGCATCAGTACTTCGATATGACAGCCATATTGTTAACATAATAAAATGAATTGATTAGAGCTTCTTGGGTTAGCAGTTAATGTCCAAGAAATTGTTCGAGCTTTCGACCATTAAACTCCATGGCAATCATCAGAAAATGAATAATTAATGCATGACCATCTAAAACTCATGGCTCAAACTCATGGACTTCTTTTAAGTATTCCTGTCCAAGCTGTGTTCAGTCGTATGCCGTTGTCCTTATTGGAGTTATTGACTGTAATTTAATTTCAATCGCCTGTTTTATGATTCTGTCGTAATGTTGGTTACTGTGGTGTAAAACCGCGACCATATCAAATAAAACTCTGTGATCATTGTCGACACCATAGCTGTGCTATTGCTATTTAAAAGAATGGTTACATAACAAAGACATTCATCAAGCACACCTGAGAGTTAAGAATAACAGAAACTGCTCCACGGACAGCCATAACACAGAGAAAGATGGACAATCTAAGGGAAATGTGTTAAAAGGATATTCCTGCCACCAGAATGAGACCGGTTAAAGTCAATCTTTGTTTTTGAACGTCTGCCGTCTACAAAATTCCTTGGCAATGTGGAAAGACAAATACCAGATGAGTCAGCTGTCACTTATTTTCCAGTTTTAGGCAATCCGCATTTTAAACTCTAACATGAAGAGGCATTGACTGTTCATGCATGCACTTTCAGCGAAACACAAACAGACTATGATCAAAACAGTAATACTTCGAGCTATATGCGATACCTAATCGGCCTTTTTAGTTTCTTTATATTCTTGCACCCCTTAAAACCAAACAATTCATACTCAAGTGCCAACCTACCCTCTGACCGCTTATTTCGCAACATTCCCTTTGACCGCTTATTTTCTTGACCTCTTTTGTGCATATTCGGAGGGATAGCTATTGTTAGGAAAGCAGGTATAATTACTAGGGTTCGTATTTCTATGAGTAGATATATCTTTATCTTGACATGTTACCATCCCTAAGTCAATTTAAACATGTTTGGACACAGAATTTTATTTAATTCAAAAATTTATTTAAATACAACATTATTTGCAGAAGTTGATTTGACTCCAGTGGTGACCACAGATCGCTGCTTGACTATGGCGGTCATATTTTTTTGTCAGATAATTCACTAAAGTGAAATTAGATCATTATCAATAAAATTACTATTATCAGTAACTGCATACAGTAAATAAGTAATTGTCATAATATTAATAAACCAAACTAATAAGTACATAAAAGAGAAAGAACGAAAGTAGAGGCGTTTGAGAGTACTTTTATCCGTCACATTTTTACGTTGAACAAAAGAACGTCTACATGTCTCTCTTCTGATCTGACCGTCAAAGGTGACAGCTGTGTGAGAAGTATTATCCGCAGTTCTTAAGCCCATCAGTAGACATAATTGGGTTTTTCTTCCCGATAATTGTAGAAAAAGGGCAGTGAAGTGTATGGAAGACGGAACATGTGTAAATGTTTAGCGAAAGAAGTGAATATTTCACATAAACGAAAGTCGGCATCTCTCCTACTAACGGTTGCCATTTCAGGCATTAATAAACGACTATGTGTACAGAGATAACTGGTCGCTTTATTTTCAAAAATATCCACGCATACCCAAGAGAGAAAGAGTCGTGTTAAAATACAATGCAGGGTAAGTGGAATCTTCGAGGATATGAGCATGAGACGCTGACGGAATTCTGTGGCTAATAACAAACGGGCCACAATTCAGCGCAGACCTTCGAGACGACCAAGTCGCTTTTACCAGGTTTGTTAACAGTTGCAAACTTGGTACAATCTTCGAGACATCGTGGTGTCTGAGGAAGCAGTAATCCAGGTTGCTTCAAACTGTCACCTCAACGTGAAGCAGATACAATATATAACATCTCAGTTTCCAGCGTTGTGAACATGATCAATCAGTTTTTATTGGTGATATAAATACATATGTTACCATATTTTATCGTTAGGTCATATTTTGGTCAAATATACGAATAAGAACATATTTTATGTATTATTTAACACTTCGCCAGATATTTTTATAAACCTCATTTCATAATGCTTGCACAGCTGACTGTAAGGAAGTTCATTTAGCAACCTTAACTTAGCGGTGATGGGAATTAGCAGGAATTTGTTTTCACAATCTGCGGTCAAGGGTTCTAAGACTTGGAGTCCCTTTGAGACAGAGGAAATACTTTTCTTCGTCTCTGTTTTTCTCCTAGCTAGCCGGTAATCAGTTTCCTAGTTCTGTGGAGTGATAGAAGGAATTTCAACCACATACTATGTACGCTCCTGTACAGGATCCTTTTGTCAATAGTCCAATGTAGTTTTAAGAATCCTTTTAAACGGTAAAAGCAGCAAAAGATCTTCAAATTCTTTGCCCCAAAAAGGTGCATGTAATTTATCTTGCACAAGCCTTGCATAGAATGGCTGAAGAGGTTCGAGTGAACTACCCTGAGATGGACAAATTCATTGCAAAAGCCAAGAAGGTCTCAGCTTTGAGTGCAGAAGTTTAAAGAAGAGATGCCATCATTACCCTTTCTCCCTCAGCCGAGGATAACACATTGGAGATGCTGCAAATTACTATTGCCCAAACTACAAGCAGATTGAGATCTTCAACTTTGACGAAAGCGCTTCATCGTCAATAAAAATTTACTTACAAGAGTTGTTTTTAATTCACCATGTCAAGAAACTTAGCCTATATAAAATGGAATTTACCTGTGATATCAAAGTCCATTACTGGTTTTAAAACTGTGGGTATGCAATTGTGTGGGGTATTAAGCACTGTGAAGGAAACTGCAAGTGAATTGTCGAGCGTAAGGGCAAAATAGCTGACAAGGTAAGGAAAAAATTACATCGTATGTTTGAAAGAAATCCTGGATAGGTATGCGAGTACAACATTGTGGAAAATTGCAGACATTCTTTGTGGTACAGAAGCAGATTTCGATGAAAATAAAACCAGAACTTTTTACTAATGATTTCCCTTATTTCCCTTACGTCATGCGGTGTAGAAAGTACACACAAGGCTGCATTTGCTGACAACCGAAGATCGCTCAGGTTTGATCATTTGAAACTACATGTTGTTATCCAGTACAACTCTGCTTAAAACGAAGGCTAAGAGGGGTATGAATCATTTTACTATTAAAAGTCAATCCTTTTGTTTTCTCTTTGTACATTTTAAAGCATATTTTCCGGGTTTTAGGTCATATTTTAGTAATTTTTAAGGTATACTAAATGCATGCACATTTCAGGAGCTCTTAGCTCATAAAAATCCCAGCCCTAATAATTACTGCTTCGAATTCACGTTTCAAATTATGACTTGGACAAATGAGTTTTCACTATATCGCGTTAATGTGTACAGTCTTCACAGTATTACTTTCCTAAATTATCTCATCATTCTTATATCTATTACTTTCTCTACTGATAAGCAGGGGAAGTATTGTATTCCACCCAAAAATTCGATGTCGAGATTTCACTGGAAATATATGTTTTGAGGCCCCCTGAATCCAAAAAAGCATTTTTAGAAAAAGGTCCGTGTATGTGTCTGTGTGTCAGTCTTTGGACAGAATAACTCAAAAACGAAAAATCGGTTAAAAACCAAAGTTGGTATTTAAGTTTAATGTCTTTCAAGGATGCGACACGAAGATTTTGAAGAAAATAGTCCCACCCTAAACTACCCTTTACATGGAAGATTTTTCGAAAATTTTCTTGAAAATGGCTCTAACGATTTTGATTAAAATGTCATTGTTTGAGATATTATTATGACAAATGAAATGTACATCTTGAATTTTCTGCCTATAGCCCGTGTAGTCGTATTTACTCTGGACGACTTTTGCATAACTGGTAAACCGTTAGAGATAGACCAAATCATACTATACAAAAATTGTAGATCTTGCTAAAATACACAATTTATGTCTCAATAAATTTTCTTGTAGGTTGAACCATTTCGGAGATATTCCTTGTTATGTGTGTGAGTTTCGGAAAACCTTAAACTTTCGTGAAATGGAACATCGTTGTTCATTTTTTTATATGTTAAGTGTGCAAAGAGAGCAGAATGTCAAAGCTTTAAACGATTTAGTATCGCACAAAGCCTACTGTATTCTAATATTCCTTTTGCACCTACAAGGAAATAACCAATAATATAGGGCTCTAATGACCTAGCTGTCGACGGGCCCTTAAACCCTACTCACTCACTCAGCCCCAATAAGATAAGTTGTACAAATGTTTATCTCAACTAACATGAAGATATAGGAATAAGAGTTTGTAAGAATGGTTAGTACAAGAGTAGAGAAAGTCATGTGAGTGCAACACATCAGGTTTTTGTACTTGTATAACAGTTACATTCATGCATAAATTAAAATATAAATGTATGTAGAATTAATTTTAATAAATGGCATAAATCTCAGTTTTGGGTAATGTTTGTTATGATATTTTTTTACTTTCTCTACGGTAAGCAGAGGAAGTACTGCATGCCCCCCTCCCACCGAAAAAAGGTTGTTGCCTAGATTTCACTGGAAATACAAGTTTTGAGGTCCCGAAATAAATTTATGTCCACAAATACAATAACTCAAAAACGAAACGTAGGTTAAACGCCAAGCTTGGTATTTAAGTTCAGGGTCCTCTAAGGATGTGATATGAAGATTTTCAAGGATATTCCCTCAATTGACCTTTAGATGAAAACATGTTCGTGATATTTTATTTTCCCAAAAATGCTTCTAACGAATTTTATTAAAAATAACACATATTTAAGATATTTACATGCCAAATAAAATGTCTATCTTCAATTTTGTGGGAACAGCCTGTGAAATCCTTTTCATTCTGGATGAATTCTTTATATAACTTGTAAACTGCAACAAATACAAGATGTAGATCTTGTTAAATCACATAGTTTATGTCAAACAACGTTTTTGTGGCGTTAACTACTTCCAATATATTCTTTGATTAATTTGAGAGAAGTCTTATAGGTTATGTTTTAACATTTTAGGTTATAAATATCCGCGCTCTGGTCGTAAGGTAACGGCAAGGTAACTAGAGAAAGAATTAAAGGTTACCGTCAACAGAATAAGTTGAGAATCAGTTTCCGTTACATTCAACGGAAGAGCCGGAAGCGGTTGGCTCTCCCAGCCTTCGGAACCACTACAAAGATGACACATCAAAATATTTGCGTCAGAAAGCGACACATTGGGTAAAACGGTTTCATAGTGCGAGGACATTCTTATCGCTGTGACGGCTCAAGTTCGCTTGTACCGGGCAAGTGCACGTGTTCCTGATTAATTTGTTCGGCCAGCTGCACTCTCCGCACTTCATTGTCTGGCCAGACATCACGAAACGTTATCGACAAAACACTCTACGGAGAACAAATGAATCACTACTGGGAATGCGACCTGAATCACGCTATCTCAAAAGCTCATTCATTGTATCAGCAGCACAGATTATACATACACAGAGGCAAACGGCAGAAACAGAAACAGCTGCAAAACAAAACAAAAAAATCTGATATGTTGCACTCACATGACTTTCTCTACTCTCGTACTAACCATTCTTACAAACTCTTATTCCTATATATTTTTCGTGTTAGTTGAGAGAAACATTTGCACAAATTATCTTATTGCTTATTTCCTTGTAGGTGCAAGGGGAACATTAGAATACAGTAGGCTTTGCGCGATAGTCAAATGTTTTAAAGCTTTGAGATCCCGTTCTCTTTGCACGCTTAACATAAAAATGAACAATGAAAGTTTTAAGTTTTCCGAAACTGACACAAGTAAAAAGGAATATCTCCGAAACGGTTCACTCTACAAAATAATTTATTCCGACTTAAATTGTGTGTTCTAGGGAGATCTACATTTTTACTTTCTCTACTGACAAAAAAAAAAAAAAAAAAAAAAAAAAAAAATTAGAAAAAGGTCTGTGTGTGTGCCTGTCTGTCTGTCTGTCTGTGTGTCAGTCTATGGACAGCATAACTCAAAAGCAAAAAGTCGGTAAAAAAACAAAGTTGGTATTTAAGTTTAATGTCTTTCAAGGATACGACACCAAGATTTTTAAGATAATAGCCCCATCCTAAACTGCCCTTTACGTGTAAAAATTTTGGAAAATTTTTATTTTCTTGAAAATGGCTCTAACGATTTTGATTAAAATGTCATATGCTTAAAATATTTGTATGACAAATGAAATGCATATTTGAATTTTCTGCCTGTAGCCTATGTAGTCCTGCTTACTCTAGATCCCTTTTGAATAACTCGTAAACCGTAAGAGATAGACAAAATCTTACTGTACAAAAAACTTAGATATCGCTAAAATATGAAATGTATGTCTAAATAAATTTTTTTGTAGAAAACTTAAAACTTTGGTGAAATGGAACATCGTTGTTCATTTTTTATATGTTACGTGTGCAAAGAGAACGGATTCTCAAAGCTTTAATACATTTGACTATCGCACAAAGCCTACTGTATTCTAACATTCCCCTTGTACCTACAAGGAAATAAGCAATAAGATAATTTCTGCAAATGTTTATCTTAACTAACATGGAGAAGATATAGGAATAAGAGTTTGTAAGAATGGTTAGTACAAGAGTAGAGAAAGTCGTGTGAATGTAACACATAAGATTTTTTTGTATAGTAAGATCTTGTCTATCTCTTACGGTTTCGGGTTATTAAAAAATCATCCATAGAAAATAGGACTACTAAAGCTATAGCCAGAAAATGCAAAATATGAATTTCATTTGTCATACAAATATCTTAAATATATAACATTTTAATCAAAATCGTTACAGACCTTTTCAATAAAATGAAAATTTTTAAAAAAATTTTCCTTGTTAAGGGTAATTTAGGGTGGGACTATTTTCTTCAAAATCTTCATGTCGCAGTATTTGAACTTAAATACTAGCTTTGGTTTCTAACAGACTTTTCGTTTGTGAGTTATGCTGTCCACAGACTGACAGATACACATACACACGGGCGTTTTTCAAAACTGCCTTTTTTTTTTTTTTTTTTTTTTTTTTTTTTGGATTCAGTGGTTCTCAAAACATATATTTCCGGTGAAATCTCGACATTGAATTTTTGGGTGGAATACAATACATCCCCTACTTACCAGTAGAGAAAGTAAAAAGGGAAACAAAACAAAAAATATACGTGGTGCATTTTGTGACTTTCTCTACCCACAATCGTTTATTTTATAGCACTTCTACTTCTTATTCTTAATTATATTTTCATCTACTTCATGTAGTTTTAGAAATGCATGGTTTCATGCGCGCCTTTCTGTGATAGCGGCAGACGGCGAGCACTGAGAACGCGGACAAACACCGCGCCGGTTCGGAACCTTTTGACTCTTTCCGTATTATGTGTACACTTTTAAACTTACTGTACTGCCCTAGTGGAGACAGTTCTATATGCACTGACTTATTGCACTCTTACGCTGCACCCTTTCAAAAATTCTTCTATATTCGTATATTTTCCATTGAGGTTCTCCAGGCGAGAGCACAATATAGTGCACTTTTTTGTTTAATATTATAAACGTGCACGTAATCATTGCCAATGCCCATCGAATACTGTTTACTAGGTTCAACTGCACCGTGTAGCTTACTGGTATGGAGGGAAATACACTCGTAGATGAGTGGGGGAGATGGCTCCTAGGAGACAGTTAATGCCACGCCTGTTCTAGTTCCTACTAGTAATTCTTAATTTAAACTTCATCGCAATAAAGATTCCATAATGTTGATCCCAAGAAGATCCTTAAGGTACTCCTAATGCATAATTATCTTTGTATACTATTCCTATTGATATATGGCTATGTTCTATGTAGCTACAAATAAGTCTTCTTAGATATGGGGCTATTGCCCTTCATTTTAACTCATTTATTATACCCTCGCATGGTGCTTAGTTGCAAGCATTTTTTACATCAAGTGTAACCATGACTGCATTAGTATACATTTATTTGGTTTCTGCCTTTACAGTTCTTTGTAGGTATAAACTCCATTACATCTAGCTTTGTTAGGCACTTTTTGAAGCCAAAATGTTTGTGCAAGCCTCCCCTTTTATCCGATCTCTTCTGTGAGCCTTTTACTGTCTGCTAAAAATGTTTCCTTTACATGAAAATGTCATTAATCTACAGCATTTTTCTTCCTTATCAAAAATGCATAATGTTTACTTTCTCTACTGGTAAGCAGGGGAAGTATTGTAATTCCACCCAAAAATTCGATGTCGAGGTCCCCTGAATAAAGAAAGCATTTTTAGAAAAAGGTCCGTGTATGTGTGCGTGTGTGTCTTGTCTGTGTCTGTGTGTCTGTCAGTCTATGCACAGCATAACTCAAAAACGAAAAGTCGGTTAAAAACCAAAGTTGATATTTAAGTTTAATGTCTTTCAAGGATGCGACACGAAGATTTTGAAGAAAATAGCCCCACCCTAAACTACCCTTTACATGAAAACTTTTTCGAAAATTTTGATTTTCTTGAAAATGGCTCTAACGGTTTTGATTAAAATGTTATATGTTTGAGATATTTTTATGACAAATGAAATGTATATTTTGAATTTTCTGGCTATAGCCCCTGTAGTCGTATTTACTCTGGACGACCTTTGCATAACTGGTAAACCGTTAGAGATAGACCAAATCATACTGCACAAAAATGTTGTTGTTAGCTAATGCTGGATTTCTGACAATGAAGTGATTAACCCTCTTGCTCTCCAATATTTTTCACTGATGGATGGGGCACTAGAAGTGGCCGGGCATATTTGAAGGTGGTCTCGGTCCATTTCCTCTTGCAGATCACATAGAGGACAGAGTGGTGAAGAATATATCCCAATTCTGTTTAAATGTTTTGCCAGACAATCATGTCCTGTAATCAACCTGAAGGTTGCAACTGCTGTTTTTCGAGGATACTCAGGAATTACTGTTTGAATGTTTGGTAGTTACCATCTTTTATTGTTTAATTTTTCATAGTAATATTTTGCAATAATTTTTTTTAATTTGGAGTTGACTAATCTTTTAGCTGGATAAAATGGTAGATTAACTATAGATTTCTGCACATTGCCGGTACCCTTTTTTTGCAAGAAAATCAGCTTTCTCATTACCACTCAGTCCACAGTGAGCTGGTATCCATTGGAAGACTAGGTGTTTTTGAAGTGCTGTTAGATGGATAAGGATTTTCCAACATTCTATAATTGTTTGGTTTTTTGGTGACAACTTGGAAATAATTGCTATAATTGCTGCCCTGGAATCTGAGAGAATAACTGCTTGCTGAAAATGTGAAATTCTGTACAAAAGATTTTCTAGGGCCATTCGAATTGCTTCAATTTCTCCATCAAAGTTAGTAGTTCCATAACTTAAAGATTTGTAATAGGAAAAGAGGTGACACGTGACTCCAGCACCTGCTCCATCTTGGTTTGATATCAATGATCCATCAGTATAAATATGGAGCCATTCTGTTCTGGAAATCTAGTATGGATTGTCTCTAATGCCAATAATTTTAGAACACTAGTTGGAGTATCACTTTTCTTAACTTCTTCTGTCAGGTGTAAATAATATGTGATGTCTAATATATGTGTCGGATTGACTTTAGATATGAAGTTTTCCTTTGAATTAGGAAGGTATACATTCTTCTTGATGTCTTGAATTTTGGGAAGAAAGCTCTCCTGAGTCTTTAGTGTATGTGTAAAATTTCTCTTGTGCCATGTATTGAATGGGAGTCTGATCAACTTTTAGTGTTGAATAAGAGCCGCTTTTTCTATTTCATATTCAATGGGGCATTGGTTGGTTAGTATTTCCATAGCTGCTATTGGTGTGGTTTTCATAGCACCTGTAATTAATCTCAGACTTTGGTTTTGAAAGATTTGAATCTTTTTTGTGTTTGCTGTTACAAGAACTTCGCTGCAGTAAGTAAATAATGGCTTTATATATACATTGTATGTTGTGTTAAGAGCTGCTCTGGAACATCCCCACTTCATTCCTGTTAGACGTTTTAACAGTGAAAGGCGCCTCTCTGCTCTTTGTATTACATTTTCTATTTGTTTGGTCCATGTAAGTTTGGTATCAAATGTAACTCCTAAATACTTTGCTTTCTTTGTATCTGGTAATTGTTGACCCTCAAAATTTATTTTTATTTTTAATGGCTTTTTCTTAGTGAAAAGATTTGGTAGTTTGATTTTGTTGTATTAACAGTCATTAAATTTTCTTTGGTCCACCTTTGTAGGTTGGTTAAGGATTGTTGCATGGTTTTTTCTAGTTCTGTACTTTTGCTTTTTGGTTTTGAAGTCCACATTACCAAGTCATCAGCAAATAGTGCACACTTCACACCTGATTCTTGTATTTGTTGTGGTAGATCATTAATAAATATATTAAAAAGTGTAGTGCTGAGCACTGCGCCTTGTGGTAAGCCACGGTGTACTTGTTTGTATTTAGATATGTTTCTTCCATATCTGGTAGCAATAAAGCGTTGTGTTAGGAAATGACATAGCCATGAAAACATTGGACCTTGTATCCCTATTTTTTTTACTTTCTGCAGTAGTTTTGTTCTGCATATAGAATCACATGCACTTTGGAAATCAATAGATCTTGCCAAAATACACAATTTATCTCCAAATAAATTTTCTTATAGACTAATCCATTTCGGAGATATTCCTTGTTATGTGTGTGAGTTTCGGAAAACTTAAAACTGGTGAAATGGAACATCGTTGATCATTTTTTTTATATGTTAAGTGTGCAAAGAGAACGGAATGTCAAAGCTTTAAAAGATTTGACTGTCGCACAAAACCTACTATATTCTAATATTCCCCTTGTACCTACAAGGAAATAAGCAATAAGATAACTTCAGCAAATGTTTATTTCCACTAACACGAAGAAGATATAGGAATAAGAGTTTGTAAGAATGGTTAGTACAAGAGTAGAGAAAGTCATGTGAGTGCAACACACTCAACTATGCGGAGCTTCTGTGCATAAAGTTGCACACTATCAGTTGCACTCAGTCGTTATCATTTATTCATTAGTGTTCAGCTCTATATATAAGAAAACTACAAATCACTACTAATCTCCTTAGGCTGATGGTTGGGAAAAATCACTTTAATAATATAGTTGCAGCATAATATACAGAAGCCCGCGGATGTTTAAAATACATATATGAAATGATAATAATATGTGTTTCCCTTAACATTAAAACCGAGGCTTTAAAACCTACCAATAGTTTTCTTCGTTGTCTCCCGAAATTTGTTCCTTATAGGTTGGCGGCACTGCATCACCAGCGTACCTCTGTGTCATTAGAGTGTCTGTCCTTGACTCCATTTATAGGGTAAACACAATTGAGTGTTGATTGCGAGTGGTCAGGAACACGGAAGGTTCAATCTAAATCAGTTATAGAACTGGAACAAGGGGAACCTTAGTATTATGTTACCTCTTTTAAAGGCACTACTTAAAACGTTTTTCATTAACATTAAAGACACATAAATTAAACGATAATGCGAGGTGTCGACGGGTTGAAAATGAGCTGTTTTACCTACGTAAACCCACTGCCAAAATTATGGACTCTGCAACAGGGACATGTGGTTTAGGTAGTCATAAATAATCCCCAAGCTTAATCCGCTTTCTTATACAGAGTGTCACAAAATTATGTATACACTATGAAACAATTTCTCATCTACGAAAAGGGACAGAAGTCCAATTCATGTTGTGTTGTATGTTCAAAATGTCCCCTTGTGCATTCCCAAAAACGACGTTCTTCATGCTAAAGTCTGCATGACTGTATCAACACTCTCGTTATCAGTGGGAGTTCTCTTTCTTCCGCACCGCCCTTTTAAGGGACACTGGGAGTGAAATTTGAAAGTCCCACATTTCTTCATAGATTTATCTGAAATTTTTACTGTGTTTGTATTTATATGAGAATAGGATGTACACCAAATTTCATTAAAATTGGATAATTAGTTTATGATATATAAATTATTTTATGAATTTAATAGGCACATATTCAAAATGTAGCTCGCGTCTATTGACTTTTCAAAATTCATTTATATTGGCAGAACTCGTACTCTAAAACATGGGTAACAATTGCATGAAGAGATATTTCAAATATGTTTGCTGATTATGCTGTACATTGTTTTTTAATAATAAAGAAAATTTAATCTTAATAATTATTAATTTTTTTCATACAAAAAAAATGTTTTTGGAATTCATGTTAATGATAACATCAAAATTGAATCATAGTTTTGTTAAGCTGCTATTTGTGAATACTTTTGGAAATTTTCATTGAATTTGAAGCAAAACTCAGGCGCGACCTTCTTTTGGAATGTGCAGAAATGTAGTTTTGAGAAAAACAGGCTTTTATATAGGAGCATCCTGTGTACGTTAAGGGAAGAGCGCTATTTGAAAGGGCCGTAATGGCCACATGGAGTGGGGGATATGAAAAATGTTACCTGATCCAAATGTGCCGGTGTTCCAGGAACATTTTAAGGTAAAAAAACTATGTTCGACTTTTTGACAATTTTGACCAAAATTTCACTCCCAGTGTCCCTTAATATATCTTGCATCGTTCCATCGACTTCAAACTTGCCAGATTCTTGTGATTGGAAGTAGTGTACTAAACTCAACCCCACAATGGCAGTGCTGTGGGACAAAATTGATAGCAGTATTGGGAAGTGTGATACACTACAGCTTTAGTCATTAATAGACTGCGGATTTTGCAAGCAGTTTGCTTCCGGTTGTGTATACCTTCTGCGAGCTATCTTGGCTCGAGGATCATAAAAGTGTCAAGTCGTTTCCACTAGCAAGTTAGGGTTGGGGGAAGAAAACATTTTGCGGTCACAAACGCCGGAAGTCCGCCTCTCAGTTGTCTTGTGTTGTGTTCAGTGTCGGACTATTTCACTGTGAGCACAGATGATGGAACTACTGCTACTTGTTCACAATTGCCCGCCTCGGTAGCGTAATGGTTAGCGTGTCTGCCTCACGTTCGTAAGTTATCCGGGTAAGGTTCTTTCCGAGGTTTTCCCTACCCTGAGAAGACAAATGTCGGGTAACTTAAAGTTCCATGGACCTCGGGCTCATTTGAGCATAATTTCACCCATTTCATTCATTCGTCCGATATGACACAATGTTGGAGGACGTCAATTCAACGAACAAAACAAAACAAAAAAACACTGGATGGAGGGGATCAAGCCTCTCCCACCTTCCCCATAACACCAACGCCAGGGTGGTGAGTACTTCCTTCGCTTTTCAACATATCTCTTTCTCTTTCTTTAGGCTCGAGACAAGATAAACCACACAAAGCATTAGATCCGTCGCACAAAATGTAAACAGTCGTGGCTGTGAGTCACAGAGATGGAAGGGAGGGCGATCATGTGATCACTATAATAATAATAATAATAATAATAATAATAATAATAATAATAATAATAATAATAATAATAATAATAATAATAATAATAATAATAATAATAACAACAATAATAGATAAACCGGTTCAGACGTAAAGGGTGATAGACAAGAAAGCTTAGGGGTAGAAGCTACGTCATAACCTATAGTGGTTGATGTCCCATAGTTTTTTTGAAACATGCTCTTTTGTGGTTTACAGTAGTTCTATTACTTGTGTTACACTAAACTTTCATTTTCCTTTGAAGTTCTGTTTTCCTGCTATTTCCGACAAACAGCCATTCAATATTCTAAACATCCATGTGAAATTTCAGGTCAAATACACGATTTCATGTTTGCTGAATAAAACCAACTTACAAATTTTACAGCGCGTATGCGTAAGACATGGCGCATTAAAATTATTTAAACATTTTAAATTTAATTTCATTATAGTGATATGACGCCTCTAATGTCGAATATTTAGTTTCCATCCTCGCTGCGAGTTCGTTCTGGATTTATAATGTTAATGTTGTTTTCTTTCCACTTTTCATCCTGGTTGGCTATTTCAGGGTTCCAAGTGTGGGTGGGAGTTTCGGCGTGCATGGTAAGTGCATTGCTCTCTGTAAATCTTCGTCCTCTGGATCAGGGGAGGTCGCCGACTCCCGGGCGCCCCAAGGGATGTATAAGCTTACAGGGGAAGAGGGGATCTGGTTAAACGAGCAGCCATCTGATAGTTTAAATCTGTAGTTGTGTCGTTTCTTCTCATCCGGCCACCCTTAGTATCCTTTACCGCATCCCTCCCGCGGTGGGCGCACCGTCAGGGTGCGTAGCATGAAAATACTGTGTAGGTACCGGGAGAGCAAAAAACCTCCGAACAGGCTGCACGTGATTTTGTCTATCCGCTTCCTCGGAGCTCGTTGCCGTCTGTCGCTATCATAGACAGCCGCAGATGAAACTATTCAAAACTACTTTAAGGTTTTACTTACCAACTTTATGAAAGGAGATGCTGAAAATGGCCACCGTAGATGTCCATACATTTTGGCACCTCTTTAGGAAACTATCCATCACTCGCCGTAGTTCACGTTGAGAAATGCTGGCAATTTCCTGGCGAGTATTTTGTTTTAATTCTTCCAGTGCGTGTAAGTTTGTCTTGTACACTTACTGTTTTAAGTTACCCCAGAGATAGAAATCACAGGGGGTTAGAACGGGGTACCGAGGAGGCCACAAATCTTCACTAATAATTCTGTCCTGAAATAAACCTTCAATTTTTCAATTGTTCTCATCGAAAGACTGGCCATATGAGCTGTTGCAGAGTCCTGTAGAAAAAATCTGATGTGTTGCACTCACATGACTTTCTCTACTCTTGAACTAACCATTCTTACAAACTCTTATTCCTATATCTTCTTCGTGTTAGTTGAGATAAACATTTATACAAATTATCTTATTGTTATTTACTTGTAGGTACAATGGGAATATTAGAATACATTAGGCTTTGTGCGATAGTCAAATCTTTTAAAGCTTTCAAATTCCGTTCTCTTTGCACGGATAACATATAAAAATGAATAGTGATGTTCCATTTGACAGAAGTAGGTATAAGTTCTCCAAAACTTACACAAATAACGAGGAATATCTCTGAAATGGTTTACTCTACAAAAAAAAACTTTATTCAGACATAAATTGTGTGTTTTAGCAAGATCTACATTTTTTGTATAGTATAATTTGGTCTATCTCTAACGGTTTAACAGTTGTGCAAAAGTCGTCCAGAGTAAATACGACTACAGGGGGCTATAGCTAGAAAATTCAAGATATACATTTCATTTGCCATAAAAATATCTCAAACATATGACATTTTAATCAAAATCGTTAGAGCCATTTTCAAGAAAATCAAGAAAATCTTCGTGTCGCATCTTGTCGCATCAATACATTAAACCTAAATACCAACTTTGGTTTTTAAACTACTTTTCGTTTTTGAGTTATGCTGTCCACAGGCTGACACACAGACACACACACGGACCTTTTTCTAAAAATGCTTTTTTTGGATTCAGGGGGCCTCAAAACATATATTTCCGGTGAAATCTCGACATCGAATTTTTGGGTGGAATACAATACTTCCCCTACTTACCAGTAGAGAAAGTAAAAAGGGGTGGAGTCAAACTTGTATTCACGAATGTACGAACGTCAACAAAATTGGCCATAAAACTCAGGACCTAATATTGTTCATGAAGCAACGTTTAATGACGAAAAATAAATTTGGTGTACTGGAGAAAAGTTTCTTAGAGCTCCAATAAGCGATTTCTATCTCTAGAGTAACTTAAAGCATAAAGGTACAAGACAAAAACACCACTCTGGAAGAATTAAAACAAAATATCTGCCAGGAAATTGCCAGCATTTCTCAACGTGAACTACGGCGAGTGATGGATAGTTTCCTAAAGAGGTGCCAAAAGTATATCGACAACGATCAGCATCTGCTTTCATAAAGTTGGTGAGTAAAGCCTTTAAAAATAGTTTTAAAAATGTATGGTTTCAACCGCGCCTTTCTATGACAGCGGCAGACGCCAACGAGCGTGGAGGAAGCGGACAGGCAAAACACCGCGCAGCCCGTCTGAAGGTTGTTTGCTCTCCTTTAAGTTTAATAAACATAAAAGTTCTAGTGTTCACATTTTTGCCAAACTTTACGTTGCTTTGAGTGTGTAGAAATCTTCCAAATAAGGCTTGTTATGGATTTGAACACGGGTCCATCAAGTGATGGTGCCATTAAACAGTAATTAGTCGCGACGTACAATAGAAAAGTCAGACAGTCGACATAACCTCCAGCCACGTTAGAAGCGCATTATGCTATTGACATGCAGATGAAGATGACCCACAAATGCACAATATTCCCTCGTGTTACCTTTTCTTCTGCTACACTCTCCCTCCCGACATGAAGGGGCTTCTGTGAGTTGTGTTGGTTTATTGCAGTACTGAAACAATGAAACATTCAAAAGTTCAATCGAAAAAATATCTTATATGTGAAGCATTTTTATATCACTCGATTGACTGCTGCTTATTATGGGTGCCTACGGCTGCTCACACATGAGTCTTAATCTCGGGTATCCGTGGTGGTTACAGAGAGCGACATTGTAGTTTTTTTTTTAGAACACTTTATTTGTTTTATTTTTACACGTTTAAGCTTTGCTGAACAATTTTAAATAGAATAAAATATGCAGTTTAACGTAACCGCTGGAACGAACTTTCACCGTGTTGCTTACATGTATCTCTCCCTCGTAACGATGCCTGTCTCCTACTGTGCCTCAGCCATTTATATGCTTTTAGCTTCCCAAACATCCATAATGGCCCTCACTTCATTAAGTCAAGACTTTGCCCTCTGGCGAAACCCCTCGGGTTTCCGATACTTTGTAAAAATACAATAGCAGGCTCTTTTTCTTTATGTTGAAGACCTTGCCAAACTAATTGTATCTCGTTTACGTTAATGTTTGGGACGTTCGCTAATGACCCTTGGTAGTGCCTTTTTGGCATCCCTTCACCTGTGGTACATATTCTTAACCCTTTGCTATTAATGGATTTTGTAACTTTGATATATTTCGTATATCATAGGCGCTATACAAAAAACTGCTACAAATGCCCCCCATATACATTATCATATTATGTAAGAATATGATAAGGTATGTCTTGCCCGAAAATCATTTTCTTGTTAAAATTTCGCGATTGTTCAGCAAATCTTTCGTCAATTACATACAAATGCTTAAGAGGGTTTACACTCAAATTCTTAAAGACATAGCTTGTACATAGAATACCCTTCACATATTTACATTACACAAATCGGCACTCAACACACATAGGGTTATATTTTTAATACTACATAGTGATTTAATATTATTTTACATGTTTCTTCTTACATTGATCTTCTGATTCTATATAATTATTTTTATCAAAAGTCTTTTATGGTTATGGATTGTTCTGCTGGTTTCACTTTTAATTTGTTTTTTTTTTTTTCTCTTTTTTCACACGCACATTATCCACTTCACTGTTTTTTTTTTTCTCGATATATTCACTTTGCTTAATATTAATTACGTTATTCTTACAGTTATTTACAAGTTTACATAGAAACAGTTAGGCCCTCATTTTCATGATCCAACCATTCTTTCAACTACTTCTCACCATTTCTTTTCTTACTTTTCGATACTATTTGAGGAATTTCTATACGGTCTTATTAGCTGCTTATGCCATCTCCCAATCGATTTGTTTGTTTTTAAGTCCACTAATTCATAAGTATGCTCTCCGAATTTCTCAGTAATCATTACCGGACCTTTATATAATAGCTCTAATCTATGACTTCTCCCCCTTAACGCATTGGATAACTTATGATCCCTGGCGAGGACTAGATCTCCTACCTGAGGATTCCATTTATTTTTACGTTTCTTGATTTTTGATTTCCTCTTTTCCGCTTTTTCTTGCAATCTGTCAAAAGCGATCTTAGCCCTTTGTTCCTCTGATAATGGCTGACTTCTCTCAATCGTTCTTGGAGTATTTTTAAAAATGGGTTCAGGGTCAATTCCCTGCATTATCTGTATCGGTGCAAAACCAGTTGTAGTATTTACAGTATTATTAATAATTTTCTCTATGATGGGACAATACTTTACCCAGTTTCGATGATTATTATGAGTAAGCACTCGAAAATAAGTCCCTATTTCTCTTAATATCCGCTCTGTCGGATTCCCTGAAGGAAAATAATAAGAACAATGATATAGTTTTATCTGGTGGCTACTTAGAGTTTCTCTGAAAATTTTGCTACGATGTACTGTAGCATTATCGGTTAATACGGCTTCTATTTGCCCATATTTTGGAATGTACTCATTTATGATCTTGCCTACACAAGTTTTGCTTGTTATATTCCTAACGGGATAAATTTTTACGAACTTTGAGAAGACATCATGTAGTACAAATATGTATCTACACCCGTATTGTCCCCGGGGCATCTCCCCGTGTGCGTCGGCCGTCACTAAGGCATTCTTTCGGTCTCTAATAATTGCCTGCGGTTCTATATGATATTTCACATTGAAGTGCTTGGCCTTTTGGCATAATTCACAAGTTGAACATACTATTCTCACTTTTCGGGCAAGTTGCTTTATATAGAAATTTTCACTTATGATTAACGTTAACCGCTCACTTCCTGTGTGGGCCAGTGCTTTGTGATATGCTAGGATTAACATTTTCTGTATAGACTTTGGAACCATGATTTTCCATTTTGGCTCAAACCTACCATGCAACTTATACAATTTACCATTATATATTCCCACAGTGTCGGGCATGTTTTCTACGATAGGTTTTGCATTTTTCTTTAATTTCTGAATTTCTTCATCTTCAGTTTGCAGCTCAGCTATCTTAATTAATTGTTTCGATAACCTTTGTCCTTCTGCAGTGTCCAGGTACAAAAGTGTGACGTCATGTTTACTGTCATTAAGAGTATCTGGTATGGGCCAGTTTTCCTTCATTCTGGATAACAAATCACTAAAGGTATTTTCTTTACCCGGTATATGTCTTATCTCGATCTTGTGAGATGTTATCTCGTGAATGTATCTTGAGATTCGGGTATTCGTCAGTTTGCAAGAATTTATAAAGGCTAAACTTACATGATCAGTGTATACTATTATCTGGCGGTTAAATACATATTCTCGAAATTTTATTAAGGCGAAATGAATTGCGGCTATTTCCTTTTCTGTGGTGCAAGCTTGGGATTCCGTTCTAGAGAGACCACGTGATGCAACTGTAATCAAATGCTTATTTCCTGATTGGTCTATCTGGACTAAAATAGCTCCGTATCCTTGGCTGGAAGCATCAGTAAATATAATATATGGAAGATCTTCGCGGGGTTTCTCTAATAAAATAGAGGTTGCGAATAATCTTTTAACTTTCTCAAAAGCCATTTCTTCTTCTGTTCCCCATCTCCATTTTGTTTCCTTTCTTAATAGTTCTCTTAATGGAGCTACTACCGAAGCAAAATCAATGATAAATCTAGATTGGTAGTTCAAGATACCCAAAAATCTTCTTAATTGTTTTATGTTTTTCGGTGCGGGAATCTTATTGATACTTTCGATTCTAACGGGATTTGGCCTGATTCCTTCTTCTGAAATAATATATCCTAAAAATTCTGTTTTCTGGACAAAGAAAGCTGTTTTGTTAGGCTTAACTGTCATGCCTGCCTCTTTTAATTTACCTAAGACGTACCGCAAATGATCCATATGTTCTTCAATGCTTTCGGAGAATATGAGAAAATCATCAACATATTGTGCCACAAATTTCTTTATCGTCTCGCCAAAAATATTATACAGCGCTCTTAATAGTGCACTACTGCTTGTGTTCATACCGAATGCGCACACTGTGAAATTATATAATATGCCCCCGTGTAAAAACGAAGTATATTTTCTTAAGTCCTTTCTTAACGGTATTTGCCAAAAAGATGACGTCAGATCCAACGCCGAAAAGAATTTTCCTCTTCGCAATTTATTTAAAATGATCTCAACACTTTCGGGTCTAAAGCGATCTGGCTTACAATAAGCGTTTAACTTTCTAGCGTCTAATGTTACTCTAACTTTGCCATCACTTTTATAAACGATACATAATGGATTTATATACTCGGAGTTGGACACTTCAATTATATCATCATCTAACATGGTTTTAATGACCTGATCAACTTCCTCTCTAATTGTACATGGGATTGCTCTGGCTTTATGGGAATATGGTTTAATATTCGCTAGTTCAAACGAATGTGTGTAACAGTTACATCTTCCAGGCTTTTCCGAGAATACCTCCCTGTTTTCTATTAAAAGTTCCCGTAATTTTCCTTTTTGTTCCTCATTTAGTCTCTCAGCTTGGTTCACCTTAGATTCTATTAAATTTTCTATCTTGACACAGTCATTTCTTTCGTCGTACTCATTTATATTACTATTCTTCAAGTTAAATTTTGGGTTTTCTCGGGGTTTCTTTTCTTCGTCAAAATCATAGAAATAATTACCTCTACTTACAATATTTTGTTCCTCTATTTCATCGTAGTTCCCAACTTTTAATTCTGCTAATTCCATCGCTCCAATATTTATTACCTCTACAAAGAATGTTTCCCCCTCCATTTCTTCCTCTACCTGATCCCGTACAATTATCCTCGAAGTATGGTCTAAAAATGGTACAATTATGGTGTCAGGTCCTGTTTCAAACTTAAAACTTCTATTTTCAAAATCTATGATGGAATTCCAAGCATAAAGACTATCGCAACCGATTATTACGTCAAAAACAAGCCTGGGTACAACCAAAAATAATATTTCAATGCATTTCTGTGCGATCTCGACCTTTACCATCACTTGAAATTTTACCCTTTCCTTCCTTTTACCTACTGCTACAGAGCAATATATCCCATAAACTGGCAAAGATAATAATTTTACACCACTACTCACTAAATTTTCAAAAAAATTTTGGGAACACACAGTAGTATTAGCACCTGTATCAATAATAGCCTGAAATAATTTCCCGTTAATACCAATATTTATTCTTGGTGGATCAATTAAAATTTCATTCTCTGTATTTTCTTTATGTTTTTCGATCAAACATTGCCTTCTCTGTCCCTTATTTTCGAAGTACTTGCCATAATAAGAACATTCATCATTCCCAATCTTCACTGAAGGCGAAGTTGACTGGGTTTGGAGTTTTCCGAAAGCTTACTAATGGCTCCTGTCCCATTCCCATTATATGAAGGTCCCGGGTTTGAATCCTGGTGAAAATTTGTTTCTTCCAATCTTTTTACCGCGTTTATAGCGTCTACCCTTTCTTCCGGATTTGGAGAAATTCTGCTATTCCCATTTCTTTCTTCTTCCCTAGGGGAATTCGGTCTGTACCAATTATTATTATGGTGATAATTATTTCCCGAAGGAAATCGATTCCTAGTGTACCCCCTTCTATCTCCGTAATATCTATTTGCCTGTACGTAATTAATTTGAGGGTTTCTTTCCCGTGGATAATTCTCAACCCTTCTTCTATTATCCTGAGGCTCAAAATTATTTCTTCTATCCTGAGGCTCAAAATTATGTCTCCTATCCTGAGGCTCGAAATTATGTCTCCTATCCTGAGGCTCAAAATTATTTTTCCGGTGGTAATTATTGTTTTTAGGGACGGGGCCATGATACCGTTGCCGAGCATCAAAATTCCTGACATCACCTGAACCTGCCCCCTGCCCGAAACTTTTTGTTGGAGATCGGTTGTTTCCAAAAGGTCTCTCATTACTTGCCTCATTTTGGCTCTTATTTCTTTCTAGTGCGATTAACAAGTCAATCATTGCTGCTATTGTTAACGGCTTCGCAATAATCAGATAGTGTTGGATTGTTTCTGGAAAATGTGTGGTTATTAAATTAATTAATTCTATTTCTCCCATCGGAGGGTCAAGCATCTTACATTTTCTAGCTATAGCCATAAAATAATTAACCATGCATTGATCTTTATGCGGGTTATATTTCCCATTACTCAGTTCCAGTCTTATATTTGCCTGCCTGCTAGCTCCCCAATATCTATTTAAGAAAATTTCCTTAAATGTCCGATAATCATTACTTAATCCTACTGATAACTCTAACCAGTTTGAAGCGTTGCCTTTAAAACATTTTCTGACAACCGTCATCTTATATTCCTCGGGAATACCTTTTACAAGAAAATACTCTTGCATGCTATTTATAAAAGCCTTGGGGTCATCAAATTCTTCGTTTTCAAAGGTTGGTGGTGAAATTTCATTCAAAACATGGTTGGGCCATTGCAAATGTGGACTATTGCGTGCATTAACATTAACATTTGTATTACTATTACCTGAGGTACCAGCATTTAAATTTAACATCGGAATGTCCGCTGACGCATTATGCATCGCTTCGCCCCGTGCTGCTACCGTAATAGTATTACTACTCACAGAGTCACTAACATTGTCAGACATACATATGTTATTTAATCTTTCTTTCAGTTTGTCATTTACCTCATCTACACTCACAGCTAATCTCCTAGTTTCCCTCTCTGATTGCTCTAATCTTTTCCTACAGATTTCTAATTCCTTGCTATTAATTTCCCTTTCCTTAGCTAATTCAGTAGTTATTTCCTGCCTTAATTTTCTATTTTCTTTCTCTACATTTTTATTAACTGTTTTAATCTCTTCCCTAACCTGTTCCTGACTTTCCCTCATTTCAATTCGTACATTTTCAATTTCAATTTTAACCTCTTCCTGATTATTTCTAACCTCACTTCTTACATTTTCTATTTCATTTCTAACTTCCTCCTTGAAATTTTCTAAAACCTTCTGTTGTTTCTCAATCTTATTTCCTATTTTGACTAAGTCAGCTGTTAAGTTCTCCCTCGTATTTTCTACCTTTTCTGTTAAACCCGTTAAATCTTTCTGACTTTTTTCTACCTTTTCCTTAATCTCTTTCTGACTTTCTGTTAAACCCGTTAAATCTTTCTGACTTTTTTCTACCTTTTCCTTAATCTCTTTCTGACTTTCTGTTAAACCCGTTAAATCTTTCTGACTTTTTTCTACCTTTTCCTTAATCTCTTTCTGACTTTCTGTTAAACCCGTTAAATCTTTCTGACTTTTTTCTACCTTTTCCTTAATCTCTTTCTGACTTTCTGTTAAACCCGTCATCATTGACATAAGTGATTTTAATATTTCATTAGTCTCCATGCTTCCCCCTGTTTCTTCTCCCTGATTTTGTATATTCGTATCAGCTACTCTGTCCCTTGCATTATCTACATTACTATATACACCTTCTCCCACTCTCTCATCACCCTCCTGCACTTCCATATTTATATCTAATTGCTCGATCATTTTCCCGTTCCTTAAATACATTGACTATATACTACAACACTTAGATAAAACTCTCAGTCAGTACCTTAATCAGCTTGCTGCACTGCTATTCGATGCGGATCCTCTCGTTCCTGTTGTGTCCTGGGTCACCTTCCCTGGAGTTCACGACCTTTGTTGTTCAGCTCCCTGAAGTTCTCCGCATACCTTATTCAGCTTCCCTGAAGTACTCTGAAGTTCTCGCTCAGCATTCCTGAAATTCTCTGAAGTTCACGCTCAGCATTCCTGAAATTCTCTGAAGTTCACGCTCAGCATTCCTGAAATTCTCTGAAGTTCACGCCACACGTTGGAGCGCCAATTTGAAGCATTTTTATATCACTCGATTGACTGCTGCTTATTATGGGTGCCTACGGCTGCTCACACATGAGTCTTAATCTCGGGTATCCGTGGTGGTTACAGAGAGCGACATTGTAGTTTTTTTTTAGAACACTTTATTTGTTTTATTTTTACACGTTTAAGCTTTGCTGAACAATTTTAAATAGAATAAAATATGCAGTTTAACGTAACCGCTGGAACGAACTTTCACCGTGTTGCTTACATGTATCTCTCCCTCGTAACGATGCCTGTCTCCTACTGTGCCTCAGTCATTATCCTTTTTAGCTTCCCAAACATCCATAATGGCCCTCACTTCATTAAGTCAAGACTTTGCCCTCTGGCGAAACCCCTCGGGTTTCCGATACTTTGTAAAAATACAATAGCAGGCTCTTTTTCTTTATGTTGAAGACCTTGCCAAACTAATTGTATCTCGTTTACGTTAATGTTTGGGACGTTCGCTAATGACCCTTGGTAGTGCCTTTTTGGCATCCCTTCACCTGTGGTACATATTCTTAACCCTTTGCTATTAATGGATTTTGTAACTTTGATATATTCTGTATATCATAAGCGCTATACAAAAAAACTGCTACATATGTTGCACTCACATGACTTTCTCTACTCTTGTACTAACAATTCTTACAAACTCTTATTCCTATATCTTCTTCGTGTTAGTTAAGATAAACATTTGTACAAATTATCTTATTGCTTATTTCCTTGTAGCTGCAAGGGGAATATTAGAATACAGTAGGCTTTGAGCGACAGTCAAATCTTTTAAACCTTTGAGATTCCGTTCTCTTTGCACGCTTATCATAGAAAAAAATGAACAACGATGTTCCATTTCACAAAAGTTTGAAGTTTTCCGAAACTGACACAAATAACATGGAATATCTCAGATCTTAACCACTCCACAAAAAATGCATTTAGACATAACCTGTGTGTTTTAACGAAATCTATATTTTTTGTACAGTAAGATTTGGTTTATCTCTTACGGTTTACCAGTTATGCAAAAGTCATCAAGTGTAAACAGGACTAAAGACAGAAAATTCAAAATATACATTTAATTTTCCAGATAAATATGGACTTTTAATCAAACTCGTTATAGCCATTTTTGAGAAAATAAAAATTTTTCATGTAAAGGGTAGTTTAGAGTACAGGAAAGGTATTAAACTTAAATACCAACTTTGGTTTTTAACCGACTTTTCGTCTTTGAGTTATGCTACTCACAGACACACACACACACCCATACATTCTCGGACCTTTTGGTAAAAATGTTTTTCTTTTACTATTTTTGATTAAGAGGGGTCTCAAAATATTGATTTCCAGTGAAATCTCGACATGCACATTTTTGGGTCGAATACAAATATTTCCTCTACTTACTATACGTAGTAGAGAAAGTAAAAATGGCCCATGTGTTACAGTCACACATGGAAGTGAAATTTGGATTTTAAATAACAGAAACATGGGCGTCGCGAAGGGGGGGGCAAGGGGGGCCGGCCCCCCCTGGAAGTTGGTCAGCTTAATATGCAATCAATTACTGACTATTAAACTACTATTTTAAAAAATCAGTTTTTATTTAGCACAAATTAATATGGTTATATGCAACAAATATTATAAATTTTGACAATAAAATAATGAATTAATATTATCTGATTGCAAATTTCAAACATGTGGCCCCCCCTGGAAAAATGTCTGCCGACGCTCATGAACAGAAATTCACATAAACTGAAAGTACGTAGCCCAAATGCGTTTCTTGCGAACACTGTTAGGAGCTGACCACCAAAGGAATACGGACATCAGAGAAAACCTTGGAGTACCAAGTTGACTGAGGAGATAGAAAAATACCAACGAGTATGGAAAAATCATTTGATGAGAATGGACTAAATTAGACTCCCAAAATTGGCATTCTAATACGCTCCAGCTGATCACAGCGACCAAGGAAGACAAAACCAGGTGGAAAGACCAAGACCAACACCAACGAAGTTGTTCATGATGATGATTTTTATGCCAAATGAAATGCATATCTTGAATTTTGTGAAAACATCCTTAGAAGGCTTCTTCATTCTGAATGACTTGCACAACTAGTAAAAGCTTATTGCATACAAAAATGGTATAAACCTCGTTAAAATACACATTTATGCCAAATAGTTTTTTGTTCAGTGAACCATTGCCGAGATATTTCTTGTTGTTTTTAATTTTCTACTTTTGTCAGATCAAAAGTCGCTGTTCATTCTCTTTTTTTGACTAAGCGACTGGCTCTTAAAAGGTTTGACCATAACTTAAGCCTGCTCAACTCTCTTCTTCTCATTGTACTTACAACGAAACATGTAATTATAGATAGACCGCGAACAAAATAAAGTTGGAGGCGCGGCTTACCGAAACTGAAGCTCTTCTGCTCTCCCCCTCCACTGTCCTTTGGGTTGCCTCTCCTCCACTGCTCGCTCTCGCATTCGTACAAGGGAATGCGAGAAGGGAGGGAAGCGTATCACGTGATCCTCGGGTGGTGTGGAAGGACATGGCTCTGCTGACGCATGCGCACATACTTTTTTGCTCGCGGTCTATCTATAAATACAAACATGTGTAGAGAAAGTCACGTGATGCAATACATCAGATTTCTTCTGTTTCATGTTTTAGTTTTTCATGTTTACATAAATTTTACAGAAGTAGTTTTATTGCATATATCCTTGCATGTGCAAGGGGTATAGAGGAAATTGAATCGATAGCCAGATACAAGATTATAATGGTTCCACGTGGGCTGTGAAAGGTAAACCTTTGTCTCCCACTTTCTTACGCTTGAAACAGTTTAATTACGCTGTTTTGTTTTGTTTTTGCTTGTTATGTCTATAAATAAATACTGCGTAAGATTCAATCATCATGTCAAAATTAATATTGTTTTTAAGCTCCTTGACTGATGTGATAAAGTGTTAAAGAAAAAGATTATTAATCATTACTCTTCATCCCGCTCTCTTTGTTTCCAAACGATAATCCACCTGACCACATACAACCGTTGGAATGGTGCTGCAAACAACATTTCTGCATTATCCTGCTTTCAGATCTTGCGTCAACATATTGTTTTTAGTTTAATTATGATAGTTAACGGTTGTCTCCTTAGTGCTGCTGCTTACCAAGCGGGGGAGCCGAGTTCGATTCCCGGTACCAGCGTGTTTTTTTTTTCCCCCCGCTGAGAGACCTGGTCCGGGGTTCACTCAGTCTCGTTAGGTCCCGGCGAGTTGCACCCGAATACGGAAGCTCTATTTTTATCAACCGCGCACGTAGACAATTACCTTGAAACTGCCGGTTGTGGAGGCGTTTAAACTCAAATAGCGACCTGGAACTTGACTATGGGTAAGAGAAAGCCACTAGGTAGGCACACTCTCCTGTTAGGAATACAAAATGAAGTCTCTACAATAAAATCATAACTGAATACAATATAACTCAATCACAAGCCCACAAAACAGATTTTTCTATTTGCATAGTCTTAGCTGTTACTCATGCCAGCTAAATTTCACTGTATAGCGAGTGAATTGGTATGTCTGAACAGTGTGCTACCAGCTAGTGAACTTTATGACAAACAGAAAAGCGAACAGGGGTTCCCATTGCATGAAACTCAGCTAATCACATTCAGTAACTAACGTCTGCCACGGTGTGCTGCCACCTAGTGGCATTGACGCAAGAAAACGTGCACAACTGGAAATGTGTTAGCGACCATGACGCCAAACTTAATCCAGTTTAGAGGAATAGCGGGTAGATTTAAATGCCTATGTTTTGGATTGCCGCATCTATATAGCGTTCAAAAGCACTGAAAGTAAAATTAACCAATAATACCACAAGGTGTCTAAAGTGCTCTTGAAATCTTACACACCAGCCGCCACTGTCTATACCTAACAAAAACCTCTAAATATATCTTGTTTAAGATTGAAAGAGATTAAACACTGTTTCATTGAATTAGTTGTATATTCATCAGTGTGAATTTCCAGCCTAACTTCGGCCACGCCAAAAATACAAAACAAAAATTACAGATGGTGCTCTTGCAGCACCAACTATATTGAAATAGCTCCTAAATACGTATTTTAAACCAGCACCTCTGAAAAGGAACAAAATTAGACCAAATTAAATAAAGGTACCAAAAAATGACGTATCTCTGGAATGCCAGGCTACTTTAACGACAGAAAACAACTCCACGAGTACCAAATTACTTGCTGTTTTCACACTGCCTATCTGTCATGTATGTGTGCATGTATGCACGCACATATCAATGTGTATATATGCGTTCCAGACACCCCTTTTTACTTTCTCTACTGGTAAGTAGGGGAAGTATTATATTCCACCCAAAAATTCGATGTCCAGATTTCACCGGAAATATATGTTTTGAGATCCCCTGAATAAAAAAAAACATTTTTAGAAAAAGGTCCGTGTGTGTGTGTATGTCGTTCAAGGATGCGACACGAAGATTTTGGAGAAAATAGCTCCACCCTTGTAACGGATTAATTAGGGGGGAGCACGAACGGCAGTTTCAAGAGCCAAAAAGAGAGGGTGGCCGGCAAAAGATGGAACAGCTTGAGATGACGTCAGAGACAAAAGCCGGTTGCCTATGGGTTTCTACTGAGTGGTTAGTGTGTGGTTGAGAGTCTACCGTGAGATGTGACCAGGTGTGGGTCAGCCATCAGCAAGGGGAAGTAGAACCCGGGCACCAGTGCAAGTGGTTGGCACGGCGATCAGTCGTGGGGAATGCAGGATAGGCGCATAAGCCTAATTCTCCCAGTTACATGTAATTCGACTTGGTGCATGTGGTTCCCTTTGGCAAAGGAGCGGTAGGGACTTCTGAGGTGGTTGAGCCAGTTAAGGCTGGTAAGAGACGTCGCCTATGTGCAAAGGAGGCTTCGATGAATGGCTGTGAAACCTGAGGACACCGTTGTACACTGTCGACCAGGGCGTGGCTACTCCAGGCTGAAAGTTCTCCGTACATCCTATATCTTCGAGTGCCGACATCGGGATGAGTATCAGTTTAGTTAATAATACTTTGTAGGAGTGGGAAAACTCCAGAGGGACAGTTAACAAAGGGGGATTGCTCTGTACGAGGCCCTTTATCAGTAAACCGGAGAGCAACTCGGTATAGGTGGATATTGTCACAGACTGTACGCAAGATTTCCAGCTAGTATTTTCTCTGTAATTTTCTGATTTCAAATATAGGAAAGGTTCTTGTTTTCATTTTAGAATTTTCATGTTAATATTTAACAGCGTTCATTATCAAATTTGTAGTTTCATTTTAATATTTATAGGTTACTATCTAACGGAATTCATTTTTAAAATTATTGTTGTCTTTAATAATTGCTTGTTAATGTTTAACACCTTTCATTATAATAAATGTTATGTTATGCTGTAGTTTGTTGTGTTACTTGGTAGTATCCTGTCACGATCCTGCGGAATACGTTATAAAGGAAAGGGAAAGGGAAAGGTAGTAGGTGTAAGTAAAACGCTAAAGGAGCGTAACACCCTAAACTACCCTTTACATGGAAAATTTTTCGAAAATTTTGATTTTCTTGATAATGGCTCTATCGATTTTGATTAAAATGTCATATGTTTGAAATATTTTTATAACAAATGAAATGTATATCCTGAATTTTCTGGCTATAGCCCCTGTAGTCGTATTTATTCTAGACAACATTTGCATAACTGTAAACCGTTAGAGATAGACCAAATTATACTATACAAAAAATGTAGATCTTGCTAAAATACATAATTTATATCGGAATAATTTTCTTGTAGGTTGAACCATTTCGGAGATATTCCTTGTTATGTGTGTCAGTTTCGAAAAACAATACTTTCGTGAAATGGAACATCATTGTTCATTTTTTTATATGTTAAGTGTGCAAAGAGAACGGAATCTCAAAGCTTTAAAAGATTTGACTATCGCACAAAGCCTGCTGTATTCCAATATTCCCCTTGTACCTATAAGGAAATAAGCAATAAGATAATTTGTGCAAATGTTTATCTCAACTAACACGAAGAAGATATAGGAATAAGAGTTTGTAAGAATGGTTAGTACAGGAGCAGAGAAAGTCATGTGAGTTCAACACATCAGATTCTTTTGTCCACGTGTGTACATACACAAACATGTAGCATAGAGGGGAAAACAATAGAATAACCAAAGGGGTTGAATGTAATATCTAGGAAGAAGCATTTCAAGACAAATGGAACCCGAAGAAACCTGTTAAAAGGAGCAGATATTTGCTCTAAATTGAGTGTTTTTCTTCTTCAGTGTTTTAAGATATGTCCCGAGGGTTGTTGATGATACAACGCAGGAGACTTCGTTGTTGTGCAGTTTTTGATTGAGAAGAATCACAGATTCTGTGCTGCAGAAATTTTGAATTCTGGAAACATGAAATAAAGCGCTTGAGAAAAAATTCGGGGAAACAATTATTCCTTATGGAAGGAAAGTCACTTTGTGACCATCCCTTCGTATAAGACGTGAAAACGAAAGCTTTATTTTCAGAAATATTACACATAGTTAAAAACAAATCATCAGCAAGCCTAAGAAATGACCAAACCGATAAATAAATTTATTTTAAAAACAATTTTAGCGCAGAATTATTTTCTTGTATGATCCAGCATTAAAGAAAAGAAAATACAGCATTCAACACTGAACTTTTTTAATTTTTTAACGCAACGTTCGTTCCAAAACAAGCGTAGCAATTAATAATGCATTTCCAGTGGCCGAAGTAATCACAGGTTAGTGTAACTTTGTTTATCCACTATATTCTTTTCTAGGTAACTTCGGGCACATTTAAATATTTTATATAATAAACAATAATAGAGATAGCAGTTATTTTCTATGTGATAAAGGCACAACAGACATCAGGAAATCCTCCCAAATTTAATTGAAATTTTAGTCAACATCTTCATACCAAAATTGGCAAAAATGTTTTAAAAAACGGCCGAAGTTACCCCGTTCGAAAGTACTTAAAAACTTCTATGGCACTCTTAATTGTATTGTGACATTTTGATGTAAAATAATTAGAACATTTCGATAACAAATAAGTAAAGCTCTGTTTGGAGTACGGGAGGATTTTCGAAATGACATTGTTTATTTTTCAGATGCGTGCGACCACATTTTTAAAACTAGTTTAAACTCGGATTTCATAAGTATTCTCAGTATCGAATTTAACCGTGAAATATATTACTTTCTCTGCCGTTACCGAACGAGGGGCACTGTGGCAACGTGTGCGACTTACATTCGGGAGGTCCCAGGTTCGATCCCCGGCTACCGCGCACTCTCACATGGGTTTTCCGTCGTTTCCCCTTGTAACTTAGGGTGCGTAATTTCACACCACGGTTTCCTTTCTATCATTTCGCTGTTGTAGCTACTCGATGGGGCCTGGCGCCGGGATGAAGAGATCCGAGTACTTGTTAGGGACTTCCGCGCGTCTCTGTGGCTCTCATCAGCTGCGACCTTATGGAACCCTGCGGTTTCCTCACGTCATCCCTGCTTTCTGGGGGTGTTAGCCACAATAGATGTGCGTAGGTCTTGATGCATGAGATGTTCCCCTCCATGTACATCTTTTAAACTGTTACCTTTTTTCTCTCCCGTTATAGATAAGTGGTGTAAAAAAATACACAAAGGAATAAATAAACAAAAGAAAAAATTAGCGGAGGGTCTGTGGTTCAAATCCTGGCTGTGGCATTGAATCTTTCAGTTCCAATTCTACTTCTCAAAAGAAAACTTTCTCTTAAAAACATTACTCTAAAATAAATAAATTAATAAATATAATATTTCTTCCAATGCGGAGAAGATCAATCACAGGTTAAGAGGGCCTTGAGGTCTAAAAATACGTAGCGTTACCAAATTTCTAGAGATTATCATGGCATTAAATACCTCATAGATAGCTATAGATTACTCTTTGAACCCATTCGAGTTCCACTAATCTCGCTCTTTTTAATGGAAAGAAATGTACGGGCCAATGTACGCGCTTATCAGTCTTTGTGTTATTATTTTACACATATTTTATCTCCCGCTTGTTATGTCACTAATTACTTGAGTTACTCTGATAAAATTCTGCTACCAGTGCTTTAAGTAGCTGCTTTAACCATTCACTTTATTATCACACTCAATTCATCCAAAGAGTCGTAGACAGTGGATAGAAACACAACCAACAATTAACAAGTTAATGCATTTATTCAAAATGTATCCGAAATAACAAACTATTACAAGCGCTTAACTGCTTTCAAATGGTTCCAAAGTCAAATCTCCGGAGCTACATTTTCAAACTCTTGGCTCATCCGTTTTCACGTCCATCCCAGTATTTACCTAGTTTCTCACACTGATTTAACCACGACATAAAATTAACCCTTTAAATTATTAAAACTCAATCTTCCTTCTTTTAATAACACAATTCATAAGCCTTACCAAGATGTTCGATGTAAAACTGGTTCCCATGAAAGCAATAATAATATACAAACAATACAGGAATTTATAGAAAAGCTGGACATTCGAAAAAATAACGGATTTTAATTATTTTTGGATATGTTGTAGATATTTATTAATAAAAACATTTCCCGGTGCCGTACAGTCAATTTAGTTCCTAATGTGGCCACCGAAGTTCACTAGAGAGCGTTTTTTACATTCTCCACTGGCAAGTAGAAGGAAGTAATGTATTCCACCCAAAAATTCGATGTCGAGATTTCACCGGAAATATATGTTCTGAGAACCCCTGAATCCAAAAAAGGCATTTTTAGAAAAAGGTGTGTGTGTGTGTGTGGGGGGGGGGGGTGTCTGTCAGTCTGTGGACAGCATAACGCAAAAACGAAAAGTCGGTTAAAAACCAAAGTTGGTATTTAAGTTAATGTCTTTCAAGGATGCGACACGAAGATTTTGAAGAAAATAGCCCCACCCTAAGCTACCCTTCACATGGAAAATTTTCGAAAACTTTGATTTTTTGAAAATGATTCTAAAGATTTTGATTAAAATGCCATATGTTTAAGGTATTTGTATGACAAATGAAATGTGCATTTTGAATTTTTTGGCTATAGCCCATGTAGTCCTGTTTCCTCTGGATGACTTTTGAATAACTCGTAAACCCTAAGAGAAAGACAAAATCTTACTATGCAGAAAATGTAGATCTCACTAAAATACACAATTTATGTATGTCTAACTAATTTTTTTACAGAGTGAACCATTTCGGAGATATTCCTTACTATTTGTGTCAGTTTTGAAAACGTAAAACTTTCGTAAAATGCAATATCGTTGTTCATTTTTTTATATGTTAAGCGTGCAAAGAGAACGGGATCTCAAAGCTTTAAAACATTTGACTATCGCACAAAGCCTACTGTATTCTAATATTCCCCTTGTACCTACAAGGAAATAAGCAATAAGATAATTTGTACAAATGTTTATCTCAACTAACACGAGGAAGATATAGGAATAAGAGTTTGTAAGAATGGTTAGTACAAGAGTAGAGAAAGTCATGTGAATGCAGCACATCAGATTTTTAAGGTTAAACTTTGGTGTAAGGACAGTTTTCTGTGGGTATTATTCAAATGAGTAAGAATAATAAGAAAATGCTTTCTGTTTCCTTGAGATTCTTTATAAATTGAGCGTGCAGATGAATATAATGTGTTTGGTGATACAGGATTAATCTATAGAGTGGAAAGTTTCATATGCGATCAAGTAGATCAGATCTGAATCATACATGAACTACTCAGTGACTTTTCCCCAAGTTTGTGGCACTATGCACCGTGATATTGTGACTGTTGCAGTCCCCAAGGACGCAGTGCCTGTTAGACCAGTAACTAGTGCTGCAAGATCTAACTTGTGGCTATTGGGAAGATACATATTACATTCACATGCACCTCTGTGGTCAAAAGAACAGAAACTGCAGTAGCTTCTAGCCTGCAAAATACTGAATCAGGGCCAAACTGTGTGAGTACTTCATTAACATAAGTAGCAAAATCACTGCTGGCATTGTGCATTCTTCTCTACTGCTAAGTAGAGCAAGTATTGTATTCCACCCAAAAATTCGATATCGAGATTTCGCCGGAAATATGTTTTGAGACCTCCTGAGTCCAAAAAAGTATTTTTACAAAAAGGCCCTATGCGTCTGTCTGTCTCTCTGTCTGTCTGTGGACAGCATAACTCAAAAACGAAACGTCTGTTAAAAGCCAAAGTTGGTACTTAAGTTTAATGTCTTTCAAGGATGCGACACGAAAATTTTGAAGAAATTTGCTCCACCACAAACTACCCTTTACATGGCAAATTTTTCGAAAATTTTCATTTTGTTGAAAATGGCTCTAATTGTCATATGTTTGAGATATTTTATGGCAATGAAATGTATATCTTGAATTTCCTGGCTATAGCCCATAAAGTCCTATATACTCTGGATGACTTTTGCATAACTGGTAAACCGTAAGAGATAGACCAAATCTTACTATACAAAAAATGTAGATCTTGCTAAAAACACAATTTATGTCCGAATAAAGTAGAGTGAACCATTTCGGAGATATTCCTTCTTATTTGTGTAAGTTTTGGAGAACATACGTCTGTCAAATGGAACATCGCTATTAATTTTTTATATGCTAACAGTGCAAAGAGAACATTTTACTATCGCACAAAGCCTACTGTATTCTAATATTCCCCTTGCACCTACAAGGAAATAAGCAATAAGATAATTTCTGCAAATTTTAATCTCAACTAACACGAAGAAGATACAGGAATAAGAGTGTAAGAATGGTTAGTACAAGAGTAGAGAAAGTCATGTGAGTGAAATACATCAGATTTTTATTGTAAGCGGTGTAGTGTCATAATGCAGCAATTTAGTTATGTTTAAAATTGGTCGGGCCCAAATGACCTAGTTGTCGGTGGGCCCTTAAACCCCGCTCGCTCACTCACTCACTTGTGTTGCTTTCCTGAACACAAACCTTTGGGCTAGGTTTATGACACAAACAACAATTGGTTTATGTGTATTTAATTAAAAGTTCAAGATGTTCCAGTTGTGAATGAAATCCATGAATGGCGTTTTCTTTTTCCATGTATTGTTCTTGTCTTTTACTACAATGGTCATATCGCGCCGGGCATTTTCTATCTCAACAGGGTCCCCGTCGGCCATAACTTGTTACAGCCGTAATGCCTTCTTGACATATATTGTAACATTAGGTCGTTCAACAATATACGAGAGGTGACCGGGTTACCTTGGATACGGCGAGCGATTGTGTGTACGAACAATGCTGCCGGCAAAACATAAAGGAGGTCTGGGGCTACAGGACACCTGACGACTGTGTTTATAAGATCGAAAAGCGTGATAACACCGCAATCTCTAGGATCTTCTTTGCTGAGTCATGTACACCTACGCGTGGAAATAACTCGAATTATCCAATTTAAATTAAATTTGGTATATATCCTATTCTCATATAAATACAAACACAGTATAAGTTTCACAAAAATCTATCAAGAAATGTGGAACTTTCAAATTTCACTCCCAGTGTCACTTAAACGAGTAACACCATTGCCATTAGGCAAGGCTGCTCTGTAGTTAAAAGCGGGATATAAATAGAATACATAGTCGCACCGTTTGACCTCCATAGCACTTTGTACTAGAGATATCTCTCACTTAAGTGAGTGTCTGTGTTTTGGATTTTTATGTCTATGTTTGGTTGCTAGGTTAAGGCCCCATTTATGCATGCGATTGCATGCCGTGTGACAGAGAGTGATGCAACGCCGCAGAATTTTTAATGGTCTATTTATGCATGCGACTTGTGTGTTGTTGAGAAATTAGTTCTACCAGCCCATGGTGGAATCAAGTAACACACAGAAATCACTTTGTGGTGTAATTTGCAGTAAGACAAGAGTCTATTTACACTAAGATATTCTTTGATGTGATTAAAGAAAGTTACTCATACAAAATAGCACTATAAGCAACAGTTCAATAATAATTATAATAAACAAGAATATTTATGAAAGAAAATAACACAAACTAATGTGAATACACTACAATTAATTGCATTTTGATTACAATACCTACTTGCAATTGTTTCCTTTGTAGAATACAAGACAAAGAGTAGGTAACGTTGTATTGGAAGTAACAGAACTAGAGCTCTGCAGGGCCGACATTTCTAGGATCGGCCCGGCCCGGCCCGAGCCCAAGACGAGGTAATAATAATGTACCTCCTGGGAATATGACAATACAGTAGGCTTTGAGCGATAGTCACATTTTTTAAAGGTTTGAGATTCCGTTCTCTTCGCAGATTAAAATAAAAAATGAATAACGTTTGACAGAAGTATAAGTTCTCCAAAACTTGCACAAATAACAAGGAATATCTCCAAAATGGTTCACTCTACAAAAAAATTTATTGAGACATAAATTGTGTATTTTAGCAAGATCTACATTTTTTCTATAGTAAGATTTGGCCTATCTCTTACGGTTTACCAGTTATGCAAAAGTCATCCAGAGTAAATACGACTACAGGGGCTATAGCCAGAAAATTCAAGATATACATTTCATTTGTCATAAAAATATCTCAAACATATGACATTTTAATCAAAATCGTTAGAGCCATTTTCAAGAAAATAAAAATTTTCCATGTAAAGGGTAGTTTAGGGTGAAGCGATTTATTTTAAAATCTTCGTGTCGCATCCCTGAAAGACATCAAACTCAAATACCAGCTTTGGTTTTTAACCGACTTTTCGTTTTTGAGTTATGCTGTCCACAGACTGACGACACAGAGATACACAAACACACACACACACACGGACCTTTTTCTAAAACTGCTCTTTTTGGATTCAGGGGGCCTCAAAACAAATATTTCTGGTGAAATCTCCACATCGAATTTTTGGTTGGAATACAATATTTCCCCTACTTGGCAAGTAGAGAAACTAAAGTATACTTTACATTAGGGGCAATCAGAGTTTCATGCAAGTAAGAATTACATTTCCTCTTGGAACAGTGCTAATACTGACTTTATTATCAGTGGCATAATTACACAATATTATGCTCGTGTTGCTTAACATTTAGGAAGCCATCTTGACTTCGGTAACAATGTTCCCATTTTTCAGGAGTCTGTTCTCGGAAATGAAAATTATTTTATACTCCGTTTTTGCTTTCCTGTAATAAATGTCACACCGATACATTGCACAATAACTCGTTTTAAAATTAGAGCTGACACACACACAACGAAAGAACAGCAATTAAGCCAAAATCGGCGACATCGTAAATATCCCATTAAGAATAAACTATTATCAAGAGTATTCTCAAGCAAGGTGATGTCACCTTCTCTTTAGGTTTTCCAGAGTGACGGTATCGACTTGTCTCGCTCATGTTGTCGCTTTGGCCTCATAACGCCAATGTATATTGAGGACAAGCGACTGTCGCGTATGTCGTGCGGTATGGAAGATGCGACATGTTTTTCAGGCTTTGCGACAGGAAATGTTGCATAAAAGTTCCCTTTTAAATTTCAACTCCTGTTACTCTCTCTACTGGTAAGTAGTAAATTCGATGTCAAGATTTCATTGGAAATATATGTTTTGAGATCCCCTGAAGCCAGAAAAAGCATGTTTAGGAAAAGGTCCGTGTGTGTGTCAGTCTGTGTGTCGGTCTGTCAGTCTGTGGACAGCATAACTCAAAAACGAAAAGTGGGTTAAAAACCAAAGTTGATATTTAAGTTTAATGTCTTTCAAGGATGTGACACGAATATTTTCAAGAAAATAGCCCCACCCTAAACTACCCTTTACATGGAAAATTTTTCGAAAATTTTGATTTTCTTGAAAATGGCTCTAATGATTTTGATTAAAATGTCTTATGTTTGAGATATTTTGATGGCAAATGAAATATATATCTTGAATTTTCTGGCTATAGTCCCTGTAGTCGTATTTACTCTGGACGACTTTTGCATAACTGGTAAACTGTTAGAGATAGACCAAATCATACTATACAAAATCTGTAGATCTTGTTAAAATACACAATTTGTGTCTGAATAAATTTTCTTGTAGGGTGAACCATTTCGGAGATATTCCTTGTTATGTGTGTGACTTACGGAAAACAAAACTTTCGTGAAATGGAACATCGTTGTTCATTTTTTTATATGTTAAGCGTGCAAAGAGAAAGGAATTTCAAAGATTTAAAATATTTGACTGTCGCACAAAACCTATGGTATTCTAATATTCCTCTTACATCTACAAGGAAATAAGCAATAAGATAATTGTACAAATGTTTATCTCAACTAACACGAAGAAGATAGGAATAAGAATTTGTAAGAATGGTTAGTACAAGAGTAGAGAAAGACATGTGAGTGTAACACATCAGATCTTTTTAGTTCGCTCACAGTTATTGCACGGCTTGAAATCACACTATAAATGTTTGGTTTCTCCCAGCTTAATTCTTATTAGTGATGTTTTGGTTATCGACGAGTGTTTACTCGAATTGATACAAGCTGGATGTGTCGTTTAAAGACTATCTTAACATTTTCTTCTAAAGGAGAAAACTCCACTGTTGTGGAACTGGAGCTCCAATGGAGCACAATGATGCTGGAGGAGATTAAGGTCGAAGTGCGTATACGTCATACGTAGGGTCATTAAAACATGTAACAAAACGGCAAAACTTAGGTCCGGTTACTTTTCTATCAGTTTATTGTCCTTCAAAATGTTATTACAAATCCACAATTTTCCTCTCGTTAATACGATTTAGTCTTTTCCGCTATCATAACTCACAGCAGTTCTTCGCATAATTTTAATCTGTCCTTTCAGAGCCTTTTTTCACTTTCACGGTCTCTCATATACTAAACTCTGACGATGCAGTCACTCGACGCTTCTCGAATCTTCCGGGAAGGCACTCGCACGCACTGGCCGACTTGTTCCGTAGCACTAACACTCACACACCGACTGGTCTGAACTCAATAACTCCGCATACTAACTTCATGTTGACTCACTCTTGTTGGTCCTGGTCCTTTTAACGTCACGCCGACCTTCCGAGACTCCGCACACATGTGTGCACCGGAACTGACGTAGCTGATCTTTCCCAAAGCCTCTGGAAGGTGTTAGATACAAATTCCCTTTGTTTTGTGACGCGCGTCGTTGTTACTGTCACGTGATCGCTCCATGAGAGATATGGGGAGCTTAACCGTGCGCGCTTCTGAAAGGCGCACCGCCAGCGTGGTGGGGCAGCCTGTTTCCTCTTCCACACGTCTCGGCCGTGCAACACCTCAACTTTAGAACCATCTGCACTGCCTTTGTGCTTTACCATCGCTGCTCGTCGAGCTCAATGTCACACTATGCTAACCCTTCGAGGACTCTCTGCACCGCGTGAGGTAATCGAGAGACACCGGCAAAATGATGTTAAAATTCTCAGCTTAACAAGCAGCATATCTCATTGTTTCATTAAACAAAATGGGTCATATTATTGTTATATCACTTATACACCACATTCCAATTTTTAGGTCTTAGTTTTTTGTGTGTGTTTAACTCTCGCTTTTCCTACTACGGCACCACAGGCGGTGACACTGATGATACATGGAATGAAGATGGAGTACCGATGGAATAGATAGCGGGGGAAACCGGAGAACCCGGAAGAAACCCGCCCCAGCGCCGCTTCGTCCACCACGAATCCCACATGCGGTTGCCTGGGATCGAACCCGGGCCGCAGGTCTTTGGGGCATTTCACGAGATTGTTTGATAAATTTGAAGATTCGAGTTCAAATTTAATTAAGAAAACCTCTAGATCAGTTTTAATAGAAAATGAATTAGATGGAATCGGTGCCAGTTTGGAACGATCGCCTCTAAAATTGTAAACAAGCTAGCTCAACAAATTAATGTGAACACAGTGGATATTGGGGGTCAAAAAATCTGTGCTATTGCGTGGAACGTCTCACTGTAATCTGAAAATTGGAGTGTGGTGTGTGATAATAGGGCATATTCTATTTAATGAAGCAATAAGTTTCTGTTCGTGAGTTAAGGATTTTAAGTAAGCGCCTCTGCCGACACCATTTCCCCGGCGACTCTTGGTTCTCTCGCGGATTGAACAGAGTCCAGGAATGGCTCACATATATTTTAGCGACCCCGCAGTTTTTACGAGCGCATTTTCTGTGGGTTCAGTAACAGTTTTGCTCTGTCTGCTTTGTCTTTAGTGGTATGAAGGTCTCTGTAATGTATTTACTTTCGGATTCATTTGGTAGGGCAAGCTCTTGTTTTATAGAAGACACAACATTTAATGGCGGGTGGCTGGTCAACACAGTATCCAATCAGAGGTTTGCCATGCCTTGTGGTGTTGTATAGTTAAACACACTGAAATCATGCTGTAAAGCCGGTGATATAATATCACTTACTCCCACAGCTGTCTGCCGTCATTAAATTTTGTGTCTGCCATAGTTTATTAGAAGACTTGCACTTTCAGCTAGATGCGCTGCCAGAGGCTGTCGCGCTATCACTGTGCTACGGAGGCGGTCATACATTAGAAAGCATCACTCTTATTTTACTAAGTTTTGATGGTTAGGTAGGTGAAGATCCTTGAGTTTGATAGCTGAGACAAATTGGATGCTCTCGCACTGGTTAGCTTACATAATCTTTGAGGGTATGAAGCGTGGACTTCCATTACACTGGTCAATAGATAAATTGCGACATGTGAGGTCTATACAATTTTTACTTTCTCTACTGGTAAGTAGGGGAAGTATTGTATTCCACCCAAAAATTCGATGTCGAGATTTCACCGGAAATACATGTTTTGAGGCCCCCTGAATCCAAAAAAAGCATTTTTAGAAAAAGGTCCGTGTGTGTGTCTGTGGACAGCATAACTCAAAAACGAAAAGTCGGTTAAAACCAAAGTTGGTATTTAAGTTTAATGTCTTTCAAGGATGTGACACGAAGATTTTGAAGAACATAGCCCCACCCTAAACTACCCTTTACATGGAAAATTTTTCGAAAATTTTGATTTTCTTGAAAATGGCTCTAACGATTTTTATTAAAATGTCATATGTTTGAGATATTTTGATGACAAATGAAATGTATATCTTGAATTTTCTGGTTATAGCCCCTGTAGTATTTACTCTGGACGACTTTTGCATAACTGGTAAACCGTTAGAGATAGACCAAATCATACTATACAAAAAATGTAGATCTTGCTAAACTACACAATTTATGTGCAAATAAATTCCTTGTTATGTGTGTGAGTTTCGGAAAACTTAGAACTTTCGTGAAATGGAACATCGTTGTTCATTTTTTTATATGTTAAGCGTGCAAAGAGAACGGAATCTCAAAGCTTTAAAAGATTTGACTATCGCACAAAGCCTACTGTATTCCAATATTCCCCTTGTACCTACAAGGAAATAAGCAATAAGATAATTTGTATAAATGTTTATCTTAACTAACACGGAGAAGATATAGGAATAAGAGTTTGTAAGAATGGTTAGTACAAGAGTAGAGAAAGTCATGTGAGTGCAACACATCAGATTTTTTAATTAATTGAGCAGCCCTTTTGACGAAAATGTTACTGAAAGTTGCCTTGTGCTTGTTATTTTTATAGTATGGCACATTACTGATGACAGTTGTAACTAGATAAGAATGTAGAGGGATATAGGGGATGAATAAAACAGTTAAACGGATGAGCTGGTCTTATTTTAGGTTATGTTATTGTGAGCAAGGGACTCAGACAAATCAAGAATTCATTTACAGCCGATCAGTGCCTGAGAAGTGCTTTGGAGTGCAGATGTGATTTACTAACAGTGTTAAAACTCAAGTAAAAATTTCGTCTTAAAATGCTACAAGAAGTTTGTGACGCGCTGTGAAATTCATTTAATAACATTTTGCTTGTTAACAATTCACGAAAGTGTATAAATGACCCTAACAGTTTCTGTTACATTTCGGTGAAGCAGTGTTTGCTGTGCAGTGGAGAAATAGCACTCTTGTAATAAACTCATATTACAATCCTTATTTTGATGAATTTTGCAAATTAGGTGACCAGGGCAAGAGTTGGGCTCTACATATCTGATCGGTCTTCAGTGATGCTCCTTAACTCGACTACGAGAGAGAAGCAAACAGGAAGTATATTTAGTAAAGGCAAGCGATCATGAAGATATCAAGACAGATTTTCATAGAAAAAATTATTATAGTATTTTCCCTTAAAATTATTCTCAAACCAGAACCAATCTAGCATTCTTTTTGTCATATGATGTAATCCTTAAGAAAACTGAGGTTTCATTCACGTCGCAAACAAAAAGTAAACATTTGTTGTTCAGTGTTATTAAGGCTTGTTCTTGGCTGGGTGCCCATTTGGGTAGTTAATGTCCAACTCAGAGTTCGACATTACGTGGTTACTTAAGCTGGTGAAACGTTTTGGTTTGGTAAGCCAGTAGCCGCCATGTAATATAGTAAAACTCTTAATTGTATTGCTATGGTCCTAATCTAGCTGTTTTATAAACTGTCAAAACCAACATACACTTTGAACTTATCTTCTCCTTGCATGTATAAGTCGGTCTGAATAGCTCAGTTGGTTATGCGCTGGCCCAAGCCAAACCGATGGTCTTTTAAGTGTGCTTAAAAGCCACACTACCTTTTCATATTTACG